>JARFIW010001700.1:0-375000 GCA_036346225.1 Platerodrilus igneus
TTTCCAACAATTTAGCATTGTACATGTAATTATGTTAAAACCAGAAAAATTTTAAGTCATGGGTTTTTTGACATTCTGAGAGAAGCACATTACTGTTTGAAAAATGATTTTAAATACTAAGCACTTATGGCTTATAAGGACTCGTTTCTAAAATCCTTGCGGTTTTAGATTTCTAGGAAATAGTTGGTTAAAGCATATGTCATAGACGAGCAAAACAATTTAAAGTGGTTTGGGAGCTTTAAAGTGTAACTTTGTAAGGATGGTCCGATTTCAAATCTGTTTGCAGAATCAAATTCTGTGTACAATTTTAGACTAACAAGATGTATCGCATGACTAAAAAAATTCATAAGAACGCTCAAAAGTCGCTACAGGTAAGAAATCTTAAAATGGGGGTAGCTCCCTTGGGGGTGATGATATCTGAAAAATTCTTAGAGATTCGGGTAGCTGAGAAAAATCTAGTGTTGATTGATACCAAACAAGATAGGTTTATCTCGAAAGATGCGTTGGCTAGACAAAGAAAACTATTTGTTAGTTTTGCTTATAAAGCAAAGAGCAAAATTTAGAGGTTTGAGAGCTTAAAGTGTAACTTTGTAAGGAGTAGTCCGATTTTAAATCTGTTTGCAGATTCGGGATGTGTATAAAATTCTAAGCTAACAAGATGTATCGCGTGACTAAAAAAATGTTTAAGGATTGTCAGAAATCGCAGCAGGTAAGAAATCTTAAAATTGAGGGTAGCTCCTTGGGGTGATGATATCTGAAAAATTCTTAGAGATTCGGGTAGCTGAGAAAATCTAATATTGATTGATACCAAACAAGATAGGTTTATCTCGAAAGATGCAATGGCTAGACAAAGAAAACTATTTGGTTCAGATGAAAGATAAAAAAATGGCTAGTCGAAGAAAACTTTTTGGTTCAGATGTGGGAGGAAATGAGGATGCTCATTTATCTCGAAACATAAAAAATTTAAGATAGGTTTATCTCGAAAGATGAAAAATGGTTAGTCGAAGAAAACTTTTTGGTCCAGATGTGGGTGCAAATGAGGATGCTGGTGCAAATGAGGGGGTGGATGCCCCAATTATACTCTACTGTTCTGATTTAGAAAAATTTTAACATAAAACTGGAAATTTTATACCAAGACCTCTATCTCGTAATGTACCCCTACGCACCCCTGGCCATGCGCATCCCTGCGCGCGCGCACCCCTGTATTTTTATTGCATCCTAACAATACCATTATATTTAAATAAAACCAAAACGTTTGAAACAATATTTATATTTCAATTCAAATACTTAACAGGTACACTTCACATAGAAATATATTTTTATTCATTAAAACTAATACACACAAAAGTCACTTTTTCCTCCTTTTAATTGGTAAATGTGTAGTATACATATCCAAATTTTGCACACGATTTTCTTTTGATCTGAGTTTCGTATAGAGTGTAGCTTTTGGAACATTGTAGATTTCGGATGCTTCTGAACCAGTAATCCATCCTTTGTTTATTTCGTCAAGGGCTTTATTTAAATCCTCTTTAGTATACGATTTAAGTTGTCTCTTTCTTTTTCTGTCAGAAACGTCTGACTTGGAGTCTATGTTCTGATCTTTCGCATCAACATTATCATGTGTAGGTTTATCTTGCACTATTTTAGTATTTACCAGAGATTCATTAGACATACCATTCAAATGTTGGCTAGTTGAATTGTTTGATAAACTTGTTTTCATCTCCTTGACAACTTCTTCTAAAATTTTTATAGCATCTAAGGATATAATTCTTTCCCCGCTCATCTTATTACGATGTTTACTTATCAAAATGCAAATGCAGACTATTCCAATTTTACAATTTCAATAAATATTTTATGTATAAATATTTACCCCCATCTAACTTTGTTGTCGTTCTATTTTATAATCCCTTTTTGTCGAAGTTTAGATATTATAGAGATAATTTCATTTAGGTTATGCATATCTCGATGGTTGTGATAATCAACAGTAACTAGCAACTGCAGTCTTTCAATCAGCCCATGCACATTAAAGTGAATATACGTCGGTATTTTAGTGTCCCGACTATTGCTTTCCTGTGTTGAATCCTCATCTTCAGAATTTGGAGTGTAATCCATAGAACTTGCTTCATCTATTATTTGCTCTGATAGTTTATGACGAGCATGTTCATTATTTTTTGCAGAGTTCATTTCCTCAATATTAAACTTTTGTTTTTGCATCCTAAAACTTCTTTTACAAACTTCTTTATCATCTTTACCATCTGAGTAGATAGGTGTTGCTGTACATCTTAGAGTACTTCCTGTGCACATTTCCGCAGTTTGTAAATTAGTTGTTTTTTAAATTTGTTATGTATAATGTCAGAATAAACATTTTATAATAGTATATAACATTGTTCTTTATTTATAAAAGGCTGTGGCGTTACCACGAAATAGCAGTCGCACAGAGAGGGTGCGCATGGGCAGCGCGCATGGGCAGGGTGCGCACGCGCAGGGCGCGCATGGGCAGGTGTGCACGCGCAGTGGGCGCGCATGGGCACAGGCGTTTAGGCGTACACGAGGATGCGGAAGTTAACAGTTACCAAGCATCCAATTCTTTATTTGGTGTGGAGTACTTGTCTGCGTATGTATCCGGAGTAAAATACGATTTGCATACGCAGCTTATTAATAAAATTAGTTTATCGAGGGAAGATGACAAAGGTACATCATTCCTAATAGTACAACAATCTACGCATGGGGCATAAAGATATAAGATAGTTGTATAGATTTTGTAAATCTATTGTATATATTAGTTTTAAATTCCATAATTTTTAAGTTCCTCGCCCACCTTCCAAATCCTTCCTCTGCTTCTATCCTGGTTGACAGAGTATACGTGTTATCTCCACGCGGTATTCGCGGGCACATCGGTTTTAGATTTCTAGGGAATGGTTAGTTAAAGCATATGTCTCGGTTAGCGAAAAAAGGGTTTTAAAGATGGCGTTAAATAAAGATGGGCAAAATTAGTCTTTAAAAGGTATAACTTTGTATGGGTTGGTTCTATTTATAATTTATTTACAGATTTGGGGTTCCTAGAAAATTTAATATTAGTTGATACCTAGCAAAATATATTTATCTTAAAAGAGTGACTACCCGCGTATATTAAATACAATATAACACTTGTCAACAAAAAGTTGTAGGAAAATTAAAGACGTATTTAATGGGGTCCAGTATTAGAATTTGTTGGTAGTAATGTTAAGTCCTACTGTAATGTAGGCGAGAAAGATACGATTAAAAAGATTAAAGGGGTCTCACGAATTGTAGTTAAGTAAAACCGAGGGTCTTACAACTTATAACGAGCATATACTCAAAAGGAATGGACATGCAACTACGTAGCAGTGCGCGGGAGAATAAGAATTCTCTCCAATAAGAAATTAAAGTTTCCATGTACGTAGCACCAGCCATTGGGTAATGGTCGAAATGTGGAACCTATAAAGACGGTTATTAATTGTGGTTTAGAAAAATAGTAGTTTTCGTGGACTAAATAAAATAGCTTAGACTGGTTAATGTATATGGTTACATATTCTCGTACACATCCACAAACATCTGTTTACGTCCACAATGGCGATACCGGTAGTTTTTGTTTAACAAATAGTAAGAAAAATACGTCAGGTGTTAGTGCGTGGAAGCCCATAGGATCGTTGGATTCAAAAAGAACGGTGCGTATGGTGGTCTCCGTTAGAATAATCGAAAGTGGTTAATCAATCGTATTAGATGTTTAAATAAGCGAAAGTGTAAAGGCCTACATAAACAAAAATTTAATTAACCGACAAAAAGTGTGCGATGTGCTACACTTATAAATAAAGTATGGAATGGTGCTTTTAGCGGCCCTAGCAGTAAAAGGGTGACTGACTTTTCCAAGCAACTACAAGAATAGCAGTAGCGCAGAGAAGGGTATGCATGTATTATACAGTTGCTGCAAAATATGTTAGTTTACGCGTAGCTCGAACGTACACAAATTAAATTTTAATCTATAATTAACTATGGTCGTAAAATGGAAATTAATGGGTAATTTTAATAGTGCTAAGCATATACTTTCGCTTGGTGATTCATTTGAAAATATTCAAACCTACCTAAAATATGACGTAGAAGCTATTTAAAATTAAATTGTTGTAAGTATCCTGTAGACAGCAAGTTGGTATTTTCTTAGTAATGGTTTAAAGTGTTTTTGGTTATAGTAGCACTGCATCTTCTACAGCACGACTTGCACACAATTTGTGTGCGTGTGCTATCACCCTGTTGGATTTTTAATATGCACGCGACCCGTATAACATGGAAGACGTTTCGATGTTTCTACTAACGGCATTCGCACCATCGACGATGCGAACTGGGTGCATGCATTGGCGCTAAATGTATTGGACGAGCAGTAAGGATTATGACGTCATTTAGTTCCCCGATGAATCCTCAACTTCGTTCGGGTATCTTCGGAAACCTTCGGTTTGCATTCTATAGGGTACATAAAGCAGGTACGCTGGAGTAAATTCTTTAGTTATAAGTTAGTTCGCTTACAGTCAAGTCTTATAGTGCGGATTTTGTTTTGTACTAAAATGGTATCTGCAAACGTTTTTGTGCAACTCTTGCGGTGCTTCCTATACCTGGAAAATGCTCTCATACGGCACCAGAACAAATGTTGTGACGTAACATCGTCCACGGTTGCCGTCCGCAGCAAAGTACTTAAACTGTGGGACTTGCGGTATCGCTTTTACGATAATGGACAACTTACAGCGACACAAGGAAAAACAGCACGGTATGTCATTAAGCCTTAAACGTTCAGCTCCGCCAGCTGTTAAAGGGAGTTGTACGAAACAACCACGAATTATGTGTAAAGTATGCGATTTCGAAATGGAAAGAATACGTATGCCGCACACTTAAGGAGCAACAAACATAAAATGCATCAGTTACCGCTACTAGCGACGATGGTGTAGAAATGGTTAGTACAGCGTTTAACAACTGTATGGCTAGCTATCGCATAAATAACGCCAGTGTCGACGATGGAGTGCCCGAGTTTCTTTGGAAGCAGAAAGAGCGATTTATTCGATTAATTAATGAAAAGAATACAACATTCAGCAGTAAAAGTCTATTGCGAACTCTACGGCGTTTACACCAAAATGGGGAAGAGACTACCGATGTGAAATCCTTTAACACAAAAATGTGGTTATAACGTCTTCTAGTAATCTGAAAATACGTACGAGGTCTTAAGCGAAACCATAAGAACAAAATCAGAGGAATTTGAAACATGCGGGTCCGGTTGGTCTTTGGAAAAGGTGCTCTATTTAGAAATAAATATTAATAAGTATGAACCGATATGAGAAGTTCTAGGTTCAAAATAAAAAATTGTGAATATGTATTTAGAAATGTGGTTTACAAAATTTAAACTGTATTAGTAAAAATTGTCTGTAATAAAAAGTTTTAAGAATGGTTTTTAGATTTTCTTTTAGGTATAAGCTGCAGGAAAGTTATAATTTAGAGGGTGTGTGTAAAATGGTAAGGGGTGGTCCTGTTTTAAATCTGTTTACAGATTCGGATTCTACATAAAATTCTAGACTAAGAAGATGTATCGCATGACTAAAAAAAGTTTATAAGAACGGTCAAAAGTCGCTACAGGTAAGAAATCTTAAAATCAGGGTAGCTCCCTTGGGGGTGATGATATCTGAAAAATTCTTAGAGATTCGGGTAGCTGAGAAAATTCTAATATTGATTGATACCAAACAAGATAGGTTTATCTCGAAAGATGCGTTGGCTAGACAAAGAAAAGTATTTGGTTTAGATGTGGGAGCAAATGAGGATGCTCATTTATCTCGAAAGATGAAAAATTAAGATATATTTATCTCGAAAGATGAAAAATGGTTAGTCGAAGAAAACTATTTCCTCCAGATGTGTGAGGAAATGTGGGAGCTTATAAAGCAAAGAGTAAAATTTAGAGGTTTGAGAGCTTAAAGTGTAACTTTGTAAGGAGTAGTCCGATTTTAAATCTGTTTGCAGATTCGGGATGTGCATAAAATTCTAAGCTAACAAGATGTATCGCGTGACTAAGAAAATTTATAAGAACGCTCAAAAGTCGCTACAGGTAAGAAATCTTAAAATTAGGGTAGCTCCCTTGGGGGTGATGCAATCTAAAAAATTCCTAGAAATTCGGGTAGCTGAGACAAATCTAATCTTAATTAATACCAAACAAGATAGGTTTATCTCGAAAGATGCATTGGCTAGACGAAGAAAACTATTTGGTTCAGATGAAAGATAAAAAAAATGGTTAGTCGAAGAAAACTATTTGGTCCAGAATGTTAGCGGTAAAAAATCTTAAAAATAGGTTTATCTCGTGTGTGGAAATGTGGATGCTCATTTATCTCGAAACATAAAAAAAATTTAAGATAGGTTTATCTCGAAAGATGAAAATGGTTAGTCGAAGAAAACTTTTTGGTCCAGATGTGTGTGGAAATGTGGATGCTGGTGGAAATGTGGTCACAGGATCCTTGATTATACCCTACTTACAGTGTCACATAGCCACAAGGAAATATTATTTTCCCCACAAATAAATATTTTTGTTAAAGGTATACATAAATTTATTTAAAACAAAGAAATAAGGATTCACTCAACAAAATATATTGTTCGTTAAGCATCTCGTAATTTTATTACAACAAACTCAATTCTTTCCATTTAACACTTTGCACAATTCATTCTAACATATCCCTTACTTTGAATTACTACACCTAATTTTTCTGGTTCAACAAAATATTTCGTTATGTAGAAATTTTGCTTTGTTAAAAGGAAAACACATTTTAATGATTTGATTATGTTGTTTCTTATTTCAACATACTTGTTTATTCTAGCCAATTTAGGTATTTGTGAAATCGACAAAACAGTTTTGTTGAATTAAATGAATTTAATTTTTAAAATAACCACATATTTTTATTAATTGAAGTATTTGCATACTTCATTTTAAGATAGCATCTAAATACAAATAATACACTTAATATTGTTAACTAAAAAATCCTTTGTTGAGTTGACATTTGGTCTTGTCAAATGAAACATCCAGTTTTTAAGAGCTCCTTTATCGCACAGTACGTGTGTGTTCACATTGCCTGAGATAGTTTTATTGATGTTTTATATTCTTAAGTTTGAGGATGATATAGAAGATGGTGTTTTGTGATGGATGTTTTATTCATCCAATTGTGCAGAGGCTTAGTCCGGCGTGCCGAATAAGGTAGGGTAAGTCCTTTAGAAGAACTTCCAATCTTGGAGGTGAAAACCGGGTTTTTCTAAATTTCTGAATAAACATATAATTTAACGGCCGATAGAAACAGATTTAAAATTGTAAATTTAATGTCCTAAGGACATAACAAAAATTTTTTATAAACATTAGGTAGAAATTGTAAAACCAGAATTTTTTATGCTGAAAAATTGATCATTTGTTAGTATTTATATTTTTCATGCTACATAAGGATTAAACTGTTAGTTTAAGTAATTCATTTTCTTACTGAACTTAAAATCTATTAACAAAAATTAAATATTTGTCCCGAGGTGCGTGTATAGTTCACAAATTTGCTTTAGTGACATTAAGAACTAATTATTGATGTAAGTTTTGTCATTAAAAGAAGTTGAATCATTAGATTGTAAAATTTAAATGATAAGCATACAGTTAAAGAACAGGTAATCAAAATTGACATGCAGATTTTAAATAATGTGGGCAGTCCTTTATTATTGCCCAAGACACGCGCAAGCCCACGTGAAGGTTATCAAAATTTCCGAAAACTCTTAATTAGAAAGAAAAAATAACGTACTCCAGACGCGTAGAAGAAAAATACTTAACTTCCATGGTAACTAAACTAGATATGGTATATGAGTATGCCCGACTTTATACAAATATTTTCAAAGTAGTCGTTATAGCTCTTCTTCTTAATAAATAAGTTAATTATTGTTACATCTACTTCAATGTAAATTTCAAAATATTATTAAATAATACGAATATAGAACTAAACTGTTACGATCTCAATTTACCATTCTCGCACATTTATAATCAAACATGATAACACAGTTCCAGATTTTTCACAAATAAAGTTTCACATTCGAACGTCAGGTTAAAATTCGTACGTAAATTGTTGTACTGCAAATTGTAAGCGTTACTCAAAAAATTAAAATTTTATAAATTTTTAAAATTTACCGCTGTTCAAAATTCATTCATTACTTAAACAAAGGCCACACATGGCTACTAAGAGCCTCCCAGGCACACTTCTCGCCGCCAAGTGCTAATGCATTCCGACCAGCCCTAAAGTTTTGAACTGCCCAAAACAACTGACTAAAAGTAGACTTTCAAAACCATGAGTGACATCTTGCAAATAAATTTAAGCTCAAAAATACGATATACCATGTTACAACAGACAAGATAACAAGTTCTAAAACCACGAAATTGAATAAATTCATGTCGTTTATGGTAAAATAGTTCAAGGATTTGTTATTTTTAAGAATTTTAAGCAAACAATAAGCGATAGGTACATAAATACGTCACAACATAACTGAACTGCAGGAGTTCTTAGCTATTACTTCAGTTTTACTCTACTTACGCTTCAGAAGCGCGTCATTTGTCTTTCGGCGATAATTTTTTTATTACGACCGCTTAAACATTGACCTATTTATTCTACGGTATTTACTACGGAAATTTGAATACTGCAATTTGCCTAACATCATTTCAATGCGATTGATTTAGCGGGACTCAACACTTTTGTATGATCTTATGATACGACTGTAGGACAAAATTTAAAAACACATTTACTAGCTTTCTGTTTGATCAAAAATAAGTTACTGAAAATCGAAAACCTTCTACTTGAAAGTTTGTTGTATAGTTATGTGTTAGTTAACCTTATCCCTGATCTTCTAATTCACATAAAGCACTTCTACATTCGATATTACCACGTAAAGTTTAACAGACGAGACAAAGTTTAATCAAAAGCTTCTTAAAAATGTTCTCGGTTACTCCAGTGTTGTAACTGTAACCATAAAACAAATGTAGTTTAGCGGGATGTGTTTTATGAGTACGATTACGACTTGCAGTTACGCAGCAACCACAGTTTTAGTTTCAGTAGTAAGAATTTCTCCCTAGCTTTCTTATAACATCAGGGATGTCTTGTCTTACGTGTTGCCTTTTATCAATATATCGGTAATAATATATACAAACAAACTGCAGTAATTAAATGTAACAATATACATCAAGTTTAAGTGCAGAAAACTGAAGTTTATCACAATACCTGACGCTCCAAACATGCAGCGCGACGCCCCTGTCTCACAAAAGCCCTGGTGAGAGTATCATCAGACTCTATAAATGCAGCTTCGCTTGGCTCTGCACACGATTTACTTTATGCCTGTATTAAACAGTTTTAATGTATTTTGTAACTAAGTTTATATTGTAGAGCGAGGGTGCTAGGAATATTAATGCCCCATTTTTTTGCTTGGAAGATAATGTATTATTGTCAAGTTTGAAACAATGTAACGTTATTACACAACACATTTTAGCTGCTATCGTGTAACTTTATAATCGGTATATACACTTTAGCCTGGCGTTGAATATTAATATCGAGTGATGTTATAATAAAGAATAAAGGTCACGCTTTTTACATTCTGTATAGAAAAAGCAAGCGTACTTAAGAGCATATTATCTTCCAGAAAATAAATATACTTAGTATTGACTCTTTTGGGTAGATTTACCTTTTTCGAATTTGAACTGCACAGATCGGATTGAAAGTTATTATATCACCGTCAAGGTTCCATTGATTCGATAAGAGTACCTCTGCTGCCCAGGTTATGGAAATTGCGAAAACCTCATGAAATCAGTCAGTGAGTTAAAACAGCTTCGAAATGACTAAAGTTGAATTATGATGGATTAAGAATTTTATCAAGCAAATTCTGAAATCTTTGTTAGATTGCCGGTGTACTCATTGGCAAATAAATTTAAAACTCATCTGTAGGAATTAAAAAGATTACAGTGCATTGTGCTGCCAATCTTTCACGCATTTATTCTTAAAATATAAACTCCGATGATACGTAAAATATTCCAGTTTCGTTTAGTCTTCTATAACTTATATAAAATTTATCAACTTGTCGTTGAATTATGGTTTACGGGTCGATTGCACTTCACACCTCATTTCCCCATCCCTCCGTTATCATGAAACTGAATCTATCGTTTCACCTACACCACATGTTTTGAAATTAAAATCAGTTTATTATCTTTAAATTAGATTTTCTTCGTAACTATTTACATCTGTTTTATGACAATTTTTAAATGATCCTGTGTCTTTAATTTATTATTGTTAAGGCATAATACTTCGCTGAGCAATTAGTATTTTACTTTAAGTTATTTTTATTTCATTCTTGAGTAGAATATTTAATATTTTTAGGATTTTCAGATCACAACGCTTTTCCATACTTACAACATCTTTTCGATTTAATGCCGCAATTTGAATTCTATCCTGCGAATCAATTTTGTTTGCACTTCCCTTTTTCAAAGGGCGCTTATTTGAATATTGTGTAATAGGTTTCCAGTGAAAGCAGAATGTGCAAGAAACTGTTATCTACCGCTGCTGTTACATTCAATTATTGATACAGTTGTATTGTATCTGTAAACATATTAGTTTAATAGTTTCATCTAGTTTAAGTCACTAAGTAATTTGAAACGATGCTTCTGATTTTGTAATAAATGTGGAATAACGTTTCGTCGAACATTTGCATGACCAATATACCTACTATATAAATCTACTGCTAAATTTAATCTATAGTTGACTTTGTAAAACAACAAATTGACATTAGTCATAAAACAAATGACGTTCCTTAAAGTCTAAGTGTTCGGTCTCTTTGTCGCACGTTTGCGTGTTTAATTTTAAGTCGTAAATTTTGTAGTCGTAAATCTAATAGTAAAACTGTCATCCCTTGTTCCCTTATATCCTGCCATAAAAATTCCTTGGGCATGTGTGAATAAGTGGACAGAGTAGTGAACAAACACTTTCTTATGGATATTGAAGCAGAACGGTCGTCGTAAGTTAGTCAAGTGCCGCAGACTTTCGTTGTTAAACCCCTAAAAAACTCAGTGCAAGTGTAACGTAACATAGACTCAATTCGCATACAGTCCACTTGGTTGAAAGAATAGGAACTGCAGCTTAGAACAACAAAACACCGCGGAGGTAAGTCGATGTATAAATTTATGAGACCCCCCGCGCGTGAACAAAATTGGCCTTCATCACCGGATCTTTAATTAAATAATTAGTTCCTATCCTTTAAGCTCCTTATACTTAAATTTATAAAATTGTCGTAGTTTTTATTATGGTTAAACGTGTTACACAGAAAAGAACATCTTGCTTGCAAATTGAATGATAAATACATCTGGTTATAACGGTAGATTTTACAATACATTCCTTATCCTTTGTGGCAAAGATTAGGGTTGTCGTCGGTATCCTTTTATGTAAACTATTTATGAGGGTTATTGTATCCTAGATCTTTACCTTATTTGTCACTTCAAGTTGGAGCAACCATTCGGGTTCATGCAACTTGCATAACAAAGGGGTTATTGGTATTTATTTGAAACCTTAAAAGCTTTGTCGGGCAAGCACTGTAGTTAGTTGCATTTCTCTATTAATAATTTAATTTCGTAGATGAATTAGTAATTTAGCGTATTCGAGTCACGTATTGTGTTTACATTAATTTTTATTGTCGTTCATTAATCATTAATCAAATATGGTTATATTAATTGATAAAGCTATTCTTGAAGCTAAATTTGTAGTTAAAAGGTTGGATCACATTTACAGTAAGATCAACCAACCGGAAAACGTATCGATTGCTTTAATTAGAGCGTCGATTAAAACTGTCGAACAGATTGAAACGCTTTTCAAATCCTTTTGCAAGGATATTTTCTTTGATGAAGAAAGTGAACAATTGGATGAATTTTCTGCTCTTAGGGTGAAAATCGATGATTACCTATTAGATATTCGTATTATCGCTGAACAATGCGAATTAGATCGGGTAGAAAATAAGCCAAAGGTGGAAAATATGAATAATTCCTTTTGGTCAAACTGTGCAATTCGCTTGAAACATTTTTCAGTCCCCCGCTTCTCCGGACGCATATCAGATTTTGAGAGTTACAATGCAATTTATAAGCGGTTGATTCATGATAATGTCAGTTTGTCACCCGTTGAAAAACTTTGCCATCTCGTTGATACATTAGATGATTCGTCGCGTGGCTTAATAAAACACTTGCCATTAAATGATTATGCATACGTGGAAGCCTATAAAATCATTACTAATCGTTTTCAGTCCAAGAGGTTATTACTTTCAACATATTTTAATGCTCTTGAAAAATGCCCTAAGGTCAGTTCCTCAGACTCGCATGCGGAACTCCGGCAATTAATTAGTTGTTTTGATGAAAATATATTCGCGTTAAGGCAGATGGAAATAGATTTATTAGATTTCATGTTGTTTAATCTGTTATCGAAGAAATTAGATACAAACATTTTAAAGCGTTTCGAATTAGGAAATAATGACGAAATTCCTTCGTTTAAAGATTTAAGGTCGTACATCGAAAAACAATGTAAGGTGTTGGAAATAAATGACATTGCGTCAGGAACATGCTTAAAATCTCGAGATTCCGTAAAAGAAAGAGAAAAAGGAAGGTTCGTTAGCACTTCGGCTAAAACTTCTTTAGTTGGTACCACCAATGATGTTAAAATTGTAGTTTATGTCAAGCTGTGCATCCTATTTATAGATGTAAGCAGTTTCTCGATAAAACCCTCAAGAAAGATTTGAGGTGGTAAAGCTTAAAATCTTTGTATCAAATGCTTAAATACTTCACATTCGATGAAAAATTGTACGTTAGATTGGTCGTAGGAAATGTCATCAGTCGCACAATTCGTTGCTTCACTTCGATAAACAAGAAAATCGGTGTCGCCACGCCGACAAACCCATCGTCAAAGGTCAGCGTCTCCTCGGAGAGCGGCGCCTAGACTTACTTCTACTAGTAGGCCTAGTGAAGACAATCTGTCGTCGTCGGTTGTGCATGAACAACCTGCCACTAGTTCGTTGATTTCGACATCATTAGAACACACAACCACGCTGTTAGCTACGGCAATGGTGTCGGTGCTTGATTATACAGGAACATTGCAATCTGTTCGTGTAATATTAGATAACGGATCCATGGAAAGTTTTATGACTGAAAGGTGCCGTCAGAAATTAGGTTTAAGGAAACGGAGAGCCAATGTCACTGTTCAAGGACTTGGCTTGAATTCGTCGTTGGTGTCTGGTGCACTATCGTGTGTAGTCAGCCCCTCGGGAGCACGGTCTCCAGCATATGGAATTGATTGTTATATTTTACCTAACATTTGTAATCAATTACCTTCGTCGTCGATAGGGGTCAAGGAATGGTCGCATACTCGAGGTTTGGCCTTAGCTGATCCTAATTTTAATGTTCCTGGTAAAATTGACATGCTACTCGGAGCGGAAATCTTTGCTCAGGTTTTGTTGAACGAGTCTCGTTGGGGTGTCGCTAACGAGCCAGTTGCTATTAAAACAACTTTTGGTTGGGTTTTAACGGGAAAGGTCGTTTCCCCAAATAGTTCTATTACGTCGTTGTGTGCTTTCATTGAGCCCTTAGACAGTGACATTCGTCGATTTTGGGAATTAGAAAATATTCCCTTCAAAAAACACATTTCTCCTGAAGAAGAAAGGTGTGAAAATCAATTTGTGGTAAATTATAGACGTAACAAGGACGGTCGTTTTATAGTGTCCTTGTCCTTTAAAATTTCGGAACCCTCATTCATGGGTATGAGATCAATTTGTATTAAAAGATTTTTGTCGTTAGAACGTCGTTTGTTAAAAAATCCTGAATTGTATTCAGATTATAAAAAATTTATGGAGGATTATTTGACAAGCGGTCACATGGTTCAAGTGAAATCGCCTGAAAATTCGTCGGGTTATGAAAAAATGTATTACATTCCCCATCATGCTGTACATAAGCGGGATAGCACTACCACCAAATTGCGGGTGGTTTTCGATGCTTCGTGTCAGGATCAATCTGGAAAGTCGTTAAATGATAGCTTGGGTATTGGTCCTGCTTTGCAAAAGGACATTGCAGTTTTGTTATTGCACTCGTGTACACCCTATCGTAATTACAGCTGACATTAAACAAATGTATCGGCAGATTTTGGTTAAAGATACTCATCGTAATTATCAACGTATCGTCTGGAGATTTTCTCCGTCAGATCCTATTATGGACTTTAAATTAAATACTGTAACTTATGGAGTTTCGTCGTCGCCTTTTTTGGCCTTGCGTACTGTTCAAGAATTGGCAAGGTTAGAGTCGATTAATTTTCCTTTCGCGTCATCGGTATTGGCGAGCGATACCTATGTTGATGACTTAGTCACTGGATGTAATTCGATTGAAGCTGCTAATCAATTAATTGGTGAATTGAATAGTATTTGCTCTAGTGGTGGTTTTCAATTAAGAAAATGGAGTAGTAATTTCCCGGAAGTGATGTCCAACTTGAGGAGTCCCTGTCCAGTTCGGACGCAATTACATTTCAAGATAAAGATAGTGGTTCAATAAAAATTTTGGGCCTTTCGTGGCGTGCTCTTACAGATGCATTTTTATACAACTTTGACGTTGAAGAGCGCACTTGCACTAAGCGTAATATTTTGTCGGCTATCGCAAAATTTTGATCCTCTCGGGTTGATAGCACCTGTAGTACTGTTCGCTAAACGTTTAGTTCAAGATCTTTGCCTTTTAGGTCTCGGATGGGACCAAGAGCCTCCATTGAAGTCATACAAAATGGAAACATTTTTGGGTGAATTGCCAGCGGTTTCGAACATTGAGATTTCGCGTCGCATCGTATGTCATAATTTTAAAAGGGTGGAGTTGCATGGATTCTGTGATGCTTCTGAAGCCGGGTATGCAGCTGTCATCTATTTCCGTTCGTTCGATCTAGAAGGTAATATTACCATTTCATTAGTATGCGCAAAATCGAAGGTTGCTCCTACTAATCGCGTTTCATTGCCCCGTCTCGAATTGTGTGCTGCCGTACTCTTGGCAGATTTAGTAGATTTCGTCAAAAATACTTATAAAGATATTTTATCATTTAGTAATATTTTCGCGTGGTCAGATTCTACTGTTGTTTTGTCTTGGATTCGGTCTTCCTCGCATAAGTGGAAGACATTCGTTAGCAATCGTATTTCGCATATTCAAGAACGTATTCCTCCATCTTCGTGGTTTCATGTTAAGTCCCAGGATAACCCTGCGGATTGCGCCTCACGTGGACTTTTGGCTTCAGAGTTGGTTCATCATTCATTATGGTGGACAGGACCTTCCTGGTTAGTGCGTCGTAGCGAAGAATGGCCAGTAACATCGCTGCCAAAACTTATCGACCCATCTCGGATGGACATCGAATATCGCACTCTGTCGTTAACAGTCGTTATGTCTGACAATTTCTTAGATATGTTGTTGGATAAATTTTCAAAACTGCAGAAAATTTGTAGGATTTTTACATGTATTCGTCATTTCATTCGTAATGTTCAATGTCCAGATTTGCGTTCAAAATATTCTGAAAGTTTGTCTCTAGCTCAACAGCAAGAGGCTATACAGTTATTGATTAAAAGAGTTCAAACAAATGTTTTTTCCCAAGACATTGCAAATATTAAAACTGGAAAACTTGTTAGTAAACAGCTTCGTAGCCTTAGTCCGTTTCTAGATAGTCGTGATTTGTTGAGGGTGGGCGGTCGCCTACGTAATTCTGACTTGTCGCATGATGCAAAATTTCCAATTTTGCTTCCTCGGTCGCATCGGTTGACTGAACTTATTATATTAGATTGTCATGAAAGACATTTACATCCTGGAAATCGAACAACTCAATTTTTACTAACTCAAAATTATTGGATCTTGTGCGCCAAGAGGGCTATTCGGCATTGTATGAAATCCTGCATTCGTTGTTTTCGTGTAAACCCAGCTTCTAGGTTAACTCCAGGTAAGGCGTTTTTACATACGGGAGTCGACTTTGGTGGACCTTTCTCAGTCACGATGAGTCGATGTCGTGGCGCAAAATCATTGAAAGCGTACATTTGCTTATTTATTTGTTTCAGCACTAAAGCCATCCATTTGGAACTAGTGTCTAACTTGTCGACAGACGCTTTCTTGGGTGCTTTACGTCGATTTATTGCTCGAAGAGGCAAATGTATTCAAATCCATTGTGATAATGGTACTAATTTCGTTGGGGCCTCTCGTGAAATCTCTCAATTGATGCGCCATTCGGCAGGCGTTGAGGGAATCGAATTTGTGTTTAATCCTCCTGCGGCTCCTCATTTTGGTGGGTTGTGGGAGGCCGGGATTAAATCGGTAAAATCCCATTTAAAGAGAATTATCGGTGAACAGATTTTGTCGTTTGAAGAATTCTCGACGGTATTGATTCAAATCGAAGCGATTCTCAACTCACGTCCACTATGTGCACTGAGTTGCGAACCGCATGATTTCTCGTATTTGACCCCGGGTCATTTTCTTAATGTTGAACCAGTTTCGGTGTTACCAGATCCAGATTTGTTGTCCATAAACCCCTCTCGTTTGAATCGCTGGCAATTGTTGCAGCAAATGCAACAAGGGTTTTGGAAGAAATGGAGTGCTGAATACCTGCACACGTTGCAGCAGAAAGGTAAGTGGTTGAAGAATTCCGCTACCCTACCTATTGATTCGCTTGTCCTCTTAAAGGAAGAAAATAACCCCCCTCTACAGTGGCGTTTAGGAAGAGTCGTAGATGTTCACCCTGGTAGAGACGGTATCGTTCGGGTAGCTACAGTCAAGACATCCTAAGGGTTAGTTAAACGCCCCCTAGTGAAACTATGTTTACTGCCAGTTACTTGATATTTAATGGTATGTACACATATATTCACTTATATAAGTTTGTCGGTTAGGTTCTTAGTTAATAGCTCTAATTAGTTTTAAATATAAAATAAGTTAGTTCATACTTATTTTGGTGGGCGGGATGTTCGGTCTCTTTGTCGCACGTTTGCGTGTTTAATTTTAAGTCGTAAATTTTGTAGTCGTAAATCTAATAGTAAAACTGTCATCCCTTGTTCCCTTATATCCTGCCATAAAAATTCCTTGGGCATGTGTGAATAAGTGGACAGAGTAGTGAACAAACACTTTCTTATTGATATTGAAGCAGAACGGTCGTCGGTTTCTTCGTTCAGTACCGTAAGTTAGTCAAGTGCCGCAGACTTTCGTTGTTAAACCCCTAAAAAACTCAGTGCAAGTGTAACGTAACATAGACTCAATTCGCATACAGTCCACTTGGTTGAAAGAATAGGAACTGCAGCTTAGAACAACAAAACACCGCGGAGGTAAGTCGATGTATAAATTTATGAGACCCCCCGCGCGTGAACACTAAGGTTATGACTAAGCTACCGGTTGTGTTATCGCCGTGTGGTGCAGCTAAGAGCGCATTCTACTGGCGATAAAAATTTTGAGTTGAAGTATTATTTACTTTTTGATTTCTGATTTATTTTTAACCACTATTTTAGTTTCAAATGTTGGTCTTTTTTAGTAATACATCTGACAAATTATTTTTCCCATTTATTTAATCATTACACTTACTATTCTTATTCATGACGTTTATTTATATTTAAATTTTTATTAAATAATAAACGGCAACGAGCCAATAAAGTTAATGACGTTACATGTCAGTTTAAGACATTTAAGACAGATTATTTTATGTCAGTTAATAATACTCGCCATAAATTCGTTAACGCGATTGGAAGTCTATATCAAATACACATACTAAGTAGTAATTTGCATTATAACCAAGCTGTTAGTTGTGTCACTGCGGTGTTAAATGTTTTACTACAATGTTTCTGGTAAGTGCTCTGTCATCACCTTTATGAAGAAGTAACTTGTTAAACTTAAAATATTACAATTTTATATTTTGTCTTTTTTCGTTTGCATCTCCTTATTAGATTATTTTAATGTTATGTCCACGCATTAGTAAAAATAGTTATTGTGCAACAAAAATGTTTTAGAGTAGACCAATTCAATATTACACCATATACGTATAGTATACACTTTCATTGTTTGTCGTGTTGACAAGTCAAAATTTTTAATAGAGGTGTAGTAAGATAATTTATGACTATCATATAGTCAGGATCGTGACTTTTTTGGGACCTGATGCTAGTTACATTTCAGGGGCCCCTAGTAGCATATTATTGGGGTAGGGGTTGTCGGTTGTTTAAGGATGAAGACGAATTATAAAAGAATAATGTATTATGTAATAGGTAAGAAAAAAAATTATTCTTAGTAAAACAAATATCAAAAGAAAAAATATATAATAATAAAAGTATAAAAGAATTCGGTTGGAGTTCGGTTTAGAAAGACAAATATTTTTATGGGTCGTATATATATATATATATATATATATATATATATATATATATATATATATATTTTCATTCTTTCAATTACTAGCTCGATTTGAAATGATCATTTGGGCTTTACTTAAAAAGTCTAAGTTATTATTTCATCTTATTAATTTCAATACGTAAGTATTTATCAACTTACCTTGTGTAAAAAACTAATTATAATATTTATATATTAATACTTGGCTTATAGCCGTGATTTTGAGCGGTGCTTCCTGTCTATATCTGACATAAGTCAGAAACTTGACAATTTCAGATATGATTGACAAAAATGCTACACGTAATTGAAAGTTAGGTTTATATATGGTACTGTACACGATTTAGATTTGTAAATTTTCCAATTATAGCCATCGGCCTCGGTAGCGTAATTGGATAACGCACAGTTCCGGCAAAACTGAGATGCAGGTTCAAATCCTGTCCAAGGCCTTATATTTTCCTTCTTTCAATTACTAGCTCGATTTGAAATGATCATTTGGGCTTTACTTAAAAAGTCTAAGTTATTATTTCATCTTATTAATTTCAATACGTAAGTATTTATCAACTTACCTTGTGTAAAAAACTAATTATAATATTTATATATTAATACTTGGCTTATAGCCGTGATTTTGAGCGGTGCTTCCTGTCTATATCTGACATAAGTCAGAAACTTGACAATTTCAGATATGATTGACAAAAATGCTACACGTAATTGAAAGTTAGGTTTATATATGGTACTGTACACGATTTAGATTTGTAAATTTTCCAATTATAGCCATCGGCCTCGGTAGCGTAATTGGATAACGCACAGTTCCGGCAAAACTGAGATGCAGGTTCAAATCCTGTCCAAGGCCTTATATTTTCCTTCTTTCAATTACTAGCTCGATTTGAAATGATCATTTGGGCTTTACTTAAAAAGTCTAAGTTATTATTTCATCTTATTAATTTCTATATATATATATATATATTCTTCTACCTACCCTATAACTTAAACTTTATTTTTGCTTGTTTACTCCACCCTTTTATTTAAACAAAATTTGCTACACGACTTTTGTCGTCGTCCCTATTTTAATATTCAATAAATGACTTCGATTCGAGGTGCTTTAGCAACGTTTGGTTGGTTCTTTATTTACTGTTTACTATATATTATGCCTCGACTATATGAAACTTTAATCTCAGGGCGTTCACCTACTCACCGTGAGTTCAATCGTGAGTAGATGTGCACTACCCAACCAAACTGCACACTCGTTTGTTTGACCACTTTTTTAATGCACTGATTTACTATATATGCCAAATTTTAACAGATCAAAGTTGCTTGGTGCCAAATTAATTTATGTGACTATTTATGACTTTAATTTTGACGTTTTAAGATATTCACGGTACTTACCAGAATTATACCGCGCTGAAGGCCTTCTTTTAGCTGCTGGCTCAAGATCGTATTCACCGTACGCACCTTCACAAGGATTCTCAATCGTAGTCCACTTGCGTATTGCATCCAGGTGTTCTTAACCAATTTCGTTGACCCCAAATCTGAAATAATTTTACCCCAATTTAGAATTTTAAAAAAACCGTTGTATCTACTTCCCCTGCGTTAATTCTTCCTCGTAATATACTGCTCTCCTGTTTCTCTGCTTCGTCCAATTAATCCTCTCCTTGCTCAATCCAAATCAATCCAGCCGTCCTATTTTAAATCAATCCTTGTCCTGCTATTCCTTTAATATCCACACGATGTCCTTACTGCCGTTAATCTGCTCAAATCACTCCAAAAATTATCAATATCGTCGTTGCCTTCTATATCCACTCAAATCTCCTACTGCCGTTAAACCAAATCTTTCCAAATCCAACACCAATCTTGCTCAAACCTAAATAATCGTCGCTTTCCCGTTCGCACTATTAACCACTCCAAATCTTCTTTAATACTCGTTGCCTTTACTATCGATGCTTCTTATTACTCTCACTTTACTAAATTAGACTCTTTAATACACATAAACTTTTATTTCAATAAATATTTGTACAACTTTTAACGCAGGTTTTGTAAAACACGTCTTTTTCTGAATATAATCGAAATTAGAATTTTCTATATTTATTTCGCTTAGCGATAAGATCAACAACCTTAGCTTACTTGAATTACAATTCTAAAACATACAATATCCAATAACAATTCGTCTTTCCTTCCGTGTCCAAAATACCTTCACTACAGTCTTTATAATATTCTTAATTTCTACTATTGGTCCAAAACACTTCACAAATCTCCAATAACCTTTTACATTTCTATTCACTTTTAATTTTGATTTTACAATTCGTCCAAAAGTTGATTCTATTAAAAGAAAAGCCAAATAATTTACACACGACCTGGACGCTTTGTTGGTTGCAGATATCCATAAATGCGTTCGGCTTTCCGACGGCAAATGTACTTTCACTGGCTCATAAAATATCAACTCAGTATAAAACCTCAAGTACCGTGCATTGTATCAACGTCATAAAGTCATGTTGTCTACCTTTTGGCACATATGTTTCAAACTAAAATGGTACATACTTTAGCATATGTAAAGTACAGCAAATTATAGTTTTTTTAATTATTATATCTGATATATTAATCCTATTGTTTGGCATACACCCCTTTTAACACAAATCTACCCTTAGAAGCCTTGTACCCCCCCCCTTACATAATAATATATATATATATATATATATATATATATATATATATATATTTAGATTAGTTTTGGTCATATGAGTTTAAAGACATACGATTTTTGTTTAGGATATGACCCCTTAAAAAGTTATGGTCAATAAACTGTTCCATGTTAAGTCTATGGGAAAAATTTTAAATGACATTTCCGGAGGACCAGTTTGCTGATCACTTATGCGAATACCTCTGGCGCCGCTGGAATTATAAATATGCTAGAGATCCTTTCGAAGCTTTACTTCAGGCTATTCGCCATGAATATGGTGATTCACGTGCTTAATTAATTTTACATTTATTCTTTTGCTTCATTCAAATTACATTTGTGAGTAAATAAAAAATTGTGATCGTTTTTGTTTTTGTTTTTGTTGTTTTTTAGGGGTTGGGTTAGGTTAGGTTAGGTTTGGTTTGGTTTGGTTAGGTTAGGTTAGGTTAGGTTAGGTTTGGTTTGGTTTGGTTTGGTTTGGTTTGGTTAGGTTAGGTTAGGTTAGGTTGCGTTAGGTTAGGTTAGGTTACGCTAGGTTAGGTTAGGTTAGGGTAGGTTACGTTAGGTTAGGTTTGGTTTGGTTTTGTTAGGTTAGGTTAGGTTAGGTTACGTTAGGTTTGGTTAGGTTTTACGAAAAAATCGATTTTTTGGTAGAAAAAAAAATTCCCATAGGCTTAACATTGGTTAGTTTATTGACCATAACTTTTTAAGGGGTCGTTTCCTAAACAAAAGTCGTATGTCGTTAGACTCAGGGGACCAAGTCGAATCGAAATATATATACGACCCCTAAATATGTTTGTCTTTCTAAACCGAACTTTTACCAAGAATTCATGATGCAATAAACTGTCTTCTAAATTTGAGTCTGACATATTCTCTATTTGCTGCGTCATAAGTAATTGATCCGCCCCTGTTATTTTCTATAGAAAGAATGGATAAATAATTCAGTCTCTCGTAGTCGATCTGTATTTAGTTTTCATAACTGTTAGTTTAGAGAAAGCTCTTCAGCCTCGCAACTTGTTATCGGTATTGTTTAATAGATTTTTAGAATACTATACAAAATTTGGGGAAATGTCTATGAGATTTCTGTTATAAATTAAATTTAATATATCTGGACATTTTAATTTTAAACATTCATCGTGATGGCTAGACCATCTGGTTTGACTGAGATTTTTGATAGAAAGTGACAGTGCTACTTGTTGATTTAATAAATCCCAACTGTGAGTAGATGCCGAAAAAAATACATAGAGTTGCTGAACATTTCCAAAATAATTTATGATATCAGGTACAACAATTACAGCTTCTATACGTCCACTAAATTTAAAGAGTGCACCCGCCGCACGTGGTATATAATCAGCAAATTTATTTATTTCTTTAAAATGTGCTTACAACCCATTATATTTGTCGCTCATGTTTGCAACGTTATCGTAGCTGACTATGGCAGTTGTCAATTGCAAGTCCATTTTCTTGTAAATATTTTTTTTGAAGGTTAAATAATGAGATATCCGCGTGACTATGAATGGATATAAAACATAAAAATCGATAACATGCGTTTCCTTTGTTACAATGCCTTTAAATAATTGCCAAATGATCTGCATTAAACTAATCTGCCGCAGAATCAACAATTGCCGAATAATACTTGGTGTCACCGTCATTGATTTCATTAACAATTTTTTTTAGAATTTGTTTTCCAATTAGTTCGATCATTTTTTCATACATTGTTTTCGATAAATAGCTTGCAACTTTATTTTGCGAAGACTTACATTTTTTTATATGCTGTCGTAAAAAGGGATGAAATTCCCCAAACAATTCAATTAATCCTACAAAATTTCCGTTATGGGGAGGTCCAAATTTTTCTATGCGGTCTCTGAATGGCAAACCTCTTTCCGATAAGAATTTAATTACAGCAACAACACGCATTAACACAAAAATATTCGGTGTCACTTTCTATCTGTTCTTGAAACTTTCCATCAATGACATTTTTGTTTTCCTTTCTACTTATCCAGGTCAACATAGCATCTTTATGATCAATTGATTCCTCGTGATCATTTAAAGTCCTCATTATTGCCAGTTCGAATTCCAGTGGCTACAAGAGTTATTTGTAATTTTCAAAATATCTCACATACTAAGCAGTACACACGACCCAAATTATTTGAGTAGCACAACCAAGATCTAATTACCTTTTGTCCATTTTTAAAAAGTTTTTCGAAATATTTATTGGTAAATAGTCTATTCTGATCTTTATATAGTTTTCCTGTCTATTTTGAAAAAAAGACATTTCTTTTGAGAGACTATTATTAATAAATTCTTGATTAATTGAGCAAGGCCACAATGCTAAATCTTTATATTTATCAAATTCTTCAATTTTTTCAATTACATCGGAGGACTGGTTTTCAATAAATAATTTATCTGTTGCGCTGATCTCTTTGTTATATTTTGTTTCTTCTTTCTTGTTTTCTTCAGTACTAGTTTCTAAATTTCTTCTTGAAATTCATCATTAATTGCATTATTTGTCATGCTTTATTCTGAAGTTGAAGTGAAAGGAACGGATGAAGAAGCTCGAAAGTTTTTGGCATTTTTATATTTCTATCTCTTGTCCCCGTTAAATGTTGCGTTTCTGTGCTCCGCTTAAATTATTTTCGTTCTGACATTTGTTTAATACTCTTGGGTCTCTAAAATAATTAATTTAACTCTTAGTAAATAGTACCGAAAAAATTACGTACTAAATCAACTAAAAATACTTTAACTTACACAGTACTGGTACTTCATAGATCCTCGCCCTGTTATCTTAATTACCGTTTACGTTTAATGTTTAGATAAATAAATAATGAATTATAAATATTAATGATTTACATTCACAAATGTAGTGCTTTATTTTTATTGCAAAAGTACTGTATTTGCCGAAACAAACTTAGTTAATGCTCACTGACAAATGTCTGACTATTTTAGAACTACAATACAAATTGAAATAGTACAAAGCGTACCAAGTAGGTCCTCTTTTACATCACTCACACAACACCAGTTAACATTCCTAAAATTAGTCCTGGAAGTTGGAAGACGAAGAAGCTTGGGTGTCAACTGTTGTTGGTCATTGCACTGTAGCTGTTTATAACAACTTAATGAAAACAAAGAGCTCAAACCCACAAATGTTATACCACAAATTTCCAAAGAATTTGCTTGTAAGTTCTTAGAAAGGGGTAGATAATAGACAGAAACGAAACGCTGTGTTACACTGTAAAGTGTTATTAGTCGATAAAAGATGAAAGGCGGAATAAAGTAACTTGAAGATGCATAAATGTCAGTATTTTTATAAATTATCTCAAAACAAAAAATAAGATGCAACATCATAAAAAGAAAACAAAAGTCAATTCTATTAAATAATGAGTAAAGGATAACTTTATGAACCCCTATGATCGGGAGCCTAATGCTCCAGCATCATAAGCATCTCTATAAATCCACTCCCGCATATAGTGACTCAAATGTTGTGTATGATATTTTCGTCAAGTATCATACTGACGCATAAGTCAAAAATTATTTATAAAAGAACATTATTTTTCACTTTGAATGAACGGCATGGAAAGTGAATGAATTAAGCTGAGCTGTCATCAGTTGTACGAAATAGTCGTAGCCCAATAGTGATTTAGTCGTGTTCTGCAGTCACTGCAATTTTGAAATTCTTAATGAAACTATTTGATCTTAAAAATTTAGCCGTGGGAAGTTGCAGTCTTGCACTAAGTGAAACTTCTAACAAAATGTACATTATAATTATTTATGGTTCCGGGTTGGGACCGTGTCATTTTATAAATTAAGGTCGACGTTTCGCCCACTTTTGTAAGGGGCTTCATCAGGACAATAAATATATTAAAAGTTAAGAATGATAATATTAAATAGACAAGTCACAGTGTAAAGAGAAGAATTACTCCTGAACTAGCAGACTCACTAGCCCATTCATAGCCAAAAGGTGTCAGGTGGCGAAGTAACTGGGGAAATTAGCGAAAGTGTTGGTTTATATAGGGCGAGAACTTGATGCATGAGTGATCATGCATAGAGAGGAGTGTCGTAGTGGATCAGTGAACGTCACGGTTCCGCTGCTGTGAACATAGGCTTGTTTTCCAAATAGGGGAAAGGTAGTAGCCATCGTCTTTGTTTAGATTATTAGAATTTTTATTGATTTCTAGGGATTCTCTAATTTTTCTATTGTAGAAAAATGGAATTCTGGCAATCAGTTTCGTCTTGTCGAAGTTGATGGTATGGCCTGTTTCATGTTGGTGTTCGGCCACCGCTGAGAGATTGTACTGGCTTGTTCTTAAGCATCGCCTATGCTCGTTTAGTCTAGTCTGTACTGACCGTCCTGTTTCTCCTATGTATACTAGACCGCAACTGCAGGGTATACTATATACGCCTGGGGCTTTAAGACTATTTTCGGAATCTTTTGGGGTTGGTAATATTTGTGAAATTTTATTAGTGGATTGATAGATTGTTTTGCTGTTGTATTTACGTAGAATGTTGCCAATTCGGTCTGTTACTCTGTGTATATATGGAAGGATTACTAAAGATCGTGTATCGAGATTACAGCGTGGTTTAGGGGTTCGTGTAGGATGCACATGTCGGTTTATTACTCTGCCGATATCTGACTTGCGATAGCCGTTTTTTATAAGATTAGTTTTAAGATGGGCCAGTTCATTAGATAAGTTTTCCGGTTGTGAAATCTTCATTGCACGGTGGACCGATAATTTTTGTGAGGGGTGATGATGTGACGACGCATGTAGGTATCTGTCTGTGTGTGTGGGTTTTCGATATACGGAATGACCTAGTCGTCCGTTAGGTTTGCGCTCTACCAGAACGTCAAGGAATGGCAGAGTTCCGTTCTTTTCAATTTCTATAGTGAACTTAACCACCACTTTCGCTAATTTCACCAGTTACTTCGCCACAAGACACCTTTTGGCTATGAATGGGCTAGTCAGTCTGCTAGTTCAGGAGTAATTCTTCTCTTTACACTGTGACTTGTCTATTTAATATTATCATTCTTAACTTTTAATATATTTATTGTCCTGATGAAGCCCCTTACAAAAGTGGGCGAAACGTCGACCTTAATTTATAAAATGACACGGTCCCAACCCGGAACCATAAATAATTATAATGACTCCGGTCGTGAAAGCCTCCGACAATATCACAAAATGTACATTATTCAATGCCCTAAACTATTTTATCTACCAATATGTATAACCTCTTTTTTGGAAAAATATTTTAAATTGTTTTGTGCAACTGATTTTATTTGTTGGCTGTACAAATTGTAAAAATATGCAGTATCTTGGACCATGTATAGATTTCTCGTAAGTCAACGAGTTTGTACAATAATTTATAATACTACGAGAAGAAAGATTTTCAAACAAATTAATTTCCTTACTAGGTAGCACTTACTATTTACATCAAGATCTTCCGATTTTACATTCTCGGTGATGAGCGTTAGTTAGTTCAGTTCTTATTGAAGTTTTGATTACAATATGAGTTCAATTTAAAGCTTTGAAAGTCGTGGTATAAAATAAATTAGTGGTACATATTGTATGAAATAAATTGTCCTATCTGATATATCTTACTTTTAATATAAATTGGTCTGTGTGATATAAATTACTGTAGTGATCGCTTTAAATTAATAATTAGTGCTTGGATAGTTAATTATAGTGCTTTGATAGTAATTAAGAGAATAGCATCGTAGTGTTAAGAAGCTAGTATTTGTACTGTTAGCGATTAGCTGAAAGTAAATTGTTACGAGAGAGTTGTTGAAAAGGCTTGTATATTCGGTTTAATAATAATGAACTGTTGTTTGTGCAAATAGAGTTATTGTTACAATATGACTGTCTTGCAATTGTTGGGGAAACCAAGACTAGAACATCAGTTCGCATTAATATAAACGAACATAAACAGTACCGAGGAACTAATTTAAATATTGGATAACAGTGATCAAACGCTAATATAAAACTTTTTCTTCATTAATTTAAACAAATCAAACTTGAATTCAAGCCCATAAATAACATCCAATTTGCGTGCACAGCTTTTTATACTAGGATTGTAGATCATCTCAAACTTTCCTCTCGTTTATCAGTTACTTGGTTAATAGACACTGAACGCGCAGGGCTGTACTAAAAGTTGTGATCACATTATTTCCAGACGCCTTTTACGAAAGTGTGCGAAATGGGCATTAGTGTATTCTAAAATAAAACCGTTCAACGTAGAAAGACGCATGGTTAGCAACAACGTAGCTGAAGAATAATTTCTTTAGATTCAGGTGTACCAAACTTTTGCGAGATCCAAAGCATTTGAAATTGAACTTTTTTATATTTTATTGTCGTCACTATCTGGTTCTTGTATGCCCAATTGGTCAGTTGTTTAGCACAAATGACTTTTAAGTATACTGATTCACAGAGTTTTCTTTGCACATGTTGGAAATTTGATTAACGATCTAACGATATCTGTTTTGACCTTGGTTTATAAATTGCTGCTGCAGGCTTCAGATCCCAACATATAAATTGTAACAAAGAATTGTCAGGAAATTGATATAAATATTTGTGTATTTTAATAATGAAGTAGTTTCTTGTGACCTGTGTACTGATTCATATTAATTTCGTTATCATGTATCAAATGACTTATAAAAAATAATCGGTGATTCATTTATAATTAATTATGGTTTTCAATAATGGCAGCTTTTTGACTTGGTAATGTTAAATTAATTTTAGGTGAAATAATAGCATAAAAATAGGTATTATTCGTTTTAGGTTACAAATTTTTTAAGTTCCTACATAAAAATTAACTAATGATTATTTCCGCGTAGCGCATACTTGGATACTTTATTTAATTGAGCAAATAACTCGCCTACATCAATACGCTAATATAAATAAAATATAATAAGAGCCATCCTGCAGAATAAAATAATTCGACCTCGCCTATATAGTAGGTTACACCAATATTATTAAAGTCAATCAAAACTGCAATTGCACTTACAGTTATGGATGTAGTACTGCATATAAATATAAGGAAGTTATTATTTTACTCAAGTGAATAAAAATAAATAGATGCTTTTTAATAGTAGGCTGTGCGGCACGTAATCGATGTTCTTTCAGGTCTTCGTCCTAACTCTGCAAAAAGTGTGCATAATTTATTCCATGTTAATATACATACGTGCTTTCATTTAAAAACTTCCCGCCCAAAGCATTAACTATTTTCATTTACTAAATGTACCAGAAAATTTTCAGTAGGAAGACCCAATAACTCATATTAATTCAATTTACTAATAAGAAAAGAACTACTTTCAAAATGTTTTTAGTTTGAATATTTTCAATACAATTTAAAAATGAGTCCCTTAATAATGTAAGTTTGACTAATATGAAAAACTCTGGAGATTTTCTGTCAGGGCGACGTATAGAGAATTTAACAAAGAGCGTATCTTTAATAAGTAAATATGTTTTGTAGCGAATTATATTCCGAATAGATACGATTACAGATTCACAGGTAAAGTCTAGGGTCCTCCAAATGTACAAGTGAACTATTTAATAACTTTCTCAGTTTATATTGGGTCTACGAAAAAGTTGAACAAATAGGCATTTAAAGTGTAATGCAGAAGAAACAAAACGGTATTATTAAGGTTATTTTTATGTTTTTGAGATACAATTTTTTAATATAGCTGGCGAAAGTAGATGCACCAGCATTTTTTAGTGGTTTAATTAAATTAATCGTTGAACATGTGGTGTTCTAGTTTGTCCGAAATCACCTAGTTAATGTTTCGTAACAACAGAGATAACATTTATATACAACTAATTATACATTAAAAGCATGAAGCACAAAGAAAATATTTACAAAGGTGCGTAATTATTGCGAATGTCTTTTTAACACTGAAATCACTCTAGTTTGTAAAGTTGCAGAAGGCATTTCTATGTTGAAGAATTGAATGTTGTAGCTTCACGACGAACACCTGGATCTGGTTTTGTGTAAAGGATGGTGTTTAATGTTTCGTTAAATACAATGCGTCACCTAGTGGCGGTGACTGGGATAGAATTTCCACGCTTCGGTAGGCGGAGTTGCTGGCATAAGGGCGACATTCTTGGTTGGCAGAAATTGAAACGATTTGATGGCGGAATGTTCTCAATGCTGCCGTGCCTGTTGGCGTCACGTGATCTAGGAAATGGTCCTGATGGCTTCGAAGGTGGAGCGGGTTCAAGTTGTGTTATGGTTTGTGCGTCCGTAGTGTGGTCATAAGAGTTTACGTCATTTTATCCCGTTAAATTTGGCGATCACAATAAAATAATCTGAACGAAAACCCTCAGTGGACGTGGAGCTTGGTGACTTTTGTCTTGCGTTATTCTTCAGTTTTCTCCAAAAAGTTTGGTTACTACCTTAAAAAGAGAACACTTAAGAAGTAATTTGCTCTAGAGTTTTGAGCACTTTTACATCCTGCGTTTGTCTGTATTGTAGGTTCGGACGGTTCTATTATGTATTTTAAGAGGTATCGGATAAGTCCATTATTGTTTGAGGAGTATTTTAAGGGTGCATGCTTTTTATTTGCATGTTGCGTGCTTATTGGTCACTTAATTAGGAGTATGGTTGGTTTCATACTCCTAGATAACACCCCCTCCCCCCTTCCAGTGACTGCGCTGGTCACGATAAAAAGCTTGGATTGGTGCCTTGCACTGGTTGTAGTCGTTGAAAGGGATAACGTAGCTGGTTTCCAAGTACCTAGCATGTGTTTGTTCCGTTGGCTTGCTCTAAATTGTGAGGGATTCTTCCGGTAGGCGTAACGTTTCGCCAAATTTAAGCTCTGCAGTTGTAGCGTTTGGTGATAGGCTTTGGCAAAGTCGATTGTAGAAAAAATTCTACTGTTCTGTAGTCTGTGCAAAATTTTCCATAAACGGTATAGGATACCTATCTGGAACTGTGCGAATGTTTAAAGCCATGTTGTCTCCATCTGGTTTGCCCCCCCCCCGCCCTCTTTATTGTGTTTGGCGACTAAATGTAGGAGTGAAGCTCACGGTGATTTGAATGACCTTGCTATTCGTAACTGAACCATTATAGTGAATTTGTCCTTAGCGATTTTGAGTTTGTCAGGCGCTAAATCTGCATGGACGACTGTATACTGGAGCTCTTTCGGTCGTTAGGATGTCATGTTCGGCACTATGCTTTATTAGCGTCGGAAGCCCTTTCGGACTAGTTATGTCCGGATGTTTGGTTAGTATTTTGTATTGTTTTGAACAGGATACCCTGGTTGATATCGCACTATTGTTATTGCTGGCGGGTTGACCTTTGGTTGAAAGTTTTGTCTCTGAGTCGACTAGTTTCATGTTTTTTACGTCAACCAATAATTCATTGTGTGCGGAAAAATCTATGCCAATAATGGGTTTCTTAACGTCGACGATGACGAATTTCCAAGTGATTGGTCGCCTTAGTCCCAAATCTAGTATTAGTGTGATAGTAAAATATGTGTTTATGATCGTCTCAATTGATAGTTCGTCGGTTTAAGTAGGCCACGAACCTTGCTTCTTGGATATACACAGAGGTCTGCACCAGTGTTGATTAAAAATTCCATTGATGTGGTGCTATCTCTTATGTATAAGCGGCGGAAAATGGACTGCAGGGAATTATTCGTCGCTAATTCCTGTGTTCGGCGTTTCCCTCGCCTTTGAAATTTAAGACTGTGTGCACATGTGTCCTATAGCTCCGAATTTGTAGTGAAACCAGCAATTTTTGGGTCGTTAATTCTGTCGGGGGGTTTGACTACGTTGTATTTTTCATATCGATGGTTTAGAAATGTATTGGTTACGCTGTTTAGTTGTAGCACATTGTGTTTGTTGTAGCTGGATGTTGAGTGTGGGTACTTCATTTGTTAGCTTTTCCAGGAGTGTAGATCTTGTATCTGCAATCGTATTAGCGTGATGTGCAGATTGCGCTACGTAGACGGCGTCTGCTAAACGCGCGGTGTCCTCCAGGGATGCTTGTGATTGTGTAACTAGGGTAGCTTGCATTTGTATTGACACGCGGCCTAACCGGATTAATTGTAATAGTATATCTGGCACGATTGTTCCACTCAGTTGTCGTAGACCTCTCAAGAATTACGAGAGTTTTTGTTGCCTAACGTTTTGTGCTCAAATAGCTTTCTAGTTTGTTGCTCTTGCGAGAGCTTAGTCGTTTAATTGATTCGGCTTTGATTTTTGTGTATTTGTTGTTTTCGGGCGATGTAATTATGATGTCCTGGATCTCTTCTATAAGTCTGTCTTCGATGTTGGAATATCATGTACATGTATTTTTTAACGTGGTGTTTAATACCGCTTATTTCGAAGTTGTGCTATGCTTGTGAAAACCATAATTCTGGATCCGCTGTCCAGAACGGTGGTATTCGCAAGGCAATCTTATAAACTTGCTAGGTCATTTTAAGCGGTTTAAAATGTCTTTGAAGACTTAAATTAACCGGCATTAGCCCTGTAGCATTAACCTTTTAAATGATCATGTCGGCAATATCAATGTGGTGTTATGGTTTGTTCGGGGTCACTGTTTTGCGTTAACTTCGGTAACCACATATGGTGGAGATAGTCGACGTGTAAATATGAACAAAGTTTATATAAGCAAAATCTTCAAGTACTTACCGGTAATAACCTCAAATTTGCGGCGACGGTAGAACGAGGAACTGTCAACCTTTGGTAGAACTCATAGCACCATAGCTACCATCACGCCAACTTTATTACAACTTGCGCGGCACCCCACAATGTAAAGTATTTGAAGGCTAATCGCGGTAAAAATCATAGATTATACTATATACACGATGCATGAGAATTGACCTGCAAGCTACATCTTAGCAATAATTAAAGTTAATTTTAACTATAATTGCAAACGGAACATACCCGCCACCAAAATGCAAGGCTTTTTTGGAAAGAAAATAACTATAAAGGGTGGAGCGGAATAGAAAGAAAAATTAATTAATATATGGAAACCCAGGAAATTTTTACGCGAACATAATCAAAACAAAACATTATACGAAGAAAGATAAAGGTAAATTTTACAATAAAGATAAAGCTTCAGCTCGCCATGTGAGGTTTTGAGAGTGGCAACCCTAACGACTCTGTCAGCTCCTAGATGGACCGTAACAACACGTCCAAGGTGAAACGTGATCGGCTTTAACTAGCACTAAAGTATCCACCTGAACATGCGGATACGTTTTGTGCCATTTGGACCGTTGTTGGAGATGCAAATACTCTTTAGACTACTGAGACCAGAAATCTCGATGAATTCACTGCAGCAATTACCAACGAGACAGGCAGTTGAGCGGAAGGTCAGAAGGGTAGGTTCTGGAATAACAACTAAAGGGGCCAAAGTTAGAAGATGACCTGGTGTCCTGCAACTCAAGTCGTTAGGATCACTGTTCACGGGAGTGAGAGGATGCGAGTTTAAGATGACTTCTTTCTGAACAAATACAGTGACTCCTCGTAGGTCAGAACTTGCTCACCTATGGTACTAGGAAGTAAGGTTTTAACCGACTTCAATACGGTAATAACATTTTCTTCAATGCGACTTCTAGGTATCCTATTTCTTACTGCAACAGGTTAAACATTGCTGGCTTCTTGCAATCTTCGCACCAATCTTTTGAATACTTTCCCAGAATGATGCCGCCTTTCAGCATATCGTACCGCATATTCCCTTCCAGCAATTACTTCATTTTGTAGTCATTCTAAATACACACCAAGCGTATCATACGCTTCTTCATTCAGTTATAAAAGAGTTAGTTCGCAAACATTCAAAAACGATTTGACAGCAATATCAACTTAAAAATAAACAATAATAAAATCTCTAATTATAGGCTGTCCCACGTAATCGTTTTCATTGCCTAGTGCTTTTAGTTCCGGTCCAGCATATAAATTATCTATATATTCTTATTATCTATCAACTTTCTTTACATTTTCTATAATTATGTCGTCTCTTGCACCTTTATATTTTTGCTATGCGGTTTTGTATTCCACAGCTTCGTTCTAATTAGTTGTCTGCTTTATCTGCCTTTCCTATTTCCATCTTAGTTTGTACCTCTTTAGACTTTTCAAAAATCCGTTGTTCTCTAGCTTTCCTGCATTTGTGAATGATTTCCCATTTTATGACTTTGTATCTCTGTTTCCTTGCTTTGTCCTGTCTGTTGAATTCAGAATATCTTTTGTTATCCATGGTTTCTTATTTTCTTATTGTTTATACTCCACAATATCTGTAGCCGCCATGTCTAAGCTGGATTTAATGTCGTTTGATTCTGTTTCTACTTCCTTAGTATTATAAATTTCCCGATGCCCTTCAGCAGTTCGTTTAACTTTTTTTCAAACCTTTTGTGGATATCTTTATCTTTTAGTTTCTCAAAGTCAAAGTGCATTTTTCCCTTCCTTTTTTCAAATTGTTAAATTTAAGCGCGAGTTTCATAATTACTATGTTGTGGTGAGTGCCCATATCTGCTTCTGAGTAGTTTCTACAGTCTATTACTCGATTCCGAAAGCGTAGTCGAACAAGAATCTAATCCCTTTGAACTCTTATTCTTGGTTTCTTCCATATGTATCCTAGCATGATGATGAAATAATGTGCTTGTGATATGGTTAAATTGTCTTCGTCGCAAAATTCTACTAGCCTATTTCCACTGTCATTTCTTGTGCTTAAACCAAATAAACCCACTACCGCCCCTTCCGTATCTTCACCTACCACTCCATTAAAATTTCTTGTAATTATTAAATTTTCATTCCTTTTTACGAATCTTAGCATGTCGTCGATATCTTTGTAGACCGCTTCTGCCTCTTACTCACTGTAACTAGAAGGGGGCATATATATTTGTATTATTACTGTATTTACCGGTTTATTCTAATCTAACCATGAGTATTCTTTCTTTTTTTTGTATGTAGTTTTCTACACAGTGTCTTAATTTTTACCCCTTAACTATCCTCACACCAGAATTTTCTTCCTCTGATCCTGTTTGAATTACCTTAAAGTCTCCGCTCCAAAAGTCTCTTGCTACTGAACTACCCTCATTCTTACTATATCTAATGCTAATCTATCCATTTCAATTTTCAAATTCTTTAGCTTACCTCCTTGCTTCATGCTTCTAACATTTCACGCCCTCAACTCTCAAGTTGTTCCCGGCTCTTCTTTTCTTCTTAGTGAAAATGCCGATCACATCCTCCGAAATAGTCCTCGTTTCGATATCCGAATGGGGGACTATTTTAACTCAGAAATTTTTAGTTCGCTGTGTACTTGGGAGATAATGTAGTGGTTTCCCGTTGTCCTTATTGCAATAGCGTCTATTGGAATGTTATACCGATTCTTATTGTCTCTGCCATTCTAAGTTGCTGCCCTCTTTCGGGGAACTGTCTTAGTTTGGTTCCTCACTAAAGACCCCACTAATTTGGTTAGACCTATAGTGCGGCTCTTTAGCTCACTGAAACGCGCTAGTGGTTCTACCCGTTCTAGTATTCTAGACTTCTACAAGATGCAGGTTCGTTTAGAACGGGCGTTTAATAATATGAAAATTATTTAACCAAAAATTGTATGAATATTTGTTGTGATTTGACATAAAATTTCAAATATAACTGACCAAAAATCGATTCATTGACAGTTTTAATCATAGAAGAAGCACCATTGCAGTCTTAGGCGATGCATTAGCTACATGACAAACGTCAACTAGCAATATTGTTTTTGTGGCGAGAGGAAATATGTAGGTTATGGAAACTGTGTTTGTAAAGCTTTCCTATAGTGCATTTACACAAAGAGCACGCTGTTTTTACGTTTGGTGAAAATTTATCGCAATTCGCCGGTCTATATTGTCATAGAGAAGATTTTTGTAGCACTAACTCGAAGAAATTCAAGACAACAAACCTATTTAAATTTTTCGGTCTTATTAAGACTATGAGATGTTTAGAAATTTCTGTATGTGTACAATAAAATAAAGTTATTACAAACATCAATGTACTAGAAGCCTTTAGAACTGGATATAAATTATTTTACAGGACTGGAACTAGTTCTGCAAGACAGCTTTCGGAAATGTCCATGATTTGCTTTATAAATAAGAATCATTTAAATAAGACCAATAGGTTTTACTGTTGTGTAAGCTTTAACGTGAAACCACAATTTTAAAATACTTCTACTTTCGGCCACTCAAATATTATGCAGGATTGAACGATTATTGCAACCTATACAACACTCCAATGAATTCGTTTCAAATTGAACCTTATTAACCAAACAGTTTGTATAGTTTGGTTGATGTGCGAGTTTATGATTGGAAAATATCAGTGTAATCAGTGGCAGTGATAAAGCCATCAGTTATTCGAACAGTGATTGTCGAGCTGCGAAATCATTTGGTTTTATTGGATATATTCGCATAGTGTTCAACCATAAATATACCCAGTTTAGTGCATGTAGCATATTCTATTAGTAGCCAGTAGTCCTGGTCATTTCTGTTTCATCTCTTTGACTGTAAATTAATGGGATTTATAAAAGTAACTGCTGTAATTATATTTAACCAAGCAAGGAGAAAACGAATTTAAAATGATGGGTAATAACTTTACTGAATTTGTTACAATGATGCTAAGCCATGGGAATAAAATAAGTATGTTATTATGTACAAACGGGTAATAAAAATAACAATAATATAACAAATATAACGATGTCATTAAATTTAGGTGTTATTAGTTTTATTTCACTAAATAACAGGAAATTAGTATAATAACACTTGTAATGTCAACAGAAAACAAAGTAATACCATATGTAATATGATTTATGATATTTAATAACATTCCATAACAATAGACATTATTGCACTTTTGTAGTTATTCAACTATAAAATAGTTTAAATAAACATATTATTTTAAAATAGTTAAAATTTGTAGTCCCCGTATAGTTTTTATTATGATATGAAAAAGTTTTGGAAATTTGATAGTCGCAAATTGAAACAACATTAGTACGAGGCACGACGATCTTTCGAAATTCGATGAATTCTTATGACACTTATTTGAATAATTGACTTCTATAAACATAAAACGCAATAAATAAGAAGTTTAACAACACCATCTAGTAGATAAGCTACCTTTGTCCTAAAACAAAATCGGCACACGGCCGTTCAATTTACACGAAAAAAACGGGTTTTTCATGAAAAAATTTAACCCTTCAAGGTCATTTATTCGAGGAACATCATCATGGACAGCCTTTCGCTTTCACTTTTCAAGTTCAAAGTTCAAACTTACACCACTTCCACCTTATTCTTGTTTCGACCAACGGAAGAGCTTATAAAAAGCATTTGATAGAATAATATACCCTTCTTCTTACGAGAGGTGCAACTGTGGACCTCGAGTATGGATGTTGACGTGCACATTGATTATCCTTAGGCTTCCTGGAGGGATTTGATAAAATTTAAGGAATAGTTGTTCTAATTATCTGGATAGGCAACTGAAATAGCTCCATATAAATAATAAATAAAAATTTATCAAATCCTTCCCGGTCGTCTAAGAATACTCACTGGACACGTCAACACTCATACCCGAAGCCCAGAGTTGCACCTCTCATAAGAAGGAGGGTTCATTACCTATGTAGCAGTCATAATAGTTTCTATTTAAGAAAAAATACCCACTGACTGGCAGGCTGAGAGGTCCATATGAACGTTACATAGATTACAGTCAGAAGGATTATATAAATTAAAGCAGTGTACGTCGTTAACGACATTTGGAATTAATATGCTGCGACAAAATATTGATATGCTTAGATTTACAGACGCTATAGCGGTATTAGCATTTAGCAAAGAAGAGTTAGAAGCTGCTCTTAATAAAATGGAAACAGTTGTTACGGAGAGATATGGTATGAAAATTAACAAAAATAAAACTAAGGTTCTAGTATGCAAAGAGGAGAAAATAAATCAAAAACAAGAATACAACTACGTAACGAGAACTTGCAAGAGGTTAAGGATTTCTGCTACCTTGGAAGTCAAATAACGCAAGATGGGAAAAGCACAAAAGATATAAAACAAAGATTAGCACAAGGTCGTGCTACATTTAACAAGAAAAAGCAACTACTGTGCTGAAAGACCACAAACAAAGAAACAAGGAAAAGATTGCTTAAAACATATGTGTGGAGCACAGCACTGTATGACTGTGAAGCCTGGACAGTAGGAGAAGCAGACAAGAAAAAGATCGAAGCCTTTGAAATGTGGTGCTACAGACGTATGGTGAAGATATCGTGGACAGACAAAGTTAAGAACAAAGAGTTACTAGAAATGGTAGGGGAAGACAGATATATATATGGAAAACAGTAAAAAATAGGAGAGATGGGATGATAGGTCACATACTAAGACATGAGGGAATAGTGCGCAGTATATTAGAAGCAGAGATGTGAAAAAAGAGAAGTAGAGGTAGACCTAGGTTAGACTACTGCACACAGATAGTGAAAGATGTAGGCTGTAAGAATTTCAGGAAAATGTGTAAGCTAGTTCAGAACAGAAATCAATGGAGGTGCGCTTCCAGCCAGTCGCAAAATGGAAAACTAATGACAATAATGATTACTGTACTTAAACATGGTGATTATTATAAACAACTACAGATATTGGTTTTGCAATACTCTCAACTAATGTTAATTGTGCGAAAGGATTTACTGGAAAACTATTAATACGGCAAATGTCTAAGTGTTTGGGGTCCTTGGCAGCCATTGGCTGCTTGACCCCCTTTACATACCACTGAATCCCGGTGAAATAGGGCATATAATTAGAAAACAATAGAAGGGAATTGAGTTGTATATAGGCTGTTGAGAAAATTATAAGGAACTGTGTAGGCTAGCTCAGAACATAAATAAGCTGAGGTACAAGTTCAACCAGTTTCAAGACGTAAAACCAAATGACGAAAAAATAAGTGCTTTTAATTCTGATGATTATTATAAACAACTACAGGTGTTGGTTGTGAAATATTTTCAACTAATGTTGATTGTGCGAAAGGATAAATTAGAAAAACTATTAATTCGACAAAGGTTCACATACATCTGAATATCGGGGAAGTAGGGTATATAACTGTAAAACAATAGAAGGTGACCAAACTGCATCAAACAAGAAAGAACAGCAGCTATGTTCAAAAACAACGAACATAGATACAAGAAGAAAACCGTTCAAAGCATAGTGTGGAGCACAGCACAGTACATCTATGAAATAGGGGCAGTAGGAGAAACAGACAGAAAGAGATGGAAGCCTTCTGAAATGTTGTGCTTCAGATGTATGAAGATGGCAGCATAGACAGACAAAGTTAATAACAAATATGTTGTTGAAATAGTAGAGGAATAAAGGTATCTGTGGAAAACGAAAAAATAGGAGAAATAGAAGGACAGGATAAGTTCTAAGGCATTTTTGGGGAATAGTACGGGATATATTACAAGAAGAGATAGGAAAAGATAGGTAGAGGTAGACCGAGATAAGACTGTCGCACACAAATAGTGATAGATGCAGACTGTGCAAATTTCAGGGAAATGTGTTGGTTGGTTCAGACAAGGAAACAATGAGGATACGCGTCCAACCAGTTCTAGGACTGACTTAATGATGATGATGATACGTCATTAACACGTTTTGATAGAAAACTGCGACTTTTAAGAAAATTAGTATTAAAACATGATCCCGAGCAATTTCAATCGAGCTGCAAAACTGAAAAATTTTATTAATCAAGATTTTATCTTTCAAAATTGGTCTGTATAGTCAAACTAAGCCAACGTCAAGCGTTGTGGACAGCTACCTTCTACATTTATAAATTTTTAAAGGCGAAAGTCAATATTTCGGCCATTTAGCTCTGCCAATTTAGTATTCCCCAAAGTGGGGAAAAATCTACTGGGCGTACAAAACCTTCTTTACCTTCAGTAATGGATGTACTCCGAAACTTGCCTTTGGTAAATTAGTACATAAAATTTTATTGAAGTAATTGGTACTGATGACAAAACTCGGTGCCACCGATATGTTTCTTCTTGCAGTTACGGTCTGTACAACGGAAACAACAAATTTTTCCAATACTAGAAAAGTTCAAAATATAACCATTCCATGACAACATCTGTTGACTTCTGTTTTCGGCTATGAAGGATCTAAAATGTAAGGTTCACGAAAAATAATTATTGCCGCTCTTTACTATCAAACGGTGGAAAAGTTGTATAAGGTCATCAGACAAAAATATCTAGGATAATTCATACTTGGAGTTATTTTGTTAAATGACAATGACATCTCAGAAAGAATATTCATGGTATAAGGCTAAAAATGTTAGAGCATCATATAAGTTACTATGCGATTTTTATATTTTTAGTTCGGTGAAAAAAACTTTAAAAGATCAGTGGTACAATTTTGATGTAGATGTGCCAGAATTCTTCAAACAGTAATCGTGTAAATAAAGTCGTTGGTTTGGCGACAAGGGATAATTTTTGTAGAGTATAAGACCTTTTTTTAATTATATAATTTTAAAGCAAGTTGGGCTCTCAGCCACTGGTTGGTTTGCCCCGTATAAGTCTTGTTATATGAGCAATTGATGCTTTTATTCCGCACTTGTTGCATTCATATTATATTCATCCGCCCATTTACATGTTAAATGTATTTTCATCTTTAAGTAAATTCATTGGTCAATACTGTGTATTCCCCACTACACTTTACTCTTGTGCTTGCTTGGGCGTATATTAGTTGGTGTTTCAGTCTGGAATAACTCACTTATTCTAAACAAATCTTAAAAACGGGATAATCAATCACAAACAACCCCATAATTAAATCTTCCTTAATATGTACAATAATTAGCTTTATAGGTCATGTAATTTAATATTCTTCCTCATTGAAACCGTATTTAAAATTATCTGAAATCAGGTAGGTTCAATTGCTATCTTGTGTAATGCTGAAAACTTGTATTGTAGGTTTGCTAAACCCTCAAATTAAATTAGATTGACTTTTACACGCTACTTTTACTCTTAAATTAAACTAATAAAGGGTCTTTAGAAACCTTTAAAAATCTAAACAAATTGCTTTAAACTATATCGTTACAGATCTTCTTTTAGTTTATCAACTGTGACGTTTTCCAAAACGTAATTACCAATCCATGCTCCAAAATCGTTTTAAAAATAAACATTGTCATGCAAGGTAATCTATTCCGCAATAATAAACCATTCCAAATCATATATGTCTATTTCAATTTAATAAATAACTTTATCTTATGGTAGTTATAATTATTTTTAATTATGCTTGAAGCTTCAATCACTTGATCTAGTTGTTTTGCTATACTATTTCCACCTTCTTATTTGTTCTAGAATGTAGGTGTGTCGTGCTATTGTCATTCCCGTTTATTCGAACATCAAGTTCATTGTTTCGCTCTTTTATTGCCGTCTTGGGCTATATAATAATTGGACGACGTCGTTTACACATGCTTATCAATATTCGAGATTTTATTGTTTTACTACCGCTTCGGGCTATTAAATAATTGAGTGAACGTTTATTTATTACATCGTTCTAGAACATGGGGTCAATAAACACGTTTTTTAATTACCTTAATTATTAAGTGAATGGTTTAAAACACTTTCCTTTGTTATTAAATGAAAATTCTTTTAGAGTATCTCTATACATTCAATTCAATTTACAAATTCTCTAACTTATCTACATGCTTCATGCTTCTAACATTCGACGCGGCGACTCGCAATATGTTCTCCCTTCTTCTTATAAACTTGTTGATCACATACTCTGAAGTAGTCCCCTGCCTGAGATCCAAATATTGGACTATTTTGATTCCGGAATCTTTTATCCCAGAGGATGCCATCGTTTTAGAAAACGTTTTTGATAAGCTGTGTATTTGGTATGTAATGAGGTGGTTTCCTGCTGTCTTCCACATCGCAGTAGTGTGGCTTAGAGTACCATACCTCTCTGCTCTACTCTACGCTAAGTACCGAAAGAGCTGCTGCTTTCTTTCCTGGACCAGTCTTAGTCTGGATCCTCGTGAAAGACTCCACTAATTTCGTTAAACCTAAGTTCGGTTCTTTAGCTCACTGAATTACGCAAACCATTCTACCCGTTATTATTCTAGAACTTCTTCAAGTGCAGATCCGTTTACAACGGCAGAAGAATTCAGAAATGTTTATTAGCCCAAACTTACTTTACAAGTTTTAAATATGCAAAATTGTCACGGTAGACGTATAGCATTGTAATTTGCAAACAGGGCTATATTCTAAAGCAATTCTCGAAAATGAGTAAAATAGACCATGCCGTAATACCAGCTTTTGACAATAAGCGACGAAGGTTTTCCTACGAACATTCCATAACCAAACGCATTCGCAATAAAAATAGTTCAAGGTTGAACTTCATATTGTATACTTCACGCCATTACTGAATAACTAAGAAGTCTTCATAATTCAAAAATTGAAACATGTTTACGGACTGATATTTATAAATCATTGTTTTGTAATAAATGTGTTCTATAAAGCTTTACGCTGGCGAACGCCCAATTACTTCGTATCGTATTGGATTACCGCAGAAATGGGTTAGGGGAACTTTACCCAACAAGCACAACTTTCTAACACGAAAAAACATTCTACACTCTTACACTTTGAGCTTAACTGACTAAATAAATTTAGTTACAAATATTTTCAAATTAAAGTAAATAGGTTACACTTGTTGCACGTTTTTATCATGGTATAAAATCTAACGAAAAGTTAGTAGTCCATCATTAAAGTTAGTAAGTTCCTTCAAACGGAATAGCCAAATATTTTCGGAGTTTCAACTCAACGTTCTCGCGCCTATACATTAAGCGCTTAATAACACTTACTCTTTTTATTTTTTGTTATATTTGAAAAGGTCAGTGCTGTTGTTTTAAGTTTTGTAACTACGGAATGTAACGTGGAAAGTCTAAAGCTTTTAAAATTGTACTTGACATCGTAACAAGATAAAGTTGTTTATTGGGGTTGGTTTGCTCGTTTTCGAATCACTAACGGTAAATGGGTAAATTCTAGTTTACTAATCCACAACAAAAGATCCGGTTGTATAAAACAACAAACTGGATGTTGTTTTTTTAAACAAATGGGATAAAACATATTGTAAAATGCGCCTTTTGTCACTTATTTACCTACGGTTTCTTATAAATCCATCAATGATACAACATGTCGACCTACATACTATTTAAAAGTTGTCTGTAGTACAAACCTAAAAAAGACTAGTGAATGTACCTAAGTAACAATATGTAGATAAGCTTTTATTAAACATTTATTAAAAACACGAACTGAACATAAGAATAATATTGTTTGATTGTCGTTGGTAAAATGAAATGTAACATTAATGCAATCTTTCAAAATTAAAAATAAACCTAGCATTTTTTGGTAAAATAAGTAATTAGACAATATAATCCACTGATTAGCACATTAACATAAAAAGATCAAAAGGTATTATTTAGATAAACCTATATAAACTTTAGGAACATGCTAAACAAGTATTTGTGACAGTATTTGTTGTAGTCCATATCTCAACCGGTATTTTCGTTTGTTTTTTTTTCAATTTCCGTATCATTTTGCAATTTTTCGTGGCAATATGTGGGAAGTATTTGAGCTTTATGCGAGAAAACAATTTCTTATATTCTATTTTCAACTCTTCTGAGGTTTTCGGTGAAATCTTATGTTGGTATTTCTTTTTGATTTTACTTTCTTCGCTGTACCGGATTTACTTTTTTGATATGTTTTATTTTAGTTACTTTGCAAGTTGCCTTTTTCTTTCATGTTCTTCTTCAACTTTCAATTTAGTGAATTTTTGACGTAACTCTCATCATCAAATCATATGTGCAGTTGCAGAATGTGTTCCAGTTAGTATTTCATTATTTTGCCCAAACTCTTACTTTTAGGTTGATTCCGTTTAATTAATATATAGTCGAAATCAGGAAAGAATGAATGCACGTCATTAATTTCTGATTCAATCAAAGATATACTTTCGCATATACAATGGGCGTATTTAACATGTAAGAGAAAGAAAGAATACAAGTAGCACGCGATTCGAGCAAAGTAGCTTAGTAACGACTTACGCTGTGGAGTTTATGATATATATATATATATATATATATATATATATATATATATATATATATATACACGTAAAGAATGGGAACAGTAAACTGTCGCATGTCCTAACTATATTACACTTATATTAATGAAGTCTTTAAGTTGATTTGTGTGGTTTTTTAACACATGTCATTTTTAATACAACATAACCATAACTTACAACTACGCCTTTATATTTGGGTTTGCTTTTATATTTTGTTGTTTTCATTATATTATTTTTTATTTCCAATGGGAATATTTATTGAAATCTATATTAAACAGTCAATTGATTAATCTTGATGCATACGAATACGGTTGATGACGTGCATTCATTCTTTCCCGATTTCGACTATAATAAATGAGTGCAACAGTGAAGGCGGTGGTATCTCTCAATTACACATTAATTGTTCTAAAGTCACCGACACAGCAATAGTAATGTCACAAGCTTTATCTTTAGATATTTCATTGGGAATTTGCTTTTCTGTTTCAATAGGCCTGACGCCTTTTACTCCAAATCTTTTCAGTTTCAGAATTTTTATGGCACTTTTTTAGTTGGTAACAAATTTTGTTTTTTGTTCCGGAAACAGTTTAATTGTTTGTGGTGTTTGGCACAATTTGTAAACTTTCACCTCTGTTTTCTGCTTTGATCATTATTCGGCTATCCCAAGAAAATTTAAACAGTATGATTTTGAGTGTTTTTTCTGAAACATGCAATTTTCCAATGAAAAATACTTCATTACTTCTACTACAAATAGTCGCGATAGTTAATAATAGTTTGATTTAAATGTCACGAGCCTAAAACTAGGTATATGTTGTGGAAATTGTTTCTTTATTTCCTGCTACATGTCTTTACTGTTGATCGATTGTCCATTGCAAGTGTGTAGTAGCAAAGCTTTTTGTATTGGTAAAATTTTGAGAGATCTAAGTGTAGAACTAATATTTTCAGTCTTTAGAGTAGGTACTGTATTTATACTACTAGAAAGCAACTTTGCAAAGTTACTTTGCTAGACGTGTTAGTTTGATAGGGTTCATCTAGAAGTAATTTTACTCGATGTCTACAAGCAGTTTTTTAATACTTTTGCCAAGTAAAATAATCAGATTTTGTTTTAGAAAACTTAAATATCAACTTTCACCTGCTCTGTCGTCCTTTAATAGATATTTTTGTCAATGTATTTTATAATATTTTGCGCTGTTTACAATAAACCTATTTTCTTTAAGGGAACTACATTAGGTGCTTTCTTTTCACCACCTTACTAAGATATTCTTACCTAACCTAAGTTGTACTTAGTTATTTCGTATGTTCCTTTCACGTGCCTGGTCATTCAAATCTCAGATTTTTTCTTCCCCCCTTACCGATCGTAAGTGCACCTACAAACTGTCTTACATTTAAGTAAAATGGATTGCTTATTAGGTGATCTTTCGTTATAGTGTTGCTTGAAGTATAGTAGTGAATAGTAATTATATTAATTTTGAATTTCAATTATTTACCGATTCACTACCGAAAGCGGCATGTCTTATGCAATTTGCATACGCTCTGATACTATCAAAAAGCACCCAGTTGTTTACAGCTGCAAATGTGAGGTTAATTTGATGAGTTCAGTATTTTGCCGGAAGTACGTTCTATTCAAATAAGTCAGGTTAGCTAAGCTACTTCACTTTCATGTAAGACAATCCTTTTTACTAAGTTGTGAAAGGAAAGCGCTTATTAACTGGGATCATTACCTACCACACTAGTTTTTCTTTACGTACAGTTGTCAACACTACATTTAATTTTCTAATGCTGCACCCGAAGGTACTACATTGGCCAGAAAGTGAGTTCTGGAAATTTTGAATTTTGCCGAACCCTGGTTGTTCCAAGTCAGATGGGGATCTTTAACGTGCGTGACAATATTTATGTGAAAAATGCTCGTCTAACTTTTTCAAACAGACCGTGTCGGAATTCGAACCCGGAACCTTGGGCACAGTAGTCACACGCATGCCAATTACGTCATGGAGTCGCCCAGACAGTGTCAACAGCGGCTCGAGTCCAGTTTTTGTTTATTTAAATTTTGTTCTCCTTGCAAATGGTCGTTTTAGATATGTCTAATTCCCCTATGTGCGTTCTATATACATCATTTTTATGTAGCGTTTTATTAGGTAAAAGATTCCGGAGTTAAAATAGAGGTATAGCCACTGACCACAACATAGTAATTATGCAAGTCGCGTTTAAATTAAATAATTTAATAAAAAGGAACGGAAAAAAGTCACTTTGACTTTGAGAAACTAAAGTATAAATCCACTTAAGATTTGAGAAAAAGTCAAACTAATTGCTGAAAGACATCGGGAAAATTTCTTATACTAAGGAAGTAGAAATAGATTGGAATAACATTAATTCCAGCATAGATATGGCGGCTAGAGATATTCTGGGATATAAACAAAAGGAAAATACGAAACCATGACTATCAAAGGATATTTTGAATTTAATAGAAGAAAGACGAAAATACACAAATAGACCAGACGAAGCAAGGAAACAGATACAAAGCCATAAAATGAGAAATTATTCGCAAACGCAGAAAAGCCGAAGAACAATGGATTGATGAAAACTGCAAAGAGGTACAAACCACGAGGAAATAGGAAAGACAGGCGAAGAATACAAACCAATTAGAATGTATTTTAGGGAGGAGACATCATTATAGAAAATGTAGAGAAAGTAGTTAGATGACAAGAATATATCGGGAATTTATATGCAGGACGGGAGCTAGAAACACGAGAACAGGAATCAGACCTTGAAAAGGATTACTCGTATACTTAAGAGATGGGTTTGAAGCAGCATTAAAGACATTGTAAAATGGGAAAATGTTGGAAATACTCATAAAGATTGGAATGAGTTATAGGGATAGATGGATGGCACATAGCTTTTACAAAGTTCAAACAGCTGTAATAGCAATAGAGCAGGAACGTAGAAAAGTAAATATTAGGAAATGGGTGAGCCAAGGATGTTCCCTATCCCTTTTTTTTAAACTTGTATGCTGAAGAGGCAATAAATACTGTCAAATGCAGAAAGATATTTGAAATTATTATGCAGGGACAAACGATTGGCATGCTTAGATTTACAAATAATATAGCGGTATTAGCATCTAACAAGGAAGAGGTAGTAGCAATTCTTTATAAAGGGGAACCAATACTAACAGAGAGATACGGAATGAAAATTAGCAAAAATAAAACTGTCGTTCTAGAATGTTAAGGAGGTGAAAATAATTAAAATACTAGTATGTAAAGGGCATAAAAGTCAAAAACCAGAATACAAATAGGAAACGAGAACTTAAAACAGGCTAAGGATTTCTGCTACCTAGGAAGCCCGATAACGCAAAATAGGAAAAAATAAAAAAATATAAAACAAAGATTAGTATAAGGTCGTACTGCATTTAACAAAAAAAAGCAACCACCATGACATTACATTTGATTTTAGCCAGGAAGCGAGTGTTTTTACATGGATATTTTGTATTTTTCTGAACCCTTGCTGTTCTAAGCAAGGTAGGTATTTTCAACGTGCGTGAGAACACACACCCGGGACCTACATTTTACCTCTCATCCAAACTATGCGTATTTTTGTGAAAAACGCTCGCCTAACATTTTTCAAGCGAACCGTGTCGGGATTCGAACCCGGGACCTTTGGCGTAGGAGTCACACGCATACCAACTACGCCACGGAGCCGCCTATGTTCAAAGACAATATACATAGAAACAAGGAAACGATTGCTAAAAGCATATGTGTGGGGCACTGCACTGTATGGCTATGAATTGTGGACAGTAGGATGAACGGAGAGGAAAAAGATAGGGGCATTTGAAATGTGGTGCTACAAACGTATGATGAAAAATTTAAGAACAATGGGGTTCTAGAAATGGTAGAGGAAAAGAGAAATATGTGGAAAACATTAAAAAATAGGAGAGCTAGGGTGATAAGACACATACTAAGACGAAATAATGCGGGATATCAGAAAACGAGAAAGGATAAAAAAGAGGTAGAGGTAGACCTAAATAAGACTATTGTACAGAGATAGTGAAAGATGTATGCCGTGGGAATTGCCAGGAAATGTGTAGGTTAGGTTAAATTAGGAAACAGTGGAGGTACGCTTCCAACCAGTTCCATGACTGAAGACTAATGATGACGAGCGTTTTATTAATTGTTGTTCATAATAATTTATTTTTATTGCATCTGTTTCTAACATTTTGTTTAGGCTTTATTCGAAATGAGAACTAAGGTCAACTTAATTATCCATTTTTCTAACACAGAAAATGTTGTTGGACCTTAACTGTAATTCCGTATGTTATTTCTTAATCAGGTAAAATTAAATCAGTATGTACTTAAAGGTGTCCCATAAAATACATGCTTTTTGAATCGCGCGTCAATTTTTAATTTTTTTGTTGGCAGTCTTGTTAGTGTTATTCCTAGCATCTCCTGTCATTGCGTTTTGTTTATCAGTTGTGTTTTGAATACGTAGTTTGTTATCATGTAGTGTTTCACAAACAATGCATTTTTATTTGCAAAATTTCTTATTAAAATCGTGAAAGTGCGGCCGAGCTGGAAAAACAACTGCTCACTATTTTTGGGAGAAATAAAACAATCATCTCCTCAACAATTCAACGGCTGAAAAGGAAATTCGAAACAACTTGTTCCCTAGCAAAACGAAATCGTCTGGGCAAAGAACAAGAAGTCGCTGTCCTACGACAAAGACACGCGCTAAGTCCGGAAAAATCAATTCGTCAATGGTTGCGGCAGATACAAAATCTTCGAAGACCTTCGCATGTATATGTAAAAAATGCAACTAGTTCAGCAATTTAACTGCAAGAATTGGGGACTAAAAATTCACGAGTAGTCCGCTAAGGATGACTATGTGATGTGAATTTTAAATCAGTATGATAGGCCTGTTTATCTTTGAGGACGACGAAGGAGCTGCAGTTCCCGTAAATGGAGAGCGTTATTTTCACATGGCAACCGGTTGTTTATGGCCTTTCTTTAAAGATATGAACATCGAACGTCTTTGGTTTCAGCAGGATAGAACGACATGTCACACCTCGAGTGAAGCAATCGCCTTATTAAAAAAAAGTCTTGGGGCGTGTGATCTGTTTGCGCTGTGATCTGGAGTTGCTTGCCAGGTTCTGTAACCTCACATCCTGCAACTTTTTCTTTTGAAGTAATGCTCACTCACAGGTGTTCGTCAACAGACCGCGTACAATTCAGGAACTGAAGACGGAAATCATACGCATCATTGCCTACATCCAGTCAGACGTCTGCGACACGGTTATGAAAATTTAGTTACCAACTTAGTGGGTGGGCGTCAAATGCCAGATGCTGTTTTGCATTTTTAAACCGAAAATCTACTGAATACAGATCTATAAAAATATGTGGATTTTTGTTAAAGTTTGACTGGGTTTTTTATTTTTCAAAAAATGCGTACTTTTTTGTACACCCTATAAAAATATCCTTGTATATTAAGTACACGAAACTGGCAAAACAATCCACGAAGATAAAAAAAGGAAAAAAAGTAAATAAAAATACTTAACTAAATTTTTTTGACCACCCTATACAAGTTGTATGTTTTATGTGAAAATGGCAACGGTTGTAGAACTATCAGATTTGTTCCTTTTTACGTCCTATTTTTAACTAAATTACTATATAGGGTCAGAAACATCCTGTACTTGGCTTACAGTATAACTAACACTGTGACATATGTTAATAAAAAAATTAAAATTAAAAGTGAAGCGCAAGTGTGCACAATAATGTAATAAAATATTCATTTTTCTTTAATGCACCGTAAGAGCTCGTTAGCAACCTCGTGTTAGAATATAAAATAACATTGCAGGCAGTTAACGTACTGTGCCTAGGAAATTGTAATCCTTTAGAGTTGGAAAAACAAATAAACACTAAAGAAATATTTATGGATATAAAACTGCAGGTGAACCAGACAAACATATATTTTTTTGTTGTCAGGTATATTCATAAAATTTATGTTGCAAGGTATTACTTTTATATTATATGAAACGAATATAATTTTAATACCGAATACGTGTATTGATTACATACATAAGGAAGTAAGTTGTTTAATTATGTCGTATGTAAGCTAATAAAATCCATATTTATATTATACTATTATATCAAGTTTCCTAGAACGAATGTCGGTAACCAGTATTTAATTTTTCTACTGCATCCCATGTATCGGTTATAATTATATTGGGAGATTTAGTTTAATTTAAAAGCGCAATTGATTGTATTTATTTAGGTAATCACGATAGATACACTTTGTTGCTCTGTCTTCCTACTGATGTGTAAAAATTTAGGCGTTATTATTTAATACGTGATCAATATTAAAGCACCTTCACCTTCATTTTTCAGTGAAGGTTTTAGGTCTTCAGTATAATTCATCTGAGGATAATTTCACATGTAAGCACTAACATGAACCCCAGTGACGTTTCTTGCCGTGGTATGCACGCTAACGATATATTAAATTGCAAATTATGGTGGAAAGGACTACATTTTTTGGTGTCCGCTAGATGAATGGCCATCACTTCATAAAACTATTTCGTTCACTAATTTGCCCGAATTGAATACTGATAAGATTGAATCACTTTTAATCAGTCAACAGGAATTCACCCCTTAATGGATATAATGGATTGTGTTTCTTCACTTTTCAAATTGTGTCACGTAGTCGCAAGGATTAAACGTTTTTTATTTAATTCTCAAATCAGCAAAAGTGATACGGACAAAATAATAGGTTCTCTGTGTCCTTATGAATTAAAAGACGCACTAGAAATTTGTATAAAAGAAGTACAAAGTTTTTATTTCGCTCAGGATATAAAATGTATAATGGAAAAAAAGACGTGTTCCCTTTGTCTTTTGCCTCTCAGTCCATTTTTAGACTAATCGGGATTTCTTAGAGTGGATGGACGATTAAAATATTGTTCCCTCCCTTGCGCAGTACGGCACCCGCTTGTTTTACCAAAAAATAGTTGATTAGCTGTTTTAGTTTGCGAATACTATCATAAAATCACTTTGCATGACGGATCTCGATCCACTCTCAAGATCTCATTCAACGACGATATTGGGTGATCGGAATTCGAAATTTACTACGCCAGCGAATTAAACGATGCATCATATGCTATCTAGCATAACGCCGCAAATGGCGGATTTGCCGTCGACACGCTTTGAAAAAGGCCATGCATTTTTAAATGTGGGAATTGATCTTGCTGGATCTTTCACAATTAAAGACAGTTTACGAAAAACAATAGTTGCTCAAAGGGATATCTCATCGTATTTGTATACATTTCAACTAATGCAATTCATTTGGAACTCGCTTCGTCGCTCTCCATATCATATTTTTTTGCCACATTAGATCAATTTGTTGCTAGAAGAGATCTCAGTAAAGGAATTTGTAGCGATTGTGGCACCAATTTCAAGGGTGCATGATGAGATTTGCACGAAGTCGCCAAATTGCTTCAAGAATCAGACGCAGATATCGCTGAACACTTAGCTCAGCGTGAAATACAGAGGAGTTTCAATCCAGCCGCCGCTCTTCATTTTGTAGGTATTATTGAAGCTGGAGTCAAATCCGCAAAACCTCATTTGACCATAATTTTGGGTTCATTAGTACTCACTTTCGAAGAAATGAGTACTATTCTCGATAAAATAGAAAGAGTTTTAAACAGTCGTCCTCTGGGTACAGTTTCAAATGAGCCCAATGACGATGTTGACTACCTCACGCCAGACATTTTTTAATTGGTCGTCCGCTCCTGGCTCTGCCTGAAATTGATAAGTTAGACGTTCCGCTTAATACTTTGAATCGGTATGAAGTTACGCAAAGAGCCGTACAATGTTTTTTGAAGCGATGGTCCAACGTGTATTTGCATACGCTCATACAAAGGAGCAAACGAACCGTTCCCGAAAAGGGAAAAACTGTGTACCTGAAAGCCTAGGATACCGCTCCTTTGCATTGGCCTGTTGGGCGAATTGAAGAAGTTTTTCTTGGACGGGACGGAATTGTGCGCGTCGCGAAAGTGAAAATCGCACACAGAACTTATGTGCGTCCAGTGCATAAGTTGATTCCATTACCAATGGTGGAATCCGATTAGTGTTTAATTGTTCTCAAAACTGTTATTTAGGTGGGCAGGTTATATTGGAGTTTATGTCTGAATTAGTGAATCAATTCACATTAAAAATCATAGTTACTGCCCAATCCTAATTTGTTCTTGCATTATATTTATTTTGTTATTCTAGAGAACAACCTGTTTTAGTTTTCGAATATTACATGTGCAAGAAGACACTTCGCTTTTGATAGTTGATGCGAACGGATTCGTTTTTGTCGACGTCAACGCGCATACGCTTTTTTGTGTATGTCAATTCGCTTACGAACTATTTCGTAAAAACGCTACAATGATAAACAATTTTAGTGCTACCATTTTTGCATCGAACATCCACCAAATCAAAGGTAAGAACTTGTGCATGCATTTTTGTCTCCATATTTGTGCCGCTTATTCAAGTATACCATGAACTATTTGACAATTATGTTAATTGTGATTGTGATTTTGAATTTTACGACCACCGAAGATTTGCAATCGACGTTTCTAACGTAGGTTCTCAAAGTGTTGAGAATTGTATGTTGTTTGGCATTTGTATTATTTGTAGCAAATGGTTTGATCAAATTGTTTTCGCAAATGAAATGGCGCAATTATCTTATTTTAATTATGATAGCTTAAGTTTTTGATGTCGTCCAGTAAAATTAAGTTAAATATTCGTTCGAGAATTTACAATCCAATTGGGCGAATGCCAAGTGTGGTATTTTTGCAACTTATCGAGAACAAAAATTTCTTCATCAACGAATAGCCGTAAGCAACCTGAAGAGAATATACCCAGTATAATTTGCCTAAAGGCGATGTACCAAAATGTTTGAGTCACATGAGGGAACCAAGAGTGATTGAAATCGTTAAAAACAAAATTGTATTTCACAGGGAAACTACCCCAAAAATTAATGTTTCAATAACCATTATCGTTAGGAAAGTTTACCGAAAAGCCCGTGTGTTTTGAAAACTAGGCGCCTACATATACCGTGGATTGATAGAAACAACTGTTGGATATTGCCGTGCGGTAAAGGACAATTATTTTGTCAATAAGGTCATTGCAACGACTGATGAGAAATATTATGTTTTATCCAATTTAGAGATGAAAGAAAACGAAGGTTTTTTATACCGTTAACATAGAAGAGATAGGTGCAAATTGGAAGACAAAATTTTTGTGCAGAGCTCCATTTCCAAGGTCATGCATAACTTCATATTCAACGGTATCGCTCTAAACTTCTTTATTTTCTGAATACATATCGTATTAATAATGTTATAATGTTTTGGCGTGATCTAGCTTTTTCTCATAATTTGAAAATAACTAGAAACTGGTTAACGCGTACAACCTAAACCTTGTTCCTAAATTAGACAATCATCCCAATAAACTTCACGTTTGCATAATAGAAGAATTTTGGTCAACATTGATCAGAAGAGTTTACGAACACAAATTATGACGTCATATTTTTGCATAAATTGAAAAATCTATCTTGCTGTTATCAAAAAGATGATGAGACAAATAAGAAGAAAACAGAACTATTGAAGACAATGGTCCACTATTAATAATTGGAATATCAAGAATTTATTCTGGAATTTATTGTTAACTGTAAGTTTTAGTTTAAAAATTAAAAACTTGAGAAACTGTCAGCATCTGATTCAACGACAACGTCATCAAATACCATTTGTTACTAATCTCAGAATCTTATTAAAATTTTGGCACCATACGTTACCGCTATAGGAACACGCATTAATGATTCGAATCATAACAAACTATAAAATGCGTAAAACACAAGCAAATTCATTTGATACACATTTAAAAAATAAAACGATTGGAACTGGACGATTCATTGGGAAATTGTTGAAGTGGTCAAAGGACTTTGGAATCAGTAATATCGTTGCGTCTGGAACAAAACGAAGTATTTGTAAGATAGATATGTCAAGATATGTGAATAATTCAGCGGCAACACAATAATTGAAAAGACGTGTAGTAGGGATGTGGAAAAATAGTAAATAAAGGTGTGGGTAAAAGTAAAACGGGGATCTAGAAAACTATTGCCCTAACGTTTGACTTCAGCTGTATTTGTTTATCATGATAGTAGAATAATACAGCTAACCTACACATTCCTCTAAATTTCCCACGGCCTACATTTTCACTATCTGTGTGCACTAGTCTAATCTAGGTCTACCTCTACCTCTCTTTTTTCCTTTCTCTACTTGTAATATATCCCACACTATTCCTCAATGTCATAGAGCGTGTCATATCATTCTATCTCTCCTATTTTTTTTGTTTTCCATAGATATATTTCTTCCCCTACTATTTCTAGAACCTCTTCGTTCTTAACTTTGTTTGTCCATAATCATCATCATACATCTATAGCACCACATGTCAAAGGCTTCTATTTTTTCCCGTGTGCTTCTTCTTTTGTCCACCTTTCACAGCCCTACAGTTCTGTGCTCCAGGCTTATGCTTTCAATAATTTATTTTATTGTTTATTGTCTTCGAAAATAGCAGCTGCTTTTTTTGTTAGATACAGCACGATCTTTTACTAATTGTTTTTTTTGTGTATATTTTGCACTTTTTCCTTTCTATTGTTTTCTAAAAGTATACCCTATTTTATCGATATTCAGTGGTACGCGAAGGGGTTAAGCAACCCGACGGCTACCAAGATCCTCCACCACTTAGACGTTTGTCGAATTAATAGTTTTCTAATTAATCCTATCGCACAATCAACATTTGTTGAGAATATTGCAAACTCAAGACTTGTAGTTATTTACAATAATCATCAGGTTTAAGTACAATTACTTTCTTCAGTGATTGATTTCTATTCCGAGCTAACTTACACATTTCCCTGACATTATCAAAGCCTACGGCTTTCACTATCAGTGTGCAATAGTCTAATCTAAGTCTACCCTCTATCTTTATTTTTTCATATCTCTGCTTCTAATATATTCGGCACTATTTCCTATCTTCCCATCTCTCCAATTTTTTACTATTTTACGTAAATAAGTACTTAATATATTAAATGATGGATTACTACTAGGACTGCAACGCTGTAATGAAATTGTGTAAGTATTCTAATTGACCACAGTTAGCAATAATTGTGAAACCGCGAAAGCTGTCAAATCTAATCATCTCATCGTATTAATTATGTTATGCAGGTGCTTTAAAAAATATGAGTTTGAGGATACTTCTGCTCGTCTTTTCTGCTATTTGATTTGACACATTCTTTCACTGCTTCCTTTTATGAGCTAGCCTTTAAAACGCCCTGTTACCTATTTTTACCTTTATTTTGTTTTCATCTGGGTCTGTTCTTTTATCAATTGTATCTTTTGCTCTTCGGACGGTCATTATCTAAATATTCATTCCTATCTCAAAATATGGCCCATCGTCCAGTTACATCCTTTATTAATTACATTAATAATATTTATATTTTATATAACCGTATATAAGACCTGATCGTTACAAAGTTGATCTGTCTAACTGGCGATAAGAATTATTCTAAAGCACCGCATTTTGAGTTTATTTTATTTCTATTATTATTGTTGATCCATATAATTAACCTTTTGAATATCTTTTACTTTTTCCTTTTTCTTATTAATAGTACGACATGCATTGTGTGATTTTTGTCTGGGTCCGAAAGTATAAACTTAAATTCTTTTGACAAGACCCCCCCCCCCGCTATATTTTAGTCACCCGATGTATTGAATCTAATTATAACCTAGCTGTTTCTTCCTTTTAAATTCTGATGGTTCTATGTTCTAATGCGTGAGTTTACTTCCTCCTGCGTAGCTTCTCTTTTTTTGTATTTCGCTAAAAGACGAATTTGGACGAACAACTGCCGAAGCATGATTGTCTTTTGAAATAATACTTCTATTTATTGCTGGGGTATATGTCACAATTAGTCGCTTGTTTCCTACGACAGGCAGGGAATGCCTTACAATCGTTTTATCCCAATCCCAGACGGGTTTATCTGGATTACCGCGCAATATAAAATTTGCGTCGAGGTATAGTCCCTATCTGGATGATAGGCGTGTGAAAAATCAAGAAGCACATGCGAAATTACATGAAATAAAGATAGTGAATTCATTTTATAACTTCACATTATGTTTTAATGTTCGTAATCACTTATGTGAATTCTTAGGGTCACCTTTTACCTTGGCGGAGGTTGCATCATATTGCACGCAACCCACCCCAAGGAATCAATTTTAAAAAGTAAACAAATGAAACCTCGTTCTTTCCAACACCGAGATTTTTGACGGTTTCGCAGAAGTAGTATTAAAAGCTTACTTCGAGCATGTTGCATTTCAATTCGGTCGCTTGCACTGTGTGACTAAGAGTTTATTACCTTGATTCTTATCCTCGCCCGTTTCTTCGTTTGTCCTTAGAAAAGACCGCTATCAGGTTTATAGTATATATTTATGTTTATAATTTTATAGATTATAATAAAAGGAAATGAGACGCAATTAGTATATAAATAATAAAGGTCATAAAATAACTAATGTTTTATTATGCCTGGCTTGAATTAGCTATTACATTATCAAGTAAATACTTTTATTAGCATTTTATTCAAACATCGCCATCAAAGCAACGTTATTTTGTATGAAGCATAAAGAAACTGAGAGGCTGTGTCACACTTATTATTATATTTTTACACGTTTAGCGATTAATATTAGTCAGTACCCTATTAGCAATATGTATTTCGTTCCTTTGTGCTGGATGTATCATAATTCAGTAATTGTATTTATGATGTTTAACTAAGCATACGCTGCTGAAGGTGTTTCGCCGCTCTTAATAAGATAAATAAGATATTTATGACAAAGCTTGTTTCTCTCGTTTGTGAAGTTTTTTGATAATGCATCGGGTGCTTATAATTTGTACAAAAAGAATTGCCAAATTTTATCTAATAGAATAAAAGTACCAAGAGAAACAAGAAGCAGAGGAATGTACAGTTTCGGTGTTGTATAGAAACTACGGTTTAAATTTAGCCATCACGCCAGCCATATTAAAATATTAATATAATAGTGGTATATTTTCCATTGTGCAATTTAATTGACAGTAGAACCTACCGATATGATAATTAAAACTATGTTCATGCCGAAAAATTGGTAATCCCGGTTTTCATAATGTTCCATCTATTTTTAATTGTATCAAACAAGCTACACAAAATATGCAAGAGCTTTCCGTTATGTCTTGTAAATTTCGAATCAGGTTTGAACAAATTTGACAGTTTTCGTGAATCATTTGAGTTGTGTGATTTCCAGTCTATCGGAGACGTGACTTACACTTTCTTTCCATGATGACCTTGTTAAATTACATGGCTTCTTCTTGCTTGAAAATGATAGCACTTATCACATGGAGATGACCGTTGTAGTATTATATGTAAGGAAAGATTTAAAAACTAAGGTAATTACCTCGTGGCAATCATTATACCGGGCCAGACCAGAATTTTTGTTTGTTGAATTTTTTTTCAATTATCAAACGATTTTAGTTGGTGTAATATATCGTCCTCCAAATAGTGGTTACTTAATCGATATTGGACATGCAGTATATGAATACTTGTCTTTTGATAATGATGTATTCCTACAATGTGATTTTAGTATAAATCTAAATAATAGCACATGTGATGTTGCCCAATTAAAAGACTACTGCAGCTTCCTGTAATCTACATATATTACCTGTTACTGCAACTCAACATCTAATAACTCCCGTTCGAGAAGCTTATTCTCGCATTGACATCATCGTATCGATTCAACATAAAGCGGTTTCCTTTGATCAAATACCCATTCTTCAAATTTCTAAACTTGACTTTATTCACGTTTTTTTTTAAACTGCAAAACCGCCCTTTTTATTCAAAAGTATAAGAGATGTAGACATTGCAAGCACATGAACATCGAAAATATTATGATTATAATATGATACCCTTGAATCATATATAAATATTCTCCCCAATGTATTACGTTTCATCCGCAACGTTAACTATTTATTACATCTCACATTTCGTTGAAACTATTACCGTCACGGGTAAAGCTAACAAAATAAAAATAAGCCATGCGCTTAACTGCTTATTCGCTGGAGTCAAAGGCAACCTCTGCTCGTCTTCATTGGGTCATGGTCGCCTGGGATTAGTTTCTTATATGTTTCACCAAATTCTGACGACGATGTGTGCGAACCTACGCCTTTACGGAACACAAGATAGTTATTAGGCAATTTAAGGAAAAGGTGTAAGGATACGAAAGAAACACTTTGCTCGGAATTACCGCGCACCCGCGTTTGATCTGTTTCATAACCGATAGTAAAGTCAAATCCCTTGCCTTAAAATGATTCGTTCTCACGAGCCTGCTGATATCCCCTCCATTTAATATTTCTCATGGCTAACCACCCTACCCGCCTGAATATACTACTTTCCTTTAACCTGAGAAATACGTGCTTAACAGGAATATGTGTAATAAATTAGGGAGTTATTGTCTTGTGGTTCTTGAGAAACTACAATCGTAAAACTTTACATGTAAGAACTTAATTAAATTTAGGATGGAAAAAAGCCTTCCCTTGCTGGATTCAAACATTTCCGAGTCCTAATACTAAAATGAAACTTCATGTGTCCAAAAGGCACAACAATGTTGATTTTAAACTTTAAAAATATTATGCGTTTGTTAGTAATCTTTTTGACATTCACGTCCCATTAAAAACCGTGCGCATAACTAAATCTTGGCTTACTGATCAATCACATCAGAGATACTACAGCACAGAATCTTAAATATTTACCCATGGTTGAAAATCACAGGCGTTATAAATTTTTCTGTAAGAAAACGAAGTAACTCATTAGAAACTCAAAATTGCGTTACTTATATTCCTTATCTCCTGATTTAACTTGTGCAAAAACTTAAAAGAATTGAAATCTTTTGGTATACGTACAGTTTCTACTCGAATTGTAGCAACCCTTAATTTAGATGATCTAAATAATTATTTTATTTCAACAAACAACGTTAACTTTGATCGTATCGAAACTAATATTCAAAGTATAACTAATTTCATTACTCTTGTTTGCCCAGAGTTTGCCTTTAATTCGATTGACAATGATACAGTTACTAAAATCTATTTCGCGCATAAAATCCAATACTGCAAGGATTGATGAAATATTTAAATCTATGCTCTTACTAATACTTCTTTTTGCGCTAGATACCCTTGTGTGTATTATAAATCAGTGTTTCTGTACTAATACATTTTCTAAATGTTGGAAACCTAAAAAGTCATTGTTATCCTAATGATCCGACTATCGATCCATTAGCATCCTTCCCGGCTTTGTCTAAAGTCATTTAATCTAAAGCCCTCGATCAGTTATTTCATTTCTTCAATTCCAATAATCTATTTGATCCATTTCAGTTTGGTTGCCTGAAAAATCATAGTGTTCTTCTTCTCTCGTTCAAGTACTTGATGATACCAAAAAGCAATGCATCATAAACACTTACTATCCGTGTGCTGCTAGAATTCAATTCTACCTTCAACAATATAAATTTTGAAATACTACTAACCAGGTTAAAAGTTCTTAATAATTTTTCAGGCAATGCAATTAAGTGGATTGATTCATATTTAGCGAATCGCAAACAGCGCATAATGTACAAGAAGTACGCGATCGCTGGTTTACTTGCGCTAACCTACATGCAAGGGTCCCTTAAGGAAGTGTACTTTGGTCCAATTTTATTATCCCTGTATATGCAAGATTTTCCTCAAATTTTTTAATTTGTATTTTGTTGATGCAATTTAAAGCGAAAATAAAACATTGCTACGTTATGCAGCGTACGGGTCAGACAGAAATAGAAAGAATATCTAAAGTGCGGACCCGCATGAATTACGATGACGAAACAGAACACAAGAAACGTAGAAATACCGGTGTAACTACCAATTCGGAGAGGGGGGATCTCCTAGCAACACAAAAAATACATAATCTTCGATTTTCTATATACAGTAAACATTAATTAAAAAAAGAATTTGGTTTGAATCAACAAAAAAATAAATAAATAGTTGTATTATAAAGAACAAATTTTTAAAATTTACGTACGAAGTGCACATTTTGTTTGGTAGGAAGAAACGAGGTGCTCCCGATATATAGGGAGACTAATACAACATATCTCCAAGTGCCATTATTATCGTGTGTCCATTGCATCCACGGAGGTGAGTCAGCGAAGCGTCCGGGTGCTGAGGTCCAGATGTAGCGTCACCACGGTCGACAGATGTTGAGCGCTGTGACACTCCCTACAACAGCGGAACACATACTAGCGCAGTTGCTTCTACATAAAAAGAATAATCGGCCTATGTAAAACAATTTGGCCTCCAGCTAAGAGCAATACATCCAAAATCTACACTTATTATAAAGAAAAAACGTGCATCGCTCTTGAAGTAATAGAACGAGTAGTTTAGAAAAATACATATGAGGACAAACTGCAGAATCAAATTGAAATTGTTTTAAATAACAAGAATTCGAGCTTCAATCCTCGCGTAATCAACATACCAAAAAAGAGATTAGAAAACTCAACCCAAAGCTTTATCAAATAATACAATACACTATTTCAACGAGTCTTTCGGTCGTAGCAGTATAAGGATTAATTTTATTTTATTGTAATGTGTAGTTAGTTAACGGATACTCAAAACAAGGTGCCAACTCTAGAATTTATAGCGTAAACTGGTCTTTTTAGAGTAGATAGATTGAAATTGAAAATTATTCGCATGCGTATTTATTATAAAAAGGTAAAATATATAGGATGTTATTGACGTATGGAAGAGTAGAAACGAAATTGATGTGGTTTTTAATTCATCGGCCGTAAATGAACGTAACAATATACTTGAGCGATTGCTAGCTTGAAAACCTTTCGACAAAAATCAAAATATCAATTTGATTAATATTTTTATTTTATTTTAAGCGGTCATATTTTATGTGTCCTGGTTTTCGTTTACAGAAATAGTCAAATTCAGCATGGAGTATTTCGGCCATAATATTGCACGAAGCAATGTCTTTGATTTTTCTAAGAAAAATATTAATAACACACCTTAAGTTATTGTGGAAACATCTTTCCTTGCACGCCATTTGATGAAATTTTCATAAGTTTAATTGTACTAGCTTTTGGATGAAACTCAATATTTGCAGGTTCTTCGACGAAATTTATTAAACTAAAGTATGGCCAAGTATTCGATGATATTTGATGTGCCAAAATAAAGTTTTGGTATTGATACCAAAATAACGTTAACAACAAATTACGTTTTACTAATTTTATTACAATCACTGAATTATTGTACTTCAGTAAATTGAGGCGAGAATGAAAGATTTAATACATTCTACTTTGCGGAAGTCCTCTCAGGTGTTCAGAGTTTTTAAATAGCCTGGGCTACGCTTACGCTTCGCGTAGGCTCTTCAAAGACATGCTACGATCTAAAAGTAAGTTTTTGTAGCTTGTAATGTGAATAACTATTCACACAATCTACTTTTTCAAAAATATACGGTTTGTAAATGTTTTGTAACAAAAGACGGATGTTATTCAAGTTTGAAAAACTTCACGAAAAACAAATTCTTATTTAGTAATAACAGGTTGAATTACTTTTTCATTTTTCGCACATGAAAGAAATGGAGTCTATAATTATTTTTGATAAGTCAGTGTGAAAGTCAGTGATATACACACAAATTTATTACAGTTTTGAGATTTATGAAATATTTTACTAGAGAAAGTACACAAAATCTTTTAACTAAATTTTTCTTACATGTAAAGTGTAAGGGAATAAAATATTAAATTAAAAATATTTATTTATGTTAATTATTGATGAATATATTTGTTAAAAGATGGCAACACATACCGAAATGCTCACGAAAATGTTCTAGGAGTTAATTGTCAATTGCTTTTTGACTTTTATTGTTTAACTCTGAATCTGAATTTTGAGGAATCCGATTACTGTCTGATGGAACTTTCTTAACAATGCACCGACTAAATAAATCGGGAGCAGTTAAATTCGGCGAATTAGTATACCTTATCTGCCTCGTTATCACAATCAACTTATAGTAAAATTTAGAATGTCTTCTGAGTGGCGCTGTAACTTTTATTATTTTTTACGAATGATTTCTTCTGTGCGGAATAGTATTTTGACTGCCAAGGAGCATTGTCAAAAATTCAGTTTGTCCGTTCTTATCCGCACACACAGGAATATGATAGAAAAAGGATTAGAACAAAAGAAAACTCAAAAATAGTTATCGGGAAGACGACTTCTGCAGCTAGTTATACAAAAATGAGTAGGAGCAGCATCTTGTTGAAAGAAGTGTCAGTATTTTGTTTTAATCTTGCTCCAATTGTACATGACAAATTGTCCCACCTTGTCAGTATAGTTTGCCCTAGTTACTGCCATTTTTTAGAAGAAAAATGGTTTATAAATATTTAATTTTGCAATTGATAATGTCCAATAAATTTAGGAGAGGAGTATTTGTTTAAGATAAACTTCCCTAGGATTTGTGTTTAAATTCGATAATTGCACTCATCAGATAATATTCAACTGGTTCCAGGATTACTTTTGATTAAATCTGACAAAGTCTCACACATTAATATTCTAGTTTCTAATGTCACGTGTGTAAAGTTTCCAATGCTTTTCTAATTTGCAAGTTATCAGTTTTAAACCTAACAAATTTGAAATACCTTAAATATACTTAGCTCTAAACGAGTGGCAACTTTGTAATGGAACTTTAGGAATTTCTAGTCAAAGGTTCGTAATCGGCTAAAGTGTATTTTAAATTGTTATTACCAGTACGTATTCTTTCTCTTCTATGAATCTGACACTTCAAAACTTTCAATATCAATTTTTAATAGATGTTTCCCGAGGTGGTTGTTTGTGAAATTCGGCATAAAGATTTCCTCTTGTTCTTACTAACAACTTGGCGTCAGTATTAGCTGTAATTACACAATTACAGTTTTGTTCTAATTGCTGAAAATAATAATCGATACACAGCCGTTTGATAACATTTTGTAATTACAAAAGCATATTTTCTATTAGAATATGACAATATTGGCTTGCACAACGGCTAACAATGACATGCGCATTGCGAACACGATTTTTGAGCAACGTGAAAACTACCACAACGTCCGTGTTAATATTTTTCAAACTTAGATAACATCCATCTTTTGCCACACAAAATTTGAAGACTTTTGAAAAGTTGAAGAGTCCCTCTCTATGGGGTGTTAGTATACAGGAGGTTCCATTTTAAACAATTTGCTTGCTTAAAATTGAAAACGGCAATTTTTTATAAACAACTGCCGATATCAAATTCTTGACATAGCTAGGATAAAACTTGGGGCAAAATAAAACATTTCACTGGAAACCGCACGTTTCTTCCTTAAACCCGTTAAAAACTGTAGGTTGTTAAGATGCAGAAGTATATAAAGGGGTATTGTGTCTAACGTGGTTTTCAATGTTGGGCTTAGCATAGTTGTGTATTGTTAAAGCGCTTCTGAAAAGCATAGCAACTCTGTGTTTAAGATTGTTGAAAATGTTGTTCTGATGCGTGAGTATTTTGCTCCATTATTCCTTACAAACATGGCTGAAGTTGGCTAAACGCACAAAACTGTAATTTAGAGCGTGTTAACTCGATATAAAATATCGCTATATACATCAAAAGTGTCTACCTCGACGTCTTTTCTTTGTTTATGAGATACTGTGTCCAGTTTGTTTATTTTTAAATATGTTTCAAACAGATTCTGCAATTCTTAACTTAACGTTTTCCAAATGTCTAAGCTGAAATTTGTATTAAGTTATAGCTGTCAACGATGATTTATTCAATACTATTGTTATTGGAAACAATGTAGGACCTACAGGAAGGACTGTTGGTAACAAGTGTGTGTTTAAACATTTGTTGGTTGCTTTATTTAAATACTACAACCTAGAATATGAAAATCGCAGCAGCAATGATGTTGAAAATAAGACGTCTACATACGATACAGACGCAAGAAAAGGTGCCTCCGCGATTGTCTTTTAGTATTGTCAGCATCAGCGAGTAAAAAACAAATAGAGTGCCAAAAAATAATCAGTCAATGTCATCGATTATAATTTGGAAGTCGATATAATTAAGGACGTTTTTACATTTTTGTAAATTTTGTATTAACATAGTTGTTAAAGATATTGCCAAGTTATTTCTTCTGTAAAGTGCATCAGTATATAGAACACTTGTATATGTTCCTGATTTTCCTTTAATAGATGTTATAACGACGAGTAACGAACATCTGGTATTGACACATCGAAAGTAATTTTCACAAATGAAAACTACAAAGCTTGGAAGGCTTTTTGTGGCATTCCTAAAAAATAAGGAATACGCACACGATGTGATAAGCTTCTGTATAATCAACTTTATAATGTCACCTGTGCATATTGGCACCATGTGTAAGTAAAAAAATTATAACTATAAATCGTTTGTTGGCTGGTTTTGCCCTGAGAGAAATAGATTGCTATTTGTTACTAATTTATTTTAGTTAAAGGTGTATTATTAATCACTGCAAATATTCTTGTACTTACATCACTATGCATTTTTCACTGCAGCAAACGTATGTTGTGAGGCAAATACACCTTTACTTGTATAAGTAAATTTGTACTGGATAATAATTTTATTTGACAGCATAGCAAAATAGTTCATTAAAGTGAATGAGAATAACTCGTGTTTGCTACGGCTAGTATTTGCTTTAGTGATGAGAATGAAGTTGATCGGTTCACTACTCACCACCAATCAAATCGTTTCTAGTGTATAGGCACTGAAGTGGTGTCTACACATTCATCGTCGACCATATTATAACCGATGTATAACTCCTAACGCAAAGCTGTTGCTAAAGTGTCGTATTCACTAGCAATAAAAAGCATAAATAACTTATTACAGAAGAATGGATCTAACCTAAAGAGAAATTTAATTTAATTTGTTTTCGATTACGGAATTATTTAGGAATGCATCAATATATTTCAGGATAAGTGTTGACTAGTATATTCACTTTATAGTTTACACTTATTTCTGTGATAAATTATATAGTGGACATGTTGTTTTAATTGCATATAACAATTTATAGGTTGCTAAATATTTTTTCAGATTAAGGTATGAGATAAATTGTGATAAATTATGCATTTTCCTTTTTTTCCAGAAAATGGTTTAGATTTTGACAGTATAGGTTTACTGAACGAAAACAGTGCAAAAGAATTAATGCCTCTACTAGACAATTACTGAAAAATTGACTTTTGACAAACACTGCTAACTTTTAATACAAATTTTAGTTTGTGCCAACTGCAAATAGCATTTGCTACATTAACAAAAGTACTTACTTTGGAACCAATCTTCATTTGCATCTGTAGCAAACCTACTGATAACAGCTACAGATTTTAGTTTGTGTCATCTGCAAATGAAAATTGATAGTAAAGCCAAATTACTGACTTTCGTTAACTAATACAGGTTTGCATTACTAGCAAACATATTTGTACCATGCACAAAGTATAATTTGTGCTAACTGCAAATACAATTGGTAGACATAAAAAAATTATTCACTTTCGTAACTACTGCAATTTGCATTACAACCAAACACATTAGTAAATCGCTAATTTTGAATTTGTCTCCAGAGCAACTTTCATCTGTTAAGTTTATTAATTTTCCAGTACTAGATTTTTGTGTAGCCATGGCAAAAAAACATGTCCATATACCCACAAAATTTTTTAGTTAGATATACTTTTGTTTTGTTAGTGCAGCAAATCATTTCTTTCAGTGTGGGTAGAGTTTTTGATAAAATGAAAATACTTGATCACTTTTAACGTATTCCTAGTTACAATAATAACAACATGTTTTGTGTTCGCCTCAAATTAATGATTCCTCAAATAAGATCGATACTCTTAATATTTTAGAAGTAATAGCCACTCTGCAATATTTTATTAAAATAATCTGTAATTTTATTCACACCTGAGGTGATAGACCACAAATTTAAATAACGTTAATCGATTTTTGACAACTTATGGTCGAAAACTACCTATTTCTCACGCCTCTTGATTTGACTTATTGACTATTTTATGCGATAACTCTCCTTACGTAAAATATAGCTAAAAGAAATAATAAACGTTGTTTGATTATTGATGTTTTTATTTGAAATTTCAAATCTGTCCTAAAATATTTATAGCCTGTGCTCTTCAGAGATTAAACTGATTTCTTCTTATTACCCACAAGTTTATAAAGAGAAGTAATGTAATCACATTTATATGAGATGTACAATATAATTTTACAATCAATTTCGTTACATTCAATCACAGACGACTTGCTAACGAATAATGCAAGCATATCATTGCCCAAATCACAAATTTCCTTCGCCTATTTATACGCAGAAGATATCCTTAGAAATCTCTTAAACACTTATAATAGTTTTAAACGTTCGACTACCCAAAAGCTCAGTGCTTATATTTTAAAGGGTCTGCATGTATAAAGATAAGCATTATCATATGTGATGTGCCGAATGAGGTTATGAACAATATACCGTATGTATTTGTTAAAATATGCATGAGTTGTTCCTAAAGCTTTCAAAGGAATACAATGGATGAGAATATTAATAATGTAAAATGCACACTGGAAAAATATACTTCCTTCAATAATTTATGATTTCCTATAAAAAAAATAATAGAATATTATATTAGTTAATAATGGCCCGTAGGTACCTCACACAACTTTTATATTTATTTGATATTACTAATTCATATTAAATTAGTTTTCTTTGGCATTGAATTTTAAATGAGTCACGAAGATATATGTGGTCTGTAATAATTCTAAAGATATCTTATTGGTTATTACCTTATTACTTAGGATAGCGGTTGTCATATATAAAGAATATAGATTTATTACAAGTTTCTAAGTTGTATCTATAAACCGTCCGATCAGTTCTATAAAGCTTGAAAATATTAATAATTAAGAGTATAGGAATGTAGTTTATGTACTTTATTACGTGGGAGTGGTTTAATACTTATATTTGAAGTTTCTTGTACTTTGCATATTAAAATTAGTTCTATGAATAATGGCAGCTTGACATTGTTTCTTGTAGGGTTAGTTTGAAACTTTCTGAAAGTAAAGTTGCTTATACATGAATTTATTTTTGGGTTGAAATCGATTAGTAATTCATATATAGTTACAGGGAATATTGTTAGATGTAATTTACAAAAATATGTTTGTTAGCAAGAAGTAATTAATTATTCACAATACTTGCATTTTTTTGTCGCCCGTAATGACAAATAGACTAGTGCAAAATTTTTTAAATTGGTGGACTTTTATATTAGTTGTTAACGAATTTTTAAAAAGTCACCTTGGAGTACTGTCAAAGATAAATCATTTATTACTTTTTACTGAAAACAAACTAAGGGTAGTTGTTAATTATTCAAATAGATTAGCATGTAAGAACAAATTATTCGAAGAGTGTTTTGTTACGTACCGACCCTAGTGAAATTAAATTGACCATTTATGCATCTGAAGTTAAAATAAAAAGTTTTCAATTAATATCTTTCAAAATTAAAAACCAATAAGTACATATACGACTTTATTTGAAGTATTAGTTAATAGTCAAGCGAATAAAGCCACCTTATAGAAATGTATTCTGTATGAGGGTATAAATAATTGTATATTCGACTTTCACGGAATTATCAAAGATTATTCCTAATTGATAATCTTAAATCGTATTTTAAAGCGAGTCAAAAATATCTCCAAGATTATATTACGATTATAATTATCAAAATAGCGGGTCTCCGTGGTACAATGGAGTATACATGTGACTCCTGGCCTAACCATCCTAGAAAGTGCAATACCTGGTACTCCTATAAAATGCAAGTCCTTTTATCAAATAATAGGCAAAGTCAGTTAGTGTTATTGTGTTACTAAAAGATCCATACTTTTTTTTATATACGAACTTGGGTAGATTTGCACGTAGACCCGTCGTGCAAAATTTAAAATTTCCAGGTATGAAAACTCGCTTCCTGGCCAATGTAGTACCTTTGGGTGGAGCATTGGAAAGTGAAATGTATGGGTTGTATCAGGCGGCAGTTCCTTGGATTAGAGAGGTTTGCTAATTCCAGGGTCCCGGATTCGATTCCTGATACGGACTGCTTCAAAACTGGTAGGCGAGCATTTTTCACAAAAATTTCACGAAATCGTGGTAATTATTGCATCAGTGACAACTAATTTTTGAAATAGAACCTAGAAGTATTGAGAAGATGACGTATTGAGTTTATCTTATTATATAAGGACAAGATTTAATGGGAAGAGGGTCGTTGCATTCTAATGTCAAACAACATGTAAGTTTTGAGCACAGTTTCATTCTTTAATTTATTTTACGACATGTGATATATACGTTTCGAATAATTTGTAGTGTATTTTTTTGACATTCCACAAGTACATAGAAGTTATCAAGCGTAAGTATTTGATAAAAAATAATGCAGATTTATCACAATAATATAACGAATCTTGGTACAAGATCAACTGCCGATGTTAATGCATTTAAAATAAATGTACTTTACAAACTGCTATTTCTATGTCAAGATTCATTAGAAATGGAGATTTGAAGTGGCACCAGGAAGTATTCAATGCCGTTAATTACAATGGAAATGAGATTGTTATAAGCGCTATTTGACAATACCAACTGCAAGTATAATTTTGTTTTTTTATGTAACCAAATACAATATTTCAGTAAATTAAACTATAACAAGATTTAAATTTTTTAAAAATTATTTGGCAAGGGGATAATTTATTCCAGCAATTTTGAGGTCAGCTCGAAGCATTTTGACCTTTTTCAAAATTTTCTATCCAGCGTTGTTGGCTAATTACACTAACAACCGAGGTACTAAAAGGATAGGTAAATTATCCCGAGAATTTTGAAGAGAATTTTTGTAACTCACATAGATGTTTAGGTTCTGTACTTGTTAACAAGGATTATGTGAAGATTATTTTAATAAGTAAAACGTCATTAGGTAATATTTTCTGTCTAAGCTTAAGCTATAAATTGTTTTTATAAGCGTTATTTATATCTGTGAATGTAAGAGCTCCTTTAGATAATGTATATAAAGGAAAGATGTTTTTGAATTCATAAAAGATTGTTCATAGATGTTTCGTGAAGGTTCTGGGTTTCATTTCTTTTGATAAAATCCACAAAATATTTTCCGCTGAACTAGCCAGACAAGAAAAAGGACATGTATGATAGTAATTTAATATTTTCTATTGCATCCTCATTAATACAATTCGGCTGTACCCAAGTCACAGCATGTTTTGTGGTTCCCAACGTATAATGCGGTGGTCACAGCAATATTTGCGGTGTCCGAACTTAGAGCCTCGATTAAATCCTCTGAAAATTAGATTTTCTTTTCTCGTAATATTTTGTGGTCCTGTTCTGTTTGTAATTTATATGATTGGTTTCCAGTGTGACAGATAGAATGAAAGAAGTTCGTGAGGGATTGAGAGCTGAAGGAGTGGAAATTGGTTCTCAAAAGAGTGTTTATATGATAGAACCGAAAAGGAGAATTCAGAGGTCAAGAACGAACAGAGTATGGGACAGAGTCAGGAATAAAAAATGATGGTTCTTTTATTAAATTTAAATAAAAACATACAATACATGAGTGAGAGAAGTATAAAAGAAATGAGAAGTGTATCTAAAAAATGAACGACAAACGTGAAAAGAATGGAAAAAAAGTATGAAGGAAATGCGTGACAACTTTGATAAAAATACTCAGGAGTTACGAGCGGAATTTGTAGAGAATATAGCAAAATTGAGGGAAAGTTAAAAACAGAAAGTGAAAAGAATGAAAAGAAATTTAAAGAAGTGAGTGGAAAACTAACTTCGGACTTAAAAGAAACTAATAAAACCATAGAGGAAATGAAATTTGAAATTAAAGGAAAGGTGCTACAAATTCTAGAAGACATGGATGACGTTAAAAGGGAAATTGTTCAAATAAAAGCAAATCAGGACGCACGTGAGAAGGAGACTAATGGGAAAAAACAAGAAATTAAATAAAAAAGTAAACGAAATAGAGTGAAGATGCTAAGTGGGTTTTAAAACATTTAGAAATTATTTGAGAAATCTTAAAACATACTTGGACGATAAGGATGGGGAACCTATGCGATGGAGTTCAACCAGTGTTCCGTTGGAACAACACACAAAATTTTATGGAAATAATAAACTTGATCCTAAGATATTTTTAAATAATGTAACAACTTTAATTCAGGTGAGTCGGAGTGAATCAACCAAGTTGAATATTGTAAGGACTATATTAAGAGATAGTGCGGAAATTTGGCTTGGACTGATCGAAAGTAAGTTAAACTCTTTTAAAGATTTCGAGATAAAATTTTTAAAACATTTCTGGGGGATAACCAGCAATTTAAGGTTAGAGATAACTTACATATGGGCAAGTATAGTAGTGATTCAGGCATGACAAGGGAGTTGTATGCCATTAAGAAATTTAGTATTGCCAAATCACTTGATCCTCCTTTAGAGGACGAGCGAATTATCAAATATTTATCAGGACACTTCGAAACGGAGGTAAGGGATTGCTTCGTTTTAAAAAATATTGTAGATCGAGATGTGTTTTTGGAGTATCTTCAACAATATGATGAGATGGTTCGGCCAAGGAGGATGCAGACTAGATCAAGGAGCCAGCCTATGAATGCATTTAGGGTTCAAATAAATCATGGACTGGAGAGGTAGCACGCCAGAACATTTGAAAGGAGTAATATCCAGAGAAGTAATTGGAGTCGAGGGAATGTCATTAGGACGACGGGGGAAGGGAGAACAATGAATCCCGTACCATTGAGAATAGAACCGTAACCGAAGCAAGGGAAAATGTTACCAATTTACAATGAGGTGGCACTAACGATAACAATGATAATAGTAGGACGTACGCGGATATAGTGAGTCAGCCGGGAACGTTAAGTAGGCAGAATTTTTAGAAACAGACAAGTCGAACGACAAAACTATAAAAATTAAGAAATATGAACATGCCAGTGAATTTATAAAACTTGATTTGGAAAAAATTTAAAAGTTAAGGGGGAAAAATGATTTATTACCTATAATAAAATTACAAATCGTAGGAAAAGAGATTAAATTATTTTTAGACACAGGAGCTGGAGCAACATTAGTAAGTGAAGGTTTTATAAAAGATAATATAGAGGAGTTAATGCAGAAAGTTATACCTATTAAAGAAATAGTTTAGTATCGTCGAGTAACAGGAAGTTTGCAGTAATCAAGAGTATCGTAATTCTGAAAATGAAGTCGAGAAGGATTAAGGTTGAACAAGTATTTTTAATAGCGCCAGGGTTAAAAGTTGATTCCATTCTGGGAATGGATTTTATTAGTAAGATGGAGGGAGAATTTATACAGAGTATAAAGTAATAATTGTGGAGGATGAAAGGATTAAATGGAACGAGGATGTCCATATAGAAGTAGAAGATGATTGTATGAATTTGAATCAATTTGAGAAAGAGATGAAAGGTAAAGGAGATAAGAGTTTAAGTATTAGGTGCCCTGGTGAAGTTAGAAAAGAAGTTGTATAATTTTTAGAGAAATGGTCAGAATTATTGGAAAGTGCAGAAGAGAATGTTGAAAAGATGGAAATAATAGATGAAACGGATGTAAATAGTACAATTGAAGGAGTTGATGAGGAGATAAAAGAAACTTTCTATGAATGCAGCTTTTAAAAATAAAAGGAACGAAGGTTGTAAAATATCAGTTAATGATAAAATAATTTGGAAAGCAGCGCTTAATAATTCGTTTGGGAGAATTTCTATTAAAGAATCAAATCTTTCTGTGAAATGGCATATGAATAAATATGGAGGAAGTTTGGTTTGCCGAAATATTTATTTAATTATGCAGATGTGAGAAGTAATTGGAAGACTAGGAAAAGAAAAGGATTACTGAAGTGAAAGAGGACGAGGGAATTAAAAGTATACATTTAAATCATTTTGAGAGAGAATTAGAGGATAATGTAGAAAATGGATCAATTGTTATTGAGTGTTCAGGTAAAGTCAGAAATGAAATAGAGTCGTTATTAAAGGAGTAATATTCTGGATTGGTAAATAGAGTCAAGGATTGCTACAGATTTTGAAAACAAGTTAGAAGTTATTAATACTGAACCATTCAATGCTAAAGTTTAGCCATTTCAAGAGAGTTAATTGAAAGAAATCTTTCTATTTATAAATGACATTAGTGGAATTGCTAGGACAATTTCATGAAATTTTATATTGTATATTTTTTCCTAGATTGTGATAGTTTAGAGGAGGATTTGCTACAGTATGATGAGTAATGTATGCAAATTAGAAAGATGGTAATGCTCGATTATAGGTGATATTAGGATAGAGTTAAAGAAAGTTTAGTTAATTTTAAGCTAGAAATAACTAGGTTATTAAAAAGAAAGGTCACAATAAAAAAAGATTATGCGTGCGTATTATAAGTCTTATGGAAATAGTTGTAAATAGTATGTGGTTAGAAATAAAAACAATAAAATTACTCATCAATGCAGAAATATGACGCTCAACGTAAACTCAGCACGATTGATTTTGAATTTTATATTTTAATTTGAGGGAAATGATGTGATGAGGTCATTGAACGCCGTATTATGTAAAAAAGAATACCTTACCCAAAAACAGAAGGAATTAAATTTTTCCTATATTTAAACATCACCCTGTATAAACGCATAAGCGTATTTCATTAGTACATAAAATAGGATTCTCATGTAAAATAACACTCTTTAAGGACACATACCATTTAAAAACGAAACCCAAACTTTATTTACTTTCAACCGTGTATGAATTACTCCTGAGAGATACCATAGAGCTAGTTTTCATTTTAAATACAGCATAAAAGTGAAGCCCAATTTTTAAATCCATGAAAATAAAACATTTATTTTCATTCGTGTATAAATAATTATTCTATTCTCCTGAACATACCTTTTTATAATAAGTTGTCATTTAATTTACAGTAAAACAAATGTTATTGCATTTATGAAGCATAAGCACGAAGCCCTCATTAATTATGTAATTAAAATGCTTATATATGCATTTATTTCGGACTGGAAATGAGCCTCTTTAAAGTACTGAACACATTTCAATTCGTACGTTTCTGAAAAATACAAGTTACTTAAATTATGCACCCTTGTTAAAAAATACCATTTTATAAGCTTTCAATAAAGATTTGCTTTCTTTCAAAGAGGTTAACTTCGTATTAGTTCTGGAATAACTCATGTTTACGTTATTTAATAAAAGAATACGGCATTTATTTTGAGAGAATTCGAAAAAATTATATACTTTATTTTTACTAGAAATGTCCTAACAACTATAAAAATAAGCTAATTATTTTGTATCAATGATTAAGCAACCCAATTTGAGGAAGCGCTACTATCGGCAGAGTCGTAAAATTATATGTGGACAATTTTGATAGCTCTAAGAGTGAAATATCAGCGACCCGTTTCGTTCATTAACAAAGAATGGAAGATAACTTTATACCAATAGCACAGTAAAACGCGATATCGGGGTAATTATTACATCAGCCGTGACCAATTTTCGAAATAGAACCTAGAAGAATTGAGAAGATGACATGTTGAGTTTGTTTTATTAGATTCAATTTATTTTACGACATGCAACATATACATTTCGAGTGATTTGTAATCTATTTGTGGGCTTTCCACGAGTAACATGGAAGTTATCAAGCGTAATCATTTAATAAAGCATAATGAAGATTTATCACAATAATATAACTAATCTTCGTACTAGATCGATCAACTGCTGATACTAATCGATTAAAAATAAATGTACTTTGCAAACTGATATTTCAACATCAAGATTCATTATAAATGGAGATTTGAAGTGGGACCAGGAACTAACTATTCAATGCAGCTATTTAATATTTTTTCATAATTAAGAATAATTTTCAAAATAAATAACTAACTGCAATTAATAATTTCCAACATCGAGAGTTCTCTACCAAATTAGTTAGAAAAGTTTTCATACATTAATTCTTGGTTACATCCAATTAGAATTTAAAAACATTTAAAAATTAACGCAGATAAAATTTTACTATAATATTTAATCGCACCTTAACTCTTGCATTGCTGTGCAAAATTAAAAGAGTTTTTGCAAGAAATCATTTCATACGTCAATTTCTCGTAATTGAAATTGATACCAAAAAATTTCTTTCAAATTACCTGATTAAAACAGGTTGCTATTTTCTTCTAAATTTACATTCTATTTTCTGTAGAGTATCTACCCTTTAAAATTGTACTTCTATTTTTCTGCAATTAGCGGAATTATTTAAAATAATATCAAAGATAGCAGAGATTAGAGATCAGAGATCAAAGATCGACTTTGTCGAAATTTTCTTATGTCATATTTTTAGAACATCTACACGTCATGTGGACAATCAACGCCTTATTTCAATTCAATATATTTAATACTACTTATTGCTCTTGCAACAAATCACGCTTCTTTACCAATTATAATTATTTATATTCAGAACACTGAATAAAACGTTATTAATATAGCAAAATGAATATCACCGCTAACGGGTAGAAGATTGATCTCCGTTTAAAAATGAAACCTAGGTTTTATCTTTTGATAAAATCCTAAGGGTCTCGATTGTGAGTATACCATATTGATTCCATTTCAAAGGTTTAACCAGAAATGAAATCTCTATAAATCTCTATAAAAAGGTTCAAACAGGGCCGGTTTATCCCTTGTAGTGGAAATTTTTTCGAAATGAGAATCCTGGATAGAAGATCAGATTCGCAAGAGTGAGGAAGTCCTTAATGTTTTTATCATTTTTCTTTAGTAATGTATGTTTATCCCTTGTAGTGGAAATTTTTTCGAAATGAGAATCCTGGATAGAAGATCAGATTCGCAAGAGTGAGGAAGTCCTTAATGTTTTTATCATTTTTCTTTAGTAATGTATGTACGGTAGTGCTAAGTGCGGGTATATAACAATTATTTGATTATTTTTAGCGTCGTCTGGAAAATTTGGTTACGTTATGAATGTGCTCTGCTCACATTGTGCCAAAGTAACTAAAAATTTGGTTTTCACTTTTGTTCTTGGTATGCGCAATTGTACGTCCAAGGTCCTGGGCTCGAATCCCGACACGGTCCGCTTGAAAAATGTTAGGCGAGCATTTTTCACAAAAATACGCCCTCGTTGGGATGAGAAGTAAAATGGAGGTTCCGTGTCTGAGTGTAGTCACGTACGTTAAATATCCCTACCTTGCTTGGAACAGCAAGGGTTCGGCAAAATTTAAAATTTTTCAGGTAAAAAAAATCGCTTCCTGACCAATGTAGTACCTTCGGGTGGAGCATTGGAAAATCACATATAGGGGTATGCGCAATTGGTGAAGTTTACGTAAACATAAACATGTTCTTCTGGCTAATTGTCGTTAGCATTTCGTTCTTTTACGAAAAATAGTATATCTCTAAATGAGCAAAGTTGTGTCTTTCCAACAACGACCAGTGATCACACTAGTATTGAATAGACTCACTTTATTGTAAGATGATCAGTTTCTAATAAAAATATCTCAGAAATGTCCTGGTTAAATCTTATTATAGTTTGGACTCACCAATTATTATAGTTAAATCTCATTTATGTTTATTTACAACGAAGTGTTTTGCATTTTTTCACTTTGTGTTGTTCCAAACACAATTAAGTTTCTTAAGAACTTGCATTTGTTATTCTTATGATTTATTGATGCAATGACATTTTTAACTACGAAAATTTATAGAACCAAAAAGTTTTTCTTGTTAGAACATCAAAGAACTGTTTAAAACGTTCTTGAAATTTGAGCAATTTAGTGCTTATTTGTTAAATATAAATTTGTGTATTTTGATTATTTATTTTTGAATGTTTGGGTCAGAGTCGTAACGCGTAGTGTTTGTTTTGTCCGTATATACATATATAAATACCTACATGTAATATTACAAAGGCAAAGCGAGTTTCTTATTTATGGATTGTGTTGACAGTTCTCATTTGTTCTCAGCCCACATAACCAGAGCCCAACTTTGTTTAATCTGTAGCATTTCTTTAATAAAATAATAAATTAAAGGTCAAAGTACTTTTAAACCGAAGCCTAATAGAATGTCACAAGTGTACAAGTCGATATTACCACTAATACTACTTGTAAACATACGCTTTTGTTTTGGCGCTTCAAAGCAATGCCAATTAAATATCATCCATTAAATGATATCGAACTTCCGTTAGTTACATAATTTAAATGTACAAATGTTGATTGTTAAGTTTAGCACATTCTGTCCGTAAATATATTGAAATTTTGTGTTTTTAAGCTTTTTAAAGAGAGACTTATTTTAGTTCGAACATGGTACAGAGCAGATACGAAATTTTTTTAGTGTTTATATGTATACGTTTTCAAAATTTTAGCAATTACTCTAAAGTTCGTTTTATAGACTTTTCGAAATGTCGTTCTCTTTACAGTACTGCTGTTTCGATAATCGCCTAAGTATTCCAAGTTTGAACGGAGAATTCGAAGATTAAATTCTATTTATTCAAGCATTTTCAGTAGTTATTTTAAGAGTGACATGAGCTGTCATTGTGGTGAAAATGAATTCTTTGTATTTGATACAGAAAGAGTGAAATACGGGCAATGTTGAAACGAAAAATTCCAATGTATAGCTAGGAAATTGGCCCCTTCATATATAATGTTTTAGGTTTCATTTTTGTTATTTTGATGGGTACCAGAACACAACTGTGTGCAGGGAAACGAACAAATTGACAGAGTAGCTAAGTAGGGCGCATATGCCACTTTTTTTGGAGTGTGAACCATGTATACGCCTAATGAGAAAATAACTGGCGTTCGAATTAAAACTGGACCCAGAAAAAGGCGCAGAAGGGGGCGAGGGAAAACGAAAAGGATTCTTGTAGTTATGGGTAGTGACGGCATGGTTACTGAATAAAGATAAGAAGACAGTCGGTGTTGGTAGGTGTCTTCATCGGTCACCTTACAGTTTGGGGGTGGAGGTGGGGGTCAAAGCCTTATGAACTACTACTACTATAATTTATGTTTATTTAATCTTCACTTTGGACACACGAAGTTCAATAAGATACACTACGATTTCTCATCGAAAATTGTTTGCAGGCTGTATTAGATGTAACAGATTTTGGGTAATTAATTGTTTATTGTTCCAAGTGCTCTGTTTGCAGCAGACGTAATAATGAAATAATATTTTTAGCTAGTTCTAATATTATTATCTAGGTAAATTTTAAACGCAATAATTAATTCTGTGGCAAGGTACTAATTCATCTCGAGTGTGAAAAGTTACGACAAAATATACTACGTTTGATTTTTCCAATGTTCCACCCAAAGGTACTTCTTTTACCTGGAAATTTGGAATTTTGCCAAACACTTGCTGTTCTAAGCAGGGTAGGGACGCTTAATATGCGCGACAACACTCACACACGAGCCCTACATTATACCTCTTATTCTAACGAGGGCGTATTTTTGTGAAAAATGCTCGCCTAACATGTTTCAAGCGGACCGTGTTGGGTTTCAAACCCAGGATCTTGGACTTAATAATCATACGCATATCAACTGAGCCACGGAGTTTTCACGACAAAATACAGTCCAGAATAATCCGTTACAATTCCGTATGCTTTATACAGAAAACGAATTGTACGACAAAACTTTCTCGTGGAGCACATTACTCAATGCAGTTGCATCTTAATTCTTGTTCGATATCTAATGTTCATCCTCCTTTATTTTGTATTACTAGCTAATCTTTGCTGAAATTTTTGCATTCTACAGTTGATGCTTATATCAATCCTTCGAATATGTTTCGCATTGTATTTCATGTCAATAGATGTCTTAGAGTTTGCTATTTTATACGTGTTTTTACTTCTTACTAACTTTTCTTATAGCTCGTCATTTTTATTTTGTATTTTATGGAGTCTTTATTATGCATTTGTAGCATCATATTGCAAAAACTTACCTTTGCCATCCGCTTTTCCTGCTGTCTTTATTTTTTATGCTTAATGTTAGATTTGAGTCGTGCCGAACCGAGTTCGGTTTGATTTGAGAGCACAAATCTCGAGGTCGATTCAAAGTTGGTCTCGACAATTTCTTTCTTCAGCTCGGTTTGAATTTGAGTATAGCTTCGAACCAAGCCGAACATAGCTCGATCTCTGAAGCCAAGCTCCTTTTAACTGCAGCCTAAAGTAGTTAGTTTAAGTTGGAATGATTGCATTCTGTAGGTCTTCACAAAAGCTAAATACTATGTTCGCATGCTAAATCTACCGGATACCGTGTCTCTACTTGTGTTACCTTGTTTTGACTTTTGATCGAATAATATTAAGACAAAAATTATAAATTGTGTTATCGTATTAGATATTTAGAACATTCTTGTTCAAAGCAGTACAAAAAATGATAGCGACAACTGTAACACGTATATTTCAGAATGGTTTAAAAAGCCCAGTTGATTTGGTTTCGAGAATACTGCCATCTGCAAACAATTATTCCTTGAATGAAAAATGGGCAGTTTATTTCGGAGTAAAATCTTTTGTATGTGAATGATTTACATTACTTACTGATCACAAACCATTCGTTGCAATTTCAGTGAAAATACTGTGTTAATAGCAGCAAGACATTTCCTGCTAGAAAACTATAAAACACTTGATTGTAACATGTCACTAAAGATCCATTTCTTAGATTCACATCTGGACTTTTTTCCAAACAATCTTGGAGCTGTGAGTGACGAACATGGTGAACGCTTCCATCAGGAAATATTCACCATGGAAACACGTTACCAAGGAAAGTGGAGCCCCAGAATGCTAGCTGACTTTTGCTGGAATCTTAAGGCCGATTTACCTGCAGCAGAGTACGCCAGAAAATCCAAGCGAAGCAGATTTTAGGAATGTACCAATATTACACGTGTGTATAATAAAGGTTTTCTTTAAAATGAAATTACAAAAAAACTATGATCGATAGAAAACCCCCACTAACATATTTGAAATCAGCGCCAAAAATACTGTAAGCGTTAGCTGTTACAGTTCCAAAAAAAAACTAAAATTTTGTTGTCTAGTGTTATTAATGGGTTCATGAAGACACTACGTAAAAATATAATTAAGAACGTTTACTTACTCAATGTAAGATAGAAGTGAAAGGACAGTGGAGTACTACTCATGCGTTTTTCGGCACGAAAAATTCGGGCCTGCCTAAATTGTTTGGCCCGGCCCGAAAAAGGATAGACCCCGCCCGGGCCCAGCCCGAATAAAGTAGTCAACGGCCAGGCCCGAATTCGAGCCCGAAATCGGACCGAGCCGAGCCGGCCCGAAAGCCCGAGCCCGAGTTCATCCCTATTATTTTCTGACGAATCAACTTTTACAAACAATAGAGCTGTTAATCAACAGAACATTCAGTATTGGAGTATTGAAAACCACTGGCTGTGTGAGGTTGAACAGCAACGTCTTTGATCTATCATCGTGTGGTACTGGATAATTGACAACAAACTCATCGGTACCCATATCATTGAAGGCAATTTAAACGGTGAAATGTACCAAGACTTGCTGGACAATGGACTGCCATAGTTACTTGAAGACGTAAGATTAGAAGTGCGACAGAACATGTGATTTCAATCTGACAGTTGTCCGGTAGTAGCACGCGAATCGTGATTTCCACGGTCGTTGAATCGTTAAAGCTGGTCTGGCCTGTCAGATAACCAGATTTGACTTCGCTAGATTTTTTTGTGAGGATACCTGAAAGACAAAGCACTAACAGCTCGTAAGAAAAGAATATGATTGAACGAAGTAGGAATGCTTATTTCCATATTACTGGAAATGTACTTATCAGTTGTGTTCAGTTATTTGATACGCGCATTGACAATTGTAATTAAATTCAAGGTTACCATTTTGAACAGTTACTTAAACAGTGAGAGGCATGGGACTCAAGTTAATCAAGCTCCCCGAAATGGTGAGGGGCAAGGGGACGCTAATCAAGCACTCCGAAAATGAGAGGCAAAGGAACTCAGGTTAATGAAGCACCCCGAAGGGAACAGAAAACTACTACGTGCCTGTCGCTAAAAGTAGTTTATTTACCAAACACCTCACTCACGGGAGGGGATTAGTTGTACAATTTCTACCTTAAGTTTATAAAAAAGTTTTTGTTTAGTAGGAGGACATTAAATTTACAATTTCCTTTTTTATTTCTTTTGAACGTAGAATTGTTCGTTATTCAGGAATTTAGAGATACCTAGTTTTCACTTTCAAGTAATGGAAATTCTCGTAACTGCGGCTCCCAAAATAAGTTTATAATTCAGTATTAAGATTATTTGTGCAGAAATCTATTATTTTCTAATAATTGAAGTACCTAGTATGGGATTAATGAATCGGCAGTTGAATCAGTTAGTTGTTTACTCCAAGTAGTTGTGTTTTGTGTTTATTTAGTTTCTTGCGGGAGCAAGTGTGTGTCACTTATTTTAGGTTTCTAACCTTTGATAAAAATAAGTTGAATTTAGAATGTTCAATAATAATAAATGTATTTCATGAAAAGTTCTAGATAGCAAAATTTTGTAGTTTCCGTTTAGTTTTATCCTTCATTTGAAGTGGTCCTTACGCCACTTCTATTATCTTGGCTAGGTGGCTCCCACTCCCTCTTTAAGTTAGGCCCTTTCATACTTGCCCACTTTCGTTCATACTTTCGCGGTCTTAACCACAGCTAGTTATTTTCTCTTCCGAAGTTTTCCATTTATTTTAGCCATTTATTCCATCTCCTTCGCCCGTGGGCACATTTGTGACGGAAAAATCTTGACGGTGCTTTTGAGGTAAAACTTCATTGTTACAAAGTTTTACTTACTTATCATCAATAAAAGTTTGCCAAAGCCAAACGTCGGTTTATTAAGTTTCTAGGATATAGTTAGTGACAAACCAATAGAATATTCAATTCAATTCATCAAAATTAATTTTTTTGTTAAATAACTTTTAGGCGTCGTCGTGGATCAATGTAGTAAGCGTAAGACTATGGATCCCAAGGTCCTGGGTTCAAATCCCGACACGGCCGACTGCTTGAAAAATGGCAGGTGAGCATTTTTCACAAAAATTACGCCCTCGTTCGGATGAGAGGTTAAATGGAGGTCCCGTGTGTGAATGTTGTCCTTGCCTGGAACGGCAAGAGTTCGGTAAAATTCTAAATTTCCAGGCAACAAAAAACTAGCCTCTTGGCCAATGTAGTACCTTCGGGTGGAGCATTGGAAATGTAAATGAATAACTTTTTATGGAATGCATCAAATGGTTACTTGTAAAGTAGTGATTAAAAAGTAATTGTTTATTAGCCAAATCGGTCATCCTTTTAAAAGGAACTGTATTTTATAAATAACTTTTGAAATAGTTGTACGTCATAGACTTGCATGCAGGTTTGAAACAACGAAACAAATTACCATCATTTTAACATTGATCGAATTTATTGAATTTTAAAATGTTGAGTGTGCTTGAAATGTGAATATTTGTTTAAAGGGTAAATTAGATCTAAGTAGTTAAAATTGAATGAAGGCTTTTTAAAAAAAGGTAACGCTTTGATATTTGAAGATTTATTAGAGAATTTAGCTTCTAGTTTTTATATACGTGCTATATGTTGAGACTCCAAGCTGTATATCTTAATAAACACTAGTAATTATTTTGGTTGTTTGTGAACACCTTAGAAATAGCAGCGGCCCCACAAGTGACTGTTGCGGTTAAATAGCAAACTAGCAATTACTACCGATTTTAATAGGGTATAATATACAAATGCTTTTCTTAGAGGTTTCTAATGATGAACGAGCTATCAGAATTTGAAAAATTGCTTTTTTGGTAAATCGTTATTTTTCTACCATTGGATATAAGTAAATATAACTATTATTTTGAATACATGTCAGAAATAATATTCGATATATTAAAGATGAGTAAGTTATTCAGTTGCCTCTGGCATTATTTTGATGGCGCAGGTGAAGACTATAATACTTCATTGTACAACGCCATGCCGTACCGTAATATATTTTGTTGTAGAAATTAATTGTCGGCGAACATTTATCTTACAAAACGTACGTTACTGTCAAAGTAAGTTAGGTTCAGTATAGCAATTACATCATAAATTGGAGAGGTTTTTATTATTTTTATAATCGTACGGTCAGTTGTGAGAGCATTTATTATAAGAAAAGGAAAATAATATAATTGGGATTATTACATTTCTGATTTATAGTATTGTTATTAATGTTCGAACCTCTATATTAATGAAACGAAAACAACAATTTCGATGTCTCCTATATTTTCTAATCTTACTAGTCGAAATTTTCAGTCCCCACAATAGTTTATTATAAATTAAAAATAATATTTCATTTTATACACTGTGATGCTGTAATAGTTGAAGGGTTTCTTATTATAATTATGGGAATATGCAGTGGAATGTTAGGTGCAGCTAGGCCTTTAATTCTTCACACGTTTTACTGTAAATATATTCCAATAGAGGGCGGTATAAGAACTGGAGTTGAAAAATATAATCTAGAGTTTTTAGGTGTAAGCTTGAGTTCCGAAACACTATTCCTGGGACATTTATAATTCTACCATATCAATATTTTACGCGTACTAGAACTGCAGTTCTAGTGATCAGAAATTTATTTTCAAAATTTGAAAAGTATGTGGAAAAGGAATCTCTCATAAGTGGAAGTTCAATGGTAGTCAGTTTTTTTTACGTGGCCGTAGCAAACGTATTGTATCAGGTTGTCGGCAAAGTTGTGATGCATTATGTAAGCAATTTAAAAGTGTATTTACTTACATTTGGCTATTAGATCAATCAATGATATATTGTCTACTTTATTCGATAACTTTTCGCCATTTTTCAATAAGTTTCGTGATTCCGTGTTCATCGAAAGACGTCCATCAGCGAAAAATTGAACAAGGTGCCGATTTACAGATTCATCTGAATCAAACGTTGTCACTCAATCAGTTTTACAGAGATCGAAACAAATGAAAACCCAATGGGGCAGGGTCTGATATGTTGGATGTGGCAACAAATCCCATCCAAGGTCCAATGTTTTTTGCCGAGTGACCAAACTTGTTTGTGCTCGAGCGTTGTAATAGAACACAATTCCTTTAGGATTTACGAGTGGACGTTTCTGAATGATGCATTATTTTATTCCAACTATTCAATGGTTGACAGTACAATTCTGAATTAATGATTTTGTTCTTTGGTAAGGTGTCTCGCAATACACGGACACTTTAAAATTACACCACAGTGATAGCATAATTTTTCTCTGATGAATGTCTACTTTGTATGGCTTCTTAGAAGGGTCACCAAACCGGGTTCAAGATCGTTTGCTAATCACGTTCTTATAAACAATACGTGTCTCATCACCAGTTATTAGGCGCTTCAAAAAGAAATTGTATTCCTCACATTTAATGAGCATATCGGAGATGTTGATGCGTGCCGTCAAATGAACATCATTGAGTTCATGTGGAACCCTAGTATCGAGTTTGCTTTTACGTATCCTATCTTCGTCAGATGGTCATGAACGGTTGAATGATGAATATTTAATCTTTCAGCAATTTTTCGTATTGTGTAATGCTGGTTTCACTCAATAAGTGCCCTTATTTGATCGTCATCAACTTGAGGTGGCCTTCTTGATCGAGGAGCATCTTTAACATCAAAATCACTAGCGCGGAAATTTGTGAACTATCGTTGGCACCGATGATCTTGTAAAGCATTATCACCATAAACTTCACACAACTTTTGGCAACTTGACGCGCGGTTCTTCTTTTCGGAAGTATAACCATAAAATATGGGCAAAAGTGCAAAGTTTGATCTTCCATTTTCAGCGTGTTGTAAAATTCACAAACAACAATATAAGCGGATTAATTTTCGCAAATATAATCTCAAACTTTCAGCGGTTAAATGATAAAACAATAACATAAATATAGACAACCTTCGTTCTACCAAAAGTGATCAATCTTTATTGTTACAAAATACGTTATCACTTTTCAGACAGCCTTATATTATACCCGGCTTGATTGGTTTATTTGTGCTTAATCTAATTATAGGTATTAAATTTGTTGAAGTATGAACTCCAAGTATCGTCTCGTTGAAAACTGAACGATTTTGCTTCCAAGATTTGACCGTTTTGTGTGAAAGTACTGAAGTGTCACAAAGACCTAAAAATCTAATCCCATAACTATGATGTAATATTATCTTATAATCATGATATTAAATTATCTCTCAATTATGAAATAATATTTCATTACTATAGTATATTGTTTGATAATTGTATTATTTATTAACATACACATTATGGGAAATACATACAGTATTACCTAGTATTACCTGATATTGCGGTTTTAACAACAGTCAGCAGGAACAGTCGTGCAATTTTTGTTAAATAATAAATGGATGATATTTTAATAATTATTTAGTCAAATAGGTCACAGTAGTTGTAGCATCGACAGTGAAGTGGTATGACATTACTGTTTCTTTTTCTAGAGACGATGGTTTGCCACTTGCGTCTTTGAGATTGTTTATAATTTTTCAACACCTTTTATAAGTTTGTGCATAATCTCGTGTTAGCTATGAATTCAACAAAATTCAACAATAAGAACATCATTTCGGTGGTAATTGACAAAGCTCTTATACGTATCACTGGCAGCGTAAGTCGAATGCACAAGTGTTAAGAAATGTGTAATAAGTGCTTTACCAAAGTTCTATCTTATGCAAGGTGGTACTGTTACCATTTTTGATTAATCTTATAATTAGATTTTAGGCTTTCGATGATAGGTTCTGGTCTTTGAATTTTGGGTTCTAGTTTAAATAAGTGGTGGTTTTTTTCGCATTTGTTAGTGCCTTCACCTGCCAAATTTCTTAAATTTTTGATAAATTCCTTGTGAAAATTCTGTTCATCTTTACTTGTTTAATGTTGCCTTTGAAATTCGTTCTTAAATTTTGAAATATTTAAAGCAACTAAGAGACGGAGGGGCTGGCGAAATGGACCTTGTCTCGATACTTTCATCAAAGTGTAGGTTTCATCTCAAAATCCGTTGTATAAGTCTGTTGATTGATTTTCAAATTTATTTCATTTTAATGGTAATCTTAGGCAAAATTTCTTTTCGCAAATACTTGGGGGGGCACATAAATTTCATTTAACGGTAAAGTGTTTCGGTACAAAACCATTACTAAATTTTTGTATACAGACGGCAGACGAAATTAAACTGATTGTGTGTAAGTGGTTATGGCTCTTGGTTGTCACAGTCGCCAATCTTTTTTTGTAATTGTTTTAGGGGGCAGAATTTTTAAATAACGGTTCATGTTTTTGTAATTGATTTTAAAGAAATTCGAACAAGAGGTGGGGCTGTTGTTTTGCCAGCCGCCTCTGAAATTTTTTCAAATATATTGAATATGAGGGAAGTACAAAATATTTTAATTGTGATACATTTCGGTACAAAACAATTACAAAATTTTCAGCCCAATTTTCAAATATTCAAAGCATGGGGACGGAGTGAAATGGACCTGTTATACCATCGCTGAATATCACTTAGTGGTACCACATGGGAAAAGCCATACATACCAATATCTAAACGGCTAGAAATTTAATATTCTTTCCGCAACCTAAGAATTGCAATCGTTTCTTTTATATTATAGTAATCTAACTTTAACAACATCCATTATAAACAAACATTCAAAATTAAAATGCAGGAACAACCTGTTCCCGAATACATCTTAACCTAGACCTAATTACCACATTCCATCACACAGGTGCGCAACCAACCAGGATTTCATGGGGGGCTACAAAAGTAAATATAAAATCTGCAACAAACAGAATGTGGTATATATATATATATATATATATATATATATATATAAAATAGACAACCATCCATAAAACTAATTTACTAATTTACCTCTACATTTCAAAATATATTTAAATCAACACACCACACCATACTATACCTTACACAATCAAAACATTTCATCCATAATTAACAAACCTACTACTTTTACAGTTTCTACAAGTTTCCTTAGTGACACATTTATTTTTATCTCAATGTCAATGTCAATTTTTTTCTATTCAATAAGGGGTCACAAGAGGTCATTGAAACCCAAATTCTACAAATAAATCCCACCAAAATATAAAAGAATCCGGAAAAAACGGAAATTTCTGCAAATTTATGGTTACGTGCTGTATAATACAAGCGCACTTTTATTCATTAATGTACAAGCGAAAAATGCAATTGCGCGTGTATAAATAATCACCCTGTATGATATGGCCGTATTGTAAATACAGCGCAAATAATGTAAGTTGCATAGTAAGAACAATTAATCGTTAAGATATCTCAAAACACATTCAATGCTAACGCAAATCGATCATTTTAAGATAAATTCAAAGCCATTTATTTTCACTTATTAATTATCAATAACTTTTTTTAATAAAAATGCTTTTTATTTGCTGTAAATAACATAGAATAGTACTAGGTTTACGCATTTAGCATAAAACTACAATCAATGTTGTATTTAAATATTTTAATCTTAAAACACGTTTTACCGTGAAAGCAAGTATTTGCTATAAAATGCAATTACCCTGTGTATTACCTGAATTCAATTTAAATAAAAATATGTTCATGAAAGTTTGAGAGGAATTGAGCAAATACGTCAAATTCGTATGAACTAATTAATAAAGAAATGTTTATTTCAAGAAGCGGGCGGAACACTAAAAACCCAGAAAATGTAATAGAAATTGATAAGAAATATTTAAGATATTTCGAACTCACTGTTGGAGAGAAGCGATGCGACACAATAACCTTGGGTGCTAAACAAAGACGAGTCAACGCGTGTCACTAATAAGTGGAAGAGATTACGAGGTAATAAAACGCCGCGATTTTAGACGTTAATGAGTTTTTCTGGGAACTTTGCATCATAATGTTCCAATCTATTCTACTACATTCTGGAAATAGATAAGTTGTATATATATATATATATATATATATATATATATAAAGAAGCATTTATTAAATTCATACATTCTTAAATTCGATCGCAAATGTTATTTTGATTTAAGTCGCGAGCTGTTGCTTTGCGAAAATGATATTCGAAATATGCAGTGACCATACTGAATTTAATAATTATGGTGTTACAATAAATATAGAAATGTTTTAAACGTAACTTACATAAAAAATGGAAATTATTAAATATAATGAAGACTGAAAATTCTTCAATATAACGCTATTTAAAAAAAATTATTAAATAATCGAAAGTAAGATTTAACTAAAAATGTACTTTGGTTACTGCTGTTTGAAATGAGGATTTTAAATATGAAAAATTTTGTGAGGTCATTTGACGTCAATTCAAAATAAGAAGATATTTAATTACGAGGAGCGTTTTTGTGAATTATGCAAGTATTGCTTTTAGATTTATTTTTAACTGATATGGGAGTATTTATCGTTTAATTTAAGGTAGAATAATAACTGTTAATCATATAATATATTTTTGTGAGGATCTTTACTAGGAAAGTTTTTGTTCGGAGTTCGAAACACTCTGACCTTTTAATAAATTATCTGTTAAGGATTTTTTGACCAAACAAACCTTACAAGCGTGGGAATAAATAAGGTAAGGTAAAATATCCATAGAATAAGAAATTTAGTTCTGTAAATTTAAAATAAGGTAAGGAACATTTTTTTATAATAAGTACTTCTTAGAAATTATTTTATGTTTGAAGGAAACGATGTTGTAAATGTTCCATATGCTTTTGTATGAGAGACAAAATAATTTCTAAGAAGTATTTATTATAAAAAAACTGTTCCTTACTTTATTTTAAATGCAGAATTAAATTTCCTTTTTCTTATGGATATTTTACCGGACGTTGTTTATTCCCACGCTTGTAAGATTTGTTTGGCCAAAAAAATCCTTGACAAATAATCTATTAAAAGGTCAGAGTATTTCGAACTCTGAACACAAACTTTCCTGGTAAAAAAAATCTTTTACAAAAAAATTATTAGGACTATCTTAAACTAAATACAAATACTCCAATATCAGTTAAAAATAAATCTAAAAGTAGTACTTGCAGAATCCACAAAAACGCTTTTCTCGTAGTTAAATATCTTCTTATTTTAAATTGACGTCAAATCAGCTTACAAGATTTTCCATATTTAAAATCCTCATTTCAATCAGCGATTACCAAAGTACATGTTTGATTAAATCTTCCCTTCGGTTATTTAATAAAATTTTTAAAATAGCGTTATATTGAAGAATGTTTCCTTTTATTGTAATTAATAAATTAGCGTCTAAAATCGCGGCGTTTATTACCTCGTCATCTCTTCCAGTTATTTGTGGCGCGCGCTGCTTCGTCTTTGTTTAACACCTAACGTTAATGCTCACGGTCTTCTTCTATCCTACAGTGAATGCGAAGATCATAAATATTTCTTATCAATTTCTATTACATTTTCTGGGTTTTTTTGTGTTATGGGACCCTTCTTGGAATAAATGTTTTATTTATTAATTAGTTTATATGAGTTTGACGTATTCTCCGGAAACTTCTTTCTTAAACTCGTCTATTTCAGCAAATTCTCTATTTAAAATAAATTTATGTAATCCACAGAGTAATTAATCTAAACTTTAATTGCTTTTTAATGCAAAAGAGGTTGCATTTTATAGAAAATGTTTGCTTTTAACATCAAAACGTTTTTTTAAATACACCTATTAAGGTTAGAATTGGGGTTTTAAATACACGAAATTACTTATTTTTATCCACGGAAAGTGCATTTTTATTTTAAACGAGTGGTTTTATATTTATCTTAAAATGGTCGATTTGCATTTGCATTTAAATGCGTTTTACGGTATCTTACAATTAATTAGTTTTACTATGTTGCTTACATTATTTGCTATGTATTTACAACAAGCTTATATCGTACAGGGTGATTATTTAAACACGCGCAATTGCATTTTTCGCTTGTACATTTTAATGAATAAAAGTACGCTTTTATTATACAGGGCATACTCATGAATTTACGGAAATTTCTATTATTCCGGATTGTTTTATATTTTGGTGGGATTTATTTGCAGAATTTGGGTTTCAATGACCCCTCTTGACCCTTTGTCGCGTCAATAGAGATATATATTGTTTTTTGCCTATATGTACATCACTACAGATTAAAATCAAGTCGACAAGGTCCATGATTCGGAAATTCTTGAAAACTAATGGCTTTGAATTAATAGAACTATTATATTTAGTGCTAAAAGCAAATTTATTTGCACGAGTTGTTGGTAAAGTTTAAATTCAATTTAATTGGTATTGGAATAGGGCGCCTATTAGTACATCGCCGCTCGTCAGTGACGGTGTTTTAAAATGCAGTTTCACATTTTTTAGGTGATGCTTTTTAAAAAACACTTAATGGAGGGGCTCTACCCCCATTAGTCCCTCTCTTCTCTCTGTAGTTGTGCCTCTGTCATCACAATTCAACTCTGCGTAGAAACATAATTGTGATGGTTTCCTACACAGCCGGCAGATGTAAAGGTGCTTGTGATATTGTCAATCTTTTATCAGGTTTAGATCCAAGTGTCGTCACTGCATAGTTTTGCGATCATGGTGAGAGAGAAAATAAATAATCACCAATGTTGGTTAGAGCTGAAATGTGCAGTGCTGACTGGGGATTCAGCCGTTCGCTACTTACTGACATGAGATTATGAAGTGTGGGCCAGACCCAGAATTCCATGCGAAGAAGAAATCATGCATATTTTAGTTAGAAGTTCTACATGTAGATTTTTTTTCTGTATTGATCTAATGCACGGTTCATGTAGAGTAATTTCTTTATAATTATACATTATTCGAATCATTATTAATTATACTTCAAAGAATTATACGGTTTTTTTCTAGCCAGAACATTGAGAAACTTAAATTTAATAATGCAGTTCCCTTAGTCTAAATTATACACGTGTTTAGTATTTCTCTTTTTCACATTAGATTATGAATCCAGTTCAGTGTATAAAGGCAGCTGTTAGCATACCATGATTTTTATAAAATACTTTTTTCTGTTATTACTAATAATAATATATAATAACAAAAGTGCAGTATATTATTTTTGAAGAGTTTATATATCCATGGCCAGACGTGGAATTATAGATCATAACATATACATAATTATATTGTGCTGCTTGTAATACTGGCCAGTCTCTCAAAGCGACCATCAAATTGTCTCAAATATCGTTAATATCAGTTATAATCCTTATTATACAGGTTCGATGAGCATTCATAAGCAATCTTCCGCACTCTCCTTGGCATATTAATTATTAACGTCGCTGAATTTACCATATAATTTATAATATTTTATCATTCTGTAGAGCTTAAAAATCGGGCCAATAATAATAAAAAAAATTTTCTCGATTGATGTGTTGTATTGTTCAAAGGCGGCATTTCATTTATATAAAACTTGCGGAAACGCTTATTTATTTTCCTTTTTTATATTTATTTTATTTGAAAAGCTTTTGTTTGATGAGGACTCTCGTAAAAATTGAGTTTTATTATCACAAACAACATTTGCGTTTGGAGTTCAATTATATATATTTTTTTATTTTAAACCGCCTGTGTTTTTTCTCACAATACTAATATTTATTCAGCCTTTATTTATTTAGTATTATGTTGAAAGTATTGCATCGTCCTGAATTGTGTTTTCATAAGACTCGTTATGACTAACTTGTACATTGCAAGTTGAATTTTAATGTTAGAGTGGATTGATGTTTGTGTATTCGTAATTAAAGCGGTCCAATTGATTTTTATGTGATCGTTGGAATTTTGGCATAGCGAGTGGGTGTCCTTTTTAAACGATGTGTAGCTGTGAAATGTTTCGATACGTGATTAAGTATGCTAAAATAAAGGAGTTTGAAAATTAGTGCTTATTTGCACAAAGAGTGTGTATATAATACGCATCCAATTCCATAAAATGTAGTTTGTAATACGAGTAAAAGCTTTTCTTAATATCAGTCTGTATAAAAAGTGTGAATTTCCCGTTCTTTGGAATGTTTAAAGGCGTATGAATTGGAAAAGCGTATTTGGACATAAGATAACATGCAGCCAATCATGATTTATGTAAGTTCGGGTGTTTCTGCTTGTGAAAAGTAGTTTGACAGCAAAGGGGTGCATTCGTCCAGGTGATTGCAGTTTGAGACTAACGTACGTTCAACAATTCAGCTGGTCGCATTTAGTTTGTTGCTGCAAGGCACAAACTAGTCACTGAGCACAAAATTTAGTTTTTCAACAATACCACTTTTTTAAATTACGGAAGCAAATTTTGTGATTATTAACTAATATGCAACAATATTATATTATTACTCTAAAATGCATCATTCACTCCTTCATTTTTGTATAAAATATTAATTGTGCGTAACAGAATACTTGTTTCAATTCTATGAGAACTATGTCGTTAAATGTGAGTCACTTATCAATATAAATTTAAATTAGAAAAGCATTAAAATTTACTATACGTATTTTTTTTTGTAATAAAACGACACTGAAGCAAAAGGAAAAATAGTGGCACGAAATTAGATGTAATAAAGTTGTCGAAATAGCTAGAATCGAAAGAGTCAAAGCCGGTAAACTAACAAATAGATTGATTGACAGTTACAAGGGTACACTTAAAGAACTAATATAAAGTTCACCAAATGTGTCGCTATCCTTACTCCAGAAGGATAGTGTACAAAAAACTGGTAATGATGTTTAATTGTGCCTTCTGACCTGTTGGGAATTTTGAAGGAAATAGCCCTGGCCAAGAATAGCGTAAAATATGGTGCTGTTCTCGAACTAGCAACAGATTGGGTCGCGGGCGTTGAATGCACACAAAAATGAATGTTTTGTTGAGAACGCCAATTGCAGTAGATTGGACCCGAATACACCACATTAATTCAGGAAAAACAAGACCGCTTTTGCAATAAAACATACTGTCTATTAGTCTACTAGTCTGTCTCAAGATTATAGCAAACAATAACTCACTATGAATAACTGTTTTATTTACACTTTGACATGGTTTTGCTCAGCTCAACTAAATAAATAAGATCTATTGCAATATCTAAAAGGACTAACACAACACGTAGTCCTTCCCGAATAAAAAAAATTAAATTCACTTCTATAACAAACTCAAACCCTTTTAATTTAATAATTTTTAACTTTTGGAGTCAGCTCCAAATCTTAATTTCCCAAAAAAAAGACAGTGCACAGTGCTACAGGCAACACAAAACTCAAAAGGTTCTATAAGAGAATAATAATGATTGCGTGTACTTGGACTAAAAGGTTTGAGTGCCTGAATGTAGACCACCCATTTCACAATAAGTGACAAAATTAATAAATTGCAATATAAATGCAGCGAATAGCATGTACTATTCAGATCCCAAATATTAGTACTTAAATTAAACCAAAAGTTCCTCCAATAAGTACACAAATCGATCAGAATCAAAATAACAACGAATAATCATTAATACTCAGCTGCTTATCTCTCGACGACTTAACTTCGGGATTTCGATTGCACCAGTCGGAGCTTCCAACCCGACCGACAATTCATACTTTATTGATATAAGCCTCACGTAGATACTGCTCTTGACGAACAGCTTAAACGTGAGAAGGCAATGGCCCTTCGGAAGAAAAAACCGATATACTAATCATAAAAAAATAATATGCACTTAACTAACGGGTGTTTCAAATTGCGCGGGTTTTTTAAGAATAAGTAAAATATAGAGGGCGCACTGAATTCGTCTAGGTATTCTGACATTTAAGAAGTGTGTATGACATTTATAAAAATGGCTTCGTACACGATACAACGACGCGTTCAATTTGTTGAATTATTTTATGAAAATCAACGTTCTGTGAAAAGTGTTTTTAGAAAACTACGTGAATTTTATGGTTTACATAATCGTCCAGCTGAAGGCACTATTGGTCGAATTATTAAAAAATTTCAAGAGATCGGTTCGGTGGAAGATCAAAAAAGTCAAAAATACAGTCGTAGTAGTCGTTCACAAGAAAATATTGATTTGGTTCGTGATAGTGTTGCTGAAGATCCTAAAATGACCATTAGACGACGTTCACAACAAGTTGGACTTAGTGGATCAACAACATGGCGTATTATGCACAAGGATTTAGCTCTGAAGGCATATAAGGTTTGAATAACACAGGCACTAAAGCCATTAGATCATTTAAAACGTCGTTCATTTGTCAATTTCATCAATGAACAACAGGCCGATTTTTTTCAAAAAATCATGTTTTTCGATGAGGCATATGTTGAACTTGGTGGCTATGTTAATAAACAAAATTGTCGTATCTGGGGGTGAGGAAAATCTACGATTTATTCATGAGAAACCTATGCATTCTAAACGAGTTACTGTTTGGTGTGCATTAAGGTCAGGTGGTGTAATTGGACCTTACTTCTTTGCAAATATTGCTGGTGAAGCAGTAACTGTCAATGGTGATCGATATCGTCGGATGATAACCGAATTTTTGTGGCCTGAATTAATAAATATTGATCTAGAGGATATTTGGTTTCGGCAGGATGGCGCTACATCTCCCTCTGCACAAGAAACAATTGCTTTATTGAGAGAAAAATTTTCTGGACGTGTAATCTCCAGAAACGGTGATGTTAATTGGCCACGAAGATCATGTGATTTGACTCCATTAGACTACTTTCTTTGGGGTTATGTGAAAAGTCAGTTTTATAAAAACAATCCACAATCGATTCCTGCTTTGAAAGCAGGTTACTAGGTTACTAGATTCTACTAGATACACTCAAGAAAGAACGTTGAAGTCAATCACAACTGATTCAATCCAGCAAAAGAATAATTGAGCAAAAAAAATAATAAGCAAATGAAACTAAAATTATAACGATCAAAAACAAACCGTTACAAAAGGCAAAGGACCGTGAAAAAACCTGGAAAATTAGCTGCTTCTCCATTTTATTATTATGACAATATAAAACGTCACGGCTCGGCAGAACGGAAAGTTTTAATTTAAGTATTAATTCGCGAGTGTGATATAAATTATTGGATAAAGCGTGTAGTAGTAGAATTAAGAATAATATAGTGTTATTAACTATTATCGACTCATTAAGATTTCTCTGCATTTGTGAGTAATCAGACTTGTATTAAACCGGTTGAAGTTTGCCACAATGGTAGAAAAATAGAGTGTCCCGACACTTTGAACAACGTGGATGAGTTTAGTTTCTGCCTTGGGTGAACATTGAAGTGCAATGCTGCCTCCTATATTATATACTTAGTAGCGGACTTGTTCCCCTTTCAATTTTAATCGATCATTTGTCTAAACATCATGTAGAATTGTGTTAAATATTCAGTTATAAAATTTAAGGTGTAAAATCTGCGATTATTATTGTTATTAACAAAATTAAATATTTTGAATGTATTCTATTTTGATAACGTGCTAAACCTCCGGTTTTATTATTACAAAGTATGGAAATTTATTTTGGCTTTTAAAGGTTAAAAGTTTTTGCAATATGTGTTTACTTAAATAGGTTTTGAAAGTCTTGTTTTATTTGTCAAAACATTTGTTCTCAAAGATTGTAAGGTGTTTCTGAAAGGTTAAATATATGCATCTTTGTAATACCCCTGTACTATTTTTTGTGATTGTGATTGTAACACAAAATTAAGAAAACGTTTAACAAATATAACTTTAATCGCTTTTTTTCTAGAAAAATTCAATTCAAAATACTACCTGTCATAAAATAGAAATAACTTTTTTTACTCTGACTTTCGCCTACTTCAACGAATTTGCTATACGTTTAAAGGCGTGGTTTTCGATCGTTAAAGCATTTGTTTCGGAATTATTACAGTCATTTAGCTACGTGTTCCGTCAAATGGGTTTCCCGTTATCAGTTGTTGTTGGTTTTAAGTTTCTAATGTAGGATATATTCATTGGATTCGTTGTCGAACGATTTCTTTTAGATTCATCTAATTATTATAACAATACGAATTACGAAATATTCCTATGGAAATTCATTGATAGATTTTTAACGTGGAGTTCTGAAATTAGTTTGTATGAGCTGTTACTTGGAGAGATGGAAATTTTTTTAATAACGAAATTATCTACTGTAATTGGTGCTAAATACTCTCAACTAATTTAACCCATCACTACATAATACGTATAAACACATAGTATAGGTCAGATAAGGATTTACTATTAGCTACTGATCTAGGAAAGTAAAGAGTTTCTCTGTTCATCGTTACTTCTTTTGGTTTTCCAGGAAAAGATTTTGGTATGCAGTGCGATGTGATCCCGCAGATGTCGACTATAACCAGTTGTTGGGCCCCAACAGAACATCAGCTCAAGCTATAAGAATTCCTATTTCTTTTCTGCGACTCTTTGATGACCTACAACAGGAAGCATTGGGTCTGGTTTATTTGGTTAAGGTTTTTCGGTTGCTCATTGCACAAATGGAGGTATCACGGTGTTGACATTAAACTTACTTCCCTCAAACTGGTTGAATATATTAATGAAGAGAGCTTTTCTTGTTTGGGATATCGATTATAAAATGTAATTTTCTAACTAAATAGAATACACTATTTAAAGTGTGACGTTTACTAATGTTTTTTCAGCCACAACGAAAAACGCTGTTCGACTCGTGGCAAGTTTATTTCTTTGCTAGTGACTGTAATTTACCGTTACTATTTTTTTGGTACTTGTTTATCCAAAGTTTCTTGTGGACAATAGGTAACTACGAGAATTTATGACTATTTGAATATTAAAGATTTAATAATGGATATCTACAGGACTGAAAACAGTCCACTGTAAATATATTTATTTTATTTTTTTCTATATCAATACTAGGATTAAGGTAGGCAATTAGGTTAAGATAATCAAAGAAGGGAATTAATTAATTTTTCCTCGATTTTATACTATGTAAATCCTCGCGAATATTTTGGATAAATTTTTGCTCTATACGAGTTGGTTTTCCTTTTTTTATTTGTCGATTTCTTAAGAGTTTGTAAATAAGTTGTCGTTCTTGCGATTTCCTTTGTGTTTATTTGTGACCCACCTCGTTCTACGACGTTTTAGCTAGCACAGCATTACTTCATTCGATTCCCCATTATTTTTGCTGTGGCAATCGGTCCGAGTTATTTTTTTTAATTATTTTACTTTTTCTTTCTTGTACACGAGGAATACAGTAACATGTTTCGGAATTTGGACAAGTTCCTAACAAACTATTGGTAATGTTCTACTTATATATGGAATTTGTATTGTACAACTGAAGTAGCTGGCACCAGTGGACTGTGTTGCTGCTTATGGTTTGATGGAAGCTATAAAGGGATATCGGGAATTTTAAGAGTAATAAAGAAAGTGGCTTTCTGACTTCGTATGGTGATTGACGATGGAATTTGAATGTTGGTTATATCTTCGTCGGGAGGTTACTCGTACCCTCGCTGCATGATTTAATAATTTATTTATAACTTAGCACTAAACACTACTGTCCTTTTAATTGTAACATATTTTCAAACATGAAGAGTTAAATTAACGGAAGGAGGAGCAAAACGGAAGAGCCCTGCTTTATCGCCTGGTGGGGTTTTTATGCCTTGATTCGTTCCATCTCCTCTTTTAGAGTTTAAGCCTTAGGGTTAAAGGGACGTTTCTATTACAACGTGAGGTTAATGGCAGTCAACTTCAACTTATATTAGTAGGAACGAAAAAAAGTAAAGCACTATAATAATCAATAAGCAAAATTGTCACTTAATACTGGTTCTACAATTTTTTGAAAAGGCACCAGCAATAATTGAACGTACATGTCAGAATATCAAGCGCTGTCGAGCTGATCTAAACATTGGTATAATAAATGATTTAAATACTAATTATAGATTTAAATATCTTCATATAGTTTTTTGCAAGAAATCACAAAGCTTAAAAGCTACTCTATTCTGATAATTTGTAAGTTTCCTTGAAAGATGTGCCACCGTGTTATATTATCAACTACGATGAAAGGAATCTCTGTACGACCCTAGCAAGCCAAAGTAGTTCGTAAAAGAAGCACGAAGTATGTTAATAGGATATTGGATTTTAGAAAATTGAATACATTGATAATGATCGCCTTAACTGCAGCAGAAAAATGTTGCCTTACATGTGATTTTCCAATGCTCCACCCGACGGTACTACATTGGTCAGGAAGCGAGTTTTTTTACCTGGAAAATTTGAATTTTGCAGAAGCCTTGCTGTTCCAAGCAAGGTAGGGGTATTTAACGTGCGTGACAACACTCACACACGGGACCTCCATTTTACCTCTCATCCGAACGAGGGTGTATTTTCGTGAAAAAAGCTCGCCTAACATAACCGTGTCGGGATTCGAACCCAGGACTTTAGGCATAGTAGTCACACACATACCACTACGCTACGGAACCGCCGAGAAAAATGTTGCCACCATATATTATTTATAGACCACAACATCTTTACCATACATGGATGGAAAATGGCAACTATGATGCTGTATATGATTATACCAGGAGTGAGTGGTTTGAAGGAACTGTATACGAGGATGTGAGGGTAAAAAGAATTGTAATAGGGGACAATCTGTATAGTCATTTTTCAATACGAGTTATACAGATATGTGAAAAATCCGAATTTCTTACTGTACTAAAGGAGCTACTTCATGATGTAGGTCTTAATGCTGCCAATAATATTCTTTCTGGTTTCAGAACCTGCGGGATAATTCCCTACGACAGGAATAGCGTTTTAAAGAAGCTTTCAAAACTGATGACCAACTAGAGAAGGAAGCAAAACTTAATGAAATTAATCGATGTTGGTCCAAGACGTTCGTCAACTCTATGAAAGAATCAAAGCCGCTTGAAAACCAACAAATCGTGAAACGAAGCAAAAGAATTATTGTTGCATCAGGAAAAGGAAACACCGCACGTGACTTGAATCTACCGACAACCTCAAAGGAACAAAGTGTCTTTGAAGATGAGTTTTAGAAAGTCTTCAGTCTAATATAGAGGACGACGATGATGTCACAGAATTTAATTCGTATGTTAAACTTGACCCATTTGGTAGCTTCAGAAGTGTGGATGACAATTTGGTGCTAACGATTTTGTTTTAGTGAATTTTAAGTACTCAAATAAAAAAGTAAAGTTTTTTTTTGCAAAATCACTGAGGTGTTTGAGGCTCAGCCTGGTCTCTTCTTGGTTAATTTTTTGAAACAAATAAATCCTAGAAGCTGGACAATTATTTTTATTATCCAGATGTAAAAGATGTGTCCCTAATCAACATAAGTGACATAGTAATTAAACTACTATCATCACAAAACCTCAGAAGAAACTGTTGATCATTCAAAGATTTGCCGAAGATTGTGTCATAGATTAAGCTCTATTGTATTTTTATTCTTTGGTCTTTATATTACCAAATATAGTTAAAGTTCTATACTTAATTTTTATTCCTATTAATCCAAAAGTTAGCTATGTAAGAAAACATAGTTTACTTTGTATTAAACTAGTTTATAACAGCATGTGTCGTTTCTTTTACCTCACGGGTTCATTATTTAATTCTGAATTACGGATATTGATTTTTTTCATGTATCTTATTCGAATTGATACATATTGGGCTTTGAAATAACATTACCGTGTTTATTAAAGTGTCGTTCAAATTTACTTAACTTATCTGGGCGAATTCGAACAATGTTTATTTATTAAAAAAGATTAATTATTTTTTATCAATGACGATTCTACATTTGGCTTCACAAAGGTTTAATAAAGATATATTTAGATTTTTGTAATTTTCTAATGTAAAGCACAGATGCATTATTAAAAACTCTCCATAAATGCGTTCGAATCCTTCTGTTTTGAAGGTATGAATTACCCTAAAGTCCCCGCTCCAAAAATCCCACGCCTCTGGCCACCGAACTTCAATAATCCCTACTATGTATAATGCTAACCTATACATTTCAATTTTCAGATACTCTAGATTACCTAATTGCTTCATACTTCTGACATTCCACACTGACTCCCAAAATGTTCCCGGCTCTTCTTTTGTACTTTCCGATCACATCCTTCGAAGTTTTACCCTCCCGGAGATCCGAATGAGGATGTTCTGAGAACATTTAATGCTGTGTAGAACTTATTGAAATTGAATAAAATTACCCAAGGATAGGAATATCATATGGCATTTAATGTTCATTAATACTTTTCTACTCGTATTTAATTTATGAAAATTGAATCTTTGTAAATTCAAATTCTTCAAGATATTTTGTTATAATATTTTTATAAATTTTTGTTCATTTTGTCGTTTCATGTTATATAGGCTGTTAAGGCTTTATAAGTATTTTGGTTGTAGTGTAGTATGCCAATCACAATTAATTTAAGTCCTTAAACTATTCCCACCTAGAAACCCTCCATTATCCCTACCTTTAGTGCAACGACATAAAAGGGTTGGTAATGTACGAGTGGACGACAATTCAACTTCGTTCTCGCTTGGCTTTGGTTCGTGATTTAGTTCGGTGCATCGAGCATCAGTAATTAGCAACAATTAGTGAACATTATACATACAGTCCATAATTATCTGATAGCAGTGCAAGTACAATCAACCACTACAACCAGTGAAAGGTAGGTGATATATTCCTTTAAATTATCATTTCCTTTGTGTGATTGTAAATGCAAATTAACATTTTGATTAACATTTTGGTCCTTTGAGCAAATATTTGGCTTATTAATTGGTTTATTATTGGCATTTTGGCATTCAATTTAACTACATTGTTAATTGCTCTTCGCTTAAATTAGGGGTTGACCGCATTTAGAAGAAAAGTGTAGTCATACCACCAGTTTCATAGTCAATTGTGTAAACTAACTTATAGTAGATGCAATCTCGCATTAAATTTGAAATTTTGTACTGATACAGAATCTTATAAAGCCTTAAAATGACAAATCTTTGTAAATTTTAGGGATAGTTAACGTAAGAATTTGTAGTCAGAAAAGTGTTTAAGCAATACAGTTATTTTAAACTTGTAATTCAAGTTCGCTAGAGAATTCAGGTATTCGTAAAACCGGGTAGAATAAAACCCTTTGCTCTTTGTCATATTGAAACTTGCAAGCTCCCGTTAGGCACGTTGTAGTAAAAATTCTTTAACAGGTAGTTCAACATTACCCTTGGTATATCCTATTATTAGGTGAACAAACCCTTCATTTTGTAGCTGAAATCAATATAAAATCGATATTAGTAACCTTGTTCGTTAGGATGGCACATATTTCATCGGATAGGTTGATAGTGGATTTAAAGGCCGCACTCGATAGATTATCTGATATATCTGGTGCGATAGATAAATTGGAGCATATTAAAGGCAATTGTATTTCTGTTAATATTATGGCTGAAAGCGCCTTTGATATCAAAAACGATGTAGATACTACTTATAAAACGTGCATATTGGATGAGGACAACTCTGAATTATTAAATGCAATTACAACACTAAGAATTGAAATAGATAGGTCTTTGTTAAACATTAAAATTATTAAAGCTCAGTTTGATAATATATCCACTGCTGAAAAAGGCTTGACTGAAAATATTACTAGCATCGGCTCATGTACTAATATTCGTCTCCCTCGGATAGAAATGAAAAAATTTTCTGGAAAAATAGAACATTTCCAAGAGTTTATTCAATTTTTAATAATTTAGTTCATGAAAATAATCAATTGCTACCGATCGAAAAGTTCTATTTTTAATTGATGCGTTGGATTTTAAGTCTAGAGAACTCATTAGACATTTGCAAATTTCGAATAATAATTATATGCTAGCTTATTCAATTATTGTGGAAAGGTTTAATTCAAAACGTTTAATTGCAAACACGCATTGGAATGCTTTAGAATCGTCACCAAAAGCAAAATTTAATTCACATACAGATTTAAGAGAATTGCTTAATTGCTTTACGGAAAATATATCAAGCTTACGTCAAACTAAGATTGATTTGCTCGACTTCGTATTGTTTAATTTGTTATCAAAAAAGGTAGATACAAATCTTTTGAAAACATTTGAGTTAGAAAATACATCAGACATTCCATCTTATGATCAATTAAAATTATTTCTAGAAAAACATTGCAAGGCATTAGAAATTAGCAATATGGTTGTTTCCGATACACCGTCCAAATTTAATACGTCCGTTAAACAAACCATATCATCTAGTGTACCTTCTAAACGTTCCTTTGAATATTCAAAACCCCAAGTTCGAAAGTCATTCGTAACAACTTCATTCGCTCAGAAATGCAGTCTTTGCAGTGGTACTCATAACTTATACCAATGTGAAATGTTTCTGAATAAATCGCCACAAGACCGTTATAACTTTGTTAAAGACAAACACTTATGCATTAATTGTCTTCGCAACTCTCATATGGTTACACGCTGCTCTTCCAAACTTGTTTGTAAAAAGTGTGCAAGGGTCATCATACTTTATTGCACTTTGAAAACCCTACAGTTGCACAGAAACCTGCAATCACTCAGGCAACAGATCAACTTCCCGAACCCACCTGCAACACTACTACAAGTACGTTGTTATCATCTAGATCGTCCAACACAATGACGTTATTAGGCACCGCAAGAATTTCAATTACAGATGGGTTTGGTAAAGTTCAGACAGTAAGAGCACTTGTAGATAGTGCATCAATGGAAAATTTCATGACTGATAAGTGTTGTCGACGCTTAGGTTTAAGAAAATCGAATATTTCAATGAAGGTTGAAGGCTTAGGTCTATCTGCTTCTCATGCGTATGGACAAGTATCGTGTAAAATTAGTCCTCAAGGTAAAACTGTTCCAGAGTACAGTATTGATTGTTTTGTTTTACCAGACATTTGTGGAACCCTTCCTTCATCAAGGATCTCACCAAATAGTTGGCCTCACATAGTTGGATTAGATTTAGCAGATTCGGACTTCGACAAACCTAGCCATATCGATTTATTGTTAGGTGCAGATTTGTTCGCGCGTGTTTTATTAAACGCAACTCGCATTGGGTCACTAGAGGAACCCGTGGCAATTCACACTACCTTTGGGTGGATATTAACAGGAAGGTTCTTTCTTCTGTTACATCTCGTATATCATTAGCTGCACTTGTAGAAGATGCTAACATTACTCGATTTTGGGAACTGGAAAATATTCCAGATTCTAACAAATTATCTCCTCATGCGGAAATTTGTGAAAGGCATTTTGTGGACACTCACAAGCAGGATGACACCGGTCGTTTTATTGTTTTGTTACCTTTCAATGGTCCTGAACCGCTATTTGCTGGCTCTCGGGAAATAGCACTTCGAAGATTTCTTTCACTAGAACGCCGTTTGAAATAAATCCTCAACTGTATAATTCGTACAGAGAATTTATGCAGAATTATATCGATAGTGGTCACATGTCTCGTATTGTATCGGATTCAACTCGATCGTCTACATTATCGCCGGTATATTACATACCACATCACGCCGTGTTCAAACCAGACAGTACAACTACAAAACTTCGTGTCGTATTTGATGCTTCAGCCAGCGCTCAAAGTGGAGGGTCTTTAAATGATCATTTACTCGCAGGCCCCTCTTCAAAAAGATATCATGGAGTTGTTATTACACTTTCGTTTACATTCTGTAGTTTTAACTGCGGACATTAAGCAAATGTATAGACAGATTCTTATTTCTACTAGCCATCGAGACTATCAACGTATAGTTTGGAGATTTAAGTTCTCGGAGTCTGTTATCGATTATCAGCTAAACACTGTTACATACGGCATCACATCATCACCATTTTTAGCCATGCGTGTAATTCAAGAACTTGCAAAAAGTCAATCGTTACGTTTTCCTATTGCTTCCAAGATTTTAGCATCGGATACGTACGTGGATGATTTGATTACAGGGTGTGATTCGATAGAGGATGGCAAACGACTCGTGTATGAATTAAACCAAATTTGCCAATCAGGTGGTTTTATGTTGCGAAAGTGGAATAGCAACGTGCCAAGTGTCATTGGCCATTTACCTGATTCCGTTCGGTATCAGCAAGCATTTTGTTTGAAGAGGTAAACAATACTTCTCAAAAATTTTAGGACTGCAATGGCAACCATTGAGTGATGTGTTGTTTTACAATCTTAATATCGTTGATCGGCCTTGTACCAAAAGGAATATGGTTTCGGAAATTGCAAGGATCTTTGACCCTCTGGGGTTATTATCACCATTGGTCTTCTTCGCAAAACATTTGATTCAATCTGTATGGATATTAGGAATTGGCTGGGATGAACTTCCTCCCAACAAATTGTTTTAAAATGGAATCTGTATCTTCAACAATTACCCGAGTTATTGAAAATTGAAATTCCTCGACGGATTCTTTGCGATAACCATCAAACTGTACAAATTCATGCATTTTGTGATGCATCGGAAGCTGGATATGCAGCAGCAGTTTATCTCCGCTGTGTCGATGAGAAAGGGAACATCCAAGTATCATTGGTCTGTGCCAAATCTAAGGTCGCACCAACCAATCGTATATCATTACCTCGATTAGAATTGTGTGGTGCAGTGTTGTTGTCGAACTTGGTCGAGTATGTGCAAAATACGTATAGAGATAATTTAGTATTGGACGATACATTTGCGTGGTCAGATTCCACAGTAGCATTAGCATGGATTCGATCTTCGTCGTATAATTGGAAGACCTTTATTAGCAATCGTGTCTCGCATATCCAAGAACGAGTGGCTCCATCATCGTGGCATCATATTAAATCACAGGATAATCCTGCTGACTGTGCATCAAGAGGATTATTAGCTGCTGAGCTTGTTAATCATCCTTTGTGGTGGACGGCTCCACCATGGTTACTATTACCTAAAGAGAATTGGCCTGCTCATATGGAACCAACTCTTACAGATCACACTCAGATGCACATTGAAAAAGAACTTTATCCCTTAATATACACGTTGCAGATCATTTCGTAGACTCGATGGTAAATCAATTTTCAGATTTGCGAAAAATATGCAGGATTCTGGTATATATTTGTCAGTTCATTCGTAACTTGAAAGTTCGTGCAAATTTGGATATTCGAAACTTAGAACAATTATTGGTCTCCCCGAACAGTATGCACTTCATTTATTAATAAAACGGGTTCAAGAACAAGTTTTCAGTCAGGACATTGATATCATTCGAAAGGAAAACTTAGTAATAAACAACTTCGACCTCTCAGTCCTTTCCTTGACAGTGATGGGTTGTTAAGGGTGGGCGGCCGGTTGCGAAATGCAGACGTATCTTATGATACAAAATTTCCTTTGCTACTTCCTCGGTCACACCGGGTGACAGAGCTCATTATTCGAGATTGCCATACGAAATATTTACACCCTGGACTTAGAACTACTCATTTTTGTTAGTACAAAATTTTTGGATTCTGTCTGCAAAAGGGCTATTCAACAGTGCCTAAACTCTTGTATTCGATGTTTTCGTCAAAACCTATTTCGCTATGCCCTCCTATGGGCGACTTGCCCCCGCTAGACTTACTGCCGGTAAAGCGTTTCTACATACTGGGGTAGACTACGGTGGACCCTTTTCTATCACCATGAATCGTATTAGAGGTGCCAAATCATTGAAAGCCTATGTTTGTTTATTTGTTTGTCTTAGTACAAAAGCGATACATCTGGAGTTGGCATCAAACCTATCTAAAGAAGCCTTTATTGCAGCTTTACGGCGGTTTGTAGCACGCAGAGGTAAATGCTTGCAAATTCATAGTGACTGTGGAACAAATTTTATCGGAGCATCTCGGGAACTAATCGAATATATGAAGCAGTCATCTGAAACGGAAGGTATTCACTTTGTTTTTAATCCTCCGTCGGCTCCTCACTTTGGGGGAATGTGGGAAGCTGGGATAAAATCTGTAAAGTCCCATCTCAAGAAGGTGGTAGGCGAACAAATTCTCTCGTACGAAGAATTTAACACCATTCTTGCTCAAATTGAAGCCATATTAAACTCCAGACCTTTATGTCCAATGAGTAACGATCCCACTGATTTTTCATTCTTAAGTCCTGGTCATTTTCTGAACGTAGAACCAGTGTCTGTCATTCCCGACCCTAATGTCTTAGATCTGAAACTATCTTCTTTAAATCGTTGGCAACTGGTTCAACGTATTCAGCAATCATTTTGGAAACGGTGGCATTTGGAGTACCTGCACACACTTCAACAGAAAACCAAATGGTTTTCTGCTAATTATTCGTTAATGGTGGGAACGTTGGTGTTGATTAAGGATACTCAAGTGTCTCCATTACAGTGGAAAATGGGACGTATACATACGTTGCATTATGGAAAGGACAATGTTTGTCGTGTGGCTACCGTGGCAACATCCCAGGGACTATTTAAAAGGCCCGTGGTAAAATTGTGCCCTCTCCCATTTCAGAGGCAACTTAGTATTATAGTTAGTATATTAGGGTAAGTTAACTTTAAATTTACGATTATATATATATATATATTTTTTTTTTTTGCTCGTTTAGACACACTTAGAAAATAAGTTCCTAATACTTATTTTGGTGGGCGGTATGTTAAGGCTTTATAAGTATTTTGGTTGTAGTGTAGTATGCCAATCACAATTAATTTAAGTCCTTAAACTATTCCCACCTAGAAACCCTCCATTATCCCTACCTTTAGTGCAACGACATAAAAGGGTTGGTAATGTACGAGTGGACGACAATTCAACTTCGTTCTCGCTTGGCTTTGGTTCGTGATTTAGTTCGGTGCATCGAGCATCAGTAATTAGCAACAATTAGTGAACATTATACATACAGTCCATAATTATCTGATAGCAGTGCAAGTACAATCAACCACTACAACCAGTGAAAGGTAGGTGATATATTCCTTTAAATTATCATTTCCTTTGTGTGATTGTAAATGCAAATTAACATTTTGATTAACATAGGCATTGTATTCGGATAAATATCCGATATTAATGTTTAAAAATTTTCATTTCAATTTGTTTTGAGATTGCATACACACATTTGCATCCGCAGTGTGACCGGATAGCTAAAAGATTTGTCCACCGTTGATTTTCAAGTCTTTATATACATACTCAATTGCATAAATGCAGTCAGTAACTTGCCTAAAAATTACACTTTCACATTTGTTAAATAGGTTTTCGTGTGGCTTTTGATTTTTAATTAATTTGCGAACTCACTAAAGGTATGAGACAACAAGGTTCTAATTTGTACTCCACACAACGCAATTGTTGCAAGTTTCTAATAATTTATAGTGCTTATCAACTGGTACTTGTTCCTTTTGTAATAATAAAGTTTATATTATTCATATTAAATATGGCGGTATTCACATAGAAGTAATTTAAAAGAACGGTCGGATTAAGTACGTATTATTATATTGGAGCCATATATGTATGAATGAAATACTCGTGGAATAATATATATTTAATGGTAATGGCCATGAACCCGACTTGTCGAGAATATTAAAATAATAAAAATAATTAACCGACCCAGCGTCTGCGGCTGCAGCAGTGGCATAGCACATCATCCATAATGTAGCATTAACATTTATACTTGCTGAGTGTAGTTCAACTGGCCAACTGCATTATTTACGTTGTACTGTAGAAACATTTTATAAGAGAACTGCGCTATTCTTGATCATAAAGAAATGTTTGTTTTATGAGTATTTTGACTATGCTTGGCAGCAACAACTATTAACTTCGGCTATAAAATAAAAAATTCAACATAAATATGATGTGTTTTAAATAAAATCAACTTATTTTCTGTGTTTTGAATAACAGACTAGGGGTAAACTAAATAACACGACACGATAAAATTTTACTGTTCTAAATCAAGTTAATTTTATATATCCGTTTAGTCTAATAATATATCAAATGAAGTAATTAAACGAAAACGTTTATGAAAGACCAGCCATCCAACGACATATTCAACTTAATTAACAGTTATTTTAGTGTTTGCTCAAGAATTGTAGTAGGCAGAATGATTACGAGTTTTGTGATTCACAAGTTCATTATCTTTTCCAAGAAAATATCATATGGATATTCGCTAGCTTATTTTAGTAAAGTGGTTTAATTAATATTAATACAGCAAACCAAGACTGTGGTGACATGAAATAAATAGATTGCCATAACATTTTCTGTATGAACGTGTTATTAGTGTAACTTACAAACAACACATTGACATCTAAACCATGTTGACTATATTACTAAAACATGTAATAGAATGCAGAATTTTTGAATATTTGAAAAAGATTATTAGGGACAGCTACAAAAGGGATCTAATCAAAGTAAATACACTGAGCTGATTTATTCTATCATCATCATTAGGTCTTCAGTCCTGGAACTGGTTAGACGCGTATCCTCATTGTTTCCTATTCTAAACTATCCTACATATTTCCCTGAAATTTGCTCAATCTGTATCTATCACTATCTCATCTACATCTACATCTACCTCCTTTTTCCTATCTCTCCTTGTAATATATCCCATACTATTCTCCAAAAATGCTTTAGAACCTATTCTGCCCTTATATTTCTCCTATTTTTTTCCACAAATATCCTTGTTCCCCTACTATTTCTATAACCTATTTGTTATTAACTTTGTGTGTCCATGCTATCTATCATCCTCATACATCTGAGGCACAACTTTCCAATAGGCTTCTATCGTTTTTCTGTCTGTTTCTCCTACTGCCCCTATTTCATGGACATACTTTGCTCTACACATATGCTTTCAACAATTTTCTCCTTGTTTCTATGTTTGTTGTCGTCGAACATAGACACTGCTCTTTCATGTTAAATGCAGTACGGTTCCCCTTCTAATGTTTATAAATATATACCCAATTTCCCCGATATTTAGTAGTATGTGAAGGGAGTTAAGCAGCCGATGGCTACCATTGTCTGTCCATGCTATCCTCATACATCTGAAGCACAACATTCCAAAAGGCTGCTACTGTTTTTCTTTTGTCTGCTTTTCCTACTGCACATATTTCATAGGCATACTGTGCCGTGCTCCACACATATGCTTTCAACAACTTTCTTCTTGTTTCTATGTTTGTTGTCTTTCATCATAAGCGCTGTTCTTTCTTGTTAGATGCAGTTCGATCACCTTTTACTGTTATACAATTGTATACCCTATTTCTCCTACATTTAGTGGTTGTGAAGGGGGGGTAAGCAGCCTGTGGCTGCCAAGTTTTGCCAGCACTTGAACATTTGCCGATTTAATTTTTTTCCAATAAATCTTTTCGCACAGTCAACATTAGTTGCAGATATTACACAACCAGCACCTCTAGTTGTTTATAATAATCATTAGATGTATCTGCGCTTATTTTTTCGTCGTTAGGTTTTCTGTCTCAAAACTGGTTGGACACGTACCTGCACTTATTTATATTCTGAGCTAGCCTACACAGTTCCCTGAAATTCTCACACAGCCTATATATAGCCCGGTTCCCCTTCTATTGTTTTATAATTTTGTGCCCTATTTCGCCGAGATTCAGTGAATGGGGTTAAGCAGCTTGTCGCTGCCAAGATCCCCCTACATTTAGACATTTGCCGAAATAATAGTTTTCCAGTAAATCCTTTCTCACAATTAACATTATTCGAGAATATTGCACAACCAATACTTGTAGTTGCTTATGATCATCATCATGTTTAAGTACAGTTACTTTTTTCGCCTACACATTTTCCTTAAATTCTTACAGTCTACATCTTTCACTATCTGTGCGCAGTAGTCTAACCTAGATCTACCTCTACTTCTCTTTTTTCCTACCTCTGCTTCTAATATATTCTGCACTATTCCCTCATCCCGTAGTATGTGGGCTATCATCCTATCTCTCCTGTTTTTTACCGTTTTCCACATATTTCTTTCTTCCCCTATCATTTTTAGTACATCTTCGTTTTTGACTTTGTCTGTCCATGATATCTTCATCATACGTCTGTAGCACCACATTTTAAAGGCTTCTACCTTTTTCTTGTCCGCTTCTCCTACTGTCCGGGCTTCATAGCCGTGCAGTGCTGTGCTCCAGACATATGTTTTAAGCAATCTTTTCCTTGTTTCTATGTTTGTTGTCTTTGAAGACAGTAGTTGCTTTTTCTTGTTAAATGTAGTAAGACCTTCTGCTAATCTTTGTTTTATATCTTTTGCGCTTTTTCCATCTTGCGTTATTTGGCTTCCTAGGTAGCAAACATCCTCAACCTCTTGCAAGTTTGTGTTAGTTATTTGTATTCTTGTGTTTGATTTATTTTTCCCTCTTTTGCATACTAGTTTTTAGTTTTAATTTTGTTACCGTATCTCTTTGTTAGAACCGTTTCCATTTCACTAAGAGCAGCTTCTAACCCTTCCTTGCTAGATGCTAATACAGCTATATCATCTGCAAATCTGACCATATCAATCTTTTGTCCCTGCATAGTAATTCCAAATGTCTTCCTGCATTTGACAGTATTCATTGCCTCTTCAATGTACAAGTTAAAAATTAATGAGGATAGAGCACATCCCTGACTCACCCCTTTCCTAATGTTTACTTCCCTACGTTCCTGCTCTAACACTATTACTGCTGTTTGCTCTTTGTATAAACTATGTACTATTCGTCTATCTCTATAACTCATTCCAATCTTTTTGAGTATTTCCGTCATTTTTTTCCATTTTCCATTGTCGAATGCTTTTTCCAGATCTACAAACCCTATATACACGCTTTCCGAAAATTTTCACATCTATCCGGGCCTTTCTTTTTTGGTATATATTTGGTATATTTGATTTATACTATATATATATATATATATATATATATATATATATATATTGCTATGATAAAGGGATTATTTAGGGGTATATTGAGTCATAATGGTTACACAATCGTGGGGACTAGAACAATAAATTTGGAGACCTGACCGTAGGGGCTACAACAGGAAATCAAATAAATCTATGACACGACCGTAGCGTTAGAACATCAAATCAAATAAATCTAAGATTCGACCGTAGGGCTAGAACATCAAAACAAATTAATTGGACGACTCGATCTTGGGGCTAGTAAAATTCAGGAAAATTTGAATATTATTTAAAATTAGGAATTACAGGCAGACAACAGATAAATTTATAAATTCACTTTAATATTTAAGGTTTAGTATAAATATAAATTTTGATAAAATGGACAAAAGAATACAGGAAGCTAGAGAGGCGTTGTGCAATGAAGGGGTAGAAATAGGATCCCAGGAAAGTATAATCCTCCAAGATACGCAAACCAAAGTCACGGAAAGGACATTCAAAAGGAGCCATAGCGAGGAACAGGAGACCTCACATGAAGGAAAAATAATGTCGATTTTATTAGCATTAAATAACAAAATGGATAAAAATGAAAAGGCCCTGAAAAGCATGGACTGGAAAATTGATGAGAATGGGGAAAAACTAAGCATGGAAATAAAATTTTTAAGCAATGGTTTAAGGGAGACTAATCAAACAATTGCAGAGATGAGAGCACAGATGCGAGATAAAATGGTGAGGATTGCGGAAGAAATTGACGGCGTGAGGGACGAAGTTATAATTGTGAAATTAAGACAAGAAACAGGCGAAAGGGAGACAAATGGGAGACTCATGGATCTAGATGCAAAAATGCAAAACGTTGAGGGGAATTGTGAGAAAGGATTCAGGACAGTAAACAGGAAAATAGGAAATTTAAAAACGGATTTACAAAACTTTAATGTTAGGGGACGCATAAGGTTAATTCAACCGAATATTTCAATAGAACAGTATTCAAAATTTTATGGGGACGGTAAGCTTAATCCTAAAATATTTTTGAAAAACATTAAAATGTTAGTACAGGGCTCAACAGACAGACGAGCAATACCAAATAAATGTGGTAAAATCACTGTTAAAAGGGGGAGCAGAAATATGGTATAATTTAATAGAGAGCGAGGTAGAAACGTTTCAACAATTTAAACAAAAATTTTTAAGGCACTTTTGAGGGGATAACCAACAGGATAATGTGAGAGATGACCTGATCATAAACAAATACAATTAAGATATAGGAATGACCCGGAAATTATATGCAATAGGCAAATTTAACATAACAAGACAATTAGATCCTCCTTTAGGGGAAAAACAAATCATAAAATATCTGGCAGGACATTTCGAGGAGGAAGTGAAGCAGTATATCGCACTATATAACATCGTAGACCGGGATGTGTTTATAGAATATTTACAGAGATATGATGCATTGAGATCAAATCGTAGGACAGAAAGTAGAACTAGAAGTCAACACATAAATTTTACGAGGACAAGAAGAGGTGTAGCGATTGAAAGAGATAATTATCGACGAAACAACTATAATTGTGGGGGAAATTTTAATAGGGGTAATTATAATAACTATAACAATAATTTTAGGCGTAGTAGGAATTCGGGTCACATACCAAGACCACCGAAGCTGGGAAGCGAACCTACGCAAGGTTGAAAGGTTCATAAACCATGCTCCTCACACAGTTACCGAGGAATCGCCAATCAGTCTAATGAAAAGAATTTATCCTGATCGACCATGGGAAATTATGCCAAGAGAAGACGAACTAGAAATGAAAATGCAAAAGGGCGCGTAGAAGACTACAACAGAGGGCACGAAAATATGTAGACAAAATGAATGAAATGGTAAAAAGGTGAACGATCTTCCAAATAGGGGACAAGATGGTCATAAAAAATCTAAGAGTCGGAAGAAGGCACCTACATACGTGTGCCAAGTTGCATTTGCCATATGTTGGTCCATTTCTAGTAAACAACATCATAGGGGTGAACACATACGAGCTTAGGGACATCGACTCAGAGGCAATCAGGGGGAAGTTTCATATTAACTTAATCTATCTATAGAAAGGGATATAAGTGGATGTACAAATTGTAAGATAAACTTAGATATAGGTAGAAATAGGGTAATAGAATAGGACATAGGTATACGATTAGTTAGGTGTAAATAGGGGAATATGAAAGGGGGAAGTAGTTTGTTATATCAAACAAAACTATAAAAATTTTCAACCAATGGGGATTTTGACTCACGTTGGGAGCCAAAAATGGCATTGCTCAAAAGTTTATATTTTAATTTGGGGAAATAATGCTATGATAAGTGGGTTATTTAGGGGTATATTGTGTCATAATGGTTACACAATACATGTAAATAGTACTAGGAGCCAGAAAACCACATTTATTTAGCATGAAAATACGTAACTTGTATATTATGCAAAGAGCAAACATTTAACACCCTGTGTAAGGATCGCAGTTGACTTTAATTAATACCGAGGCACATATTTGAATTTTAGGGTATTAAAATACACAGAGCGGTGGTGATCAGAAGGAGACTAAGAGAATATAATTACATCGCCGTGCAGCGTTATCATATCAGTTTTAAAGGGTTAAATTTAGGTATAGACAAGGCAATTTCAAACACCCTGTAAAGAGGAAACAACCAGAATTTACGTGCGAAATTTATTTCATTTAGTGAATTTAAAGTAACGTATTACCATAAAATTTACAAGTAGTGATTAAAATTTAGTTAGGTTCGTAAAGAAAATAAATTGTAGAAGCCAATGCAAATTATTAATTAATTTAATTTAATTTAGTTGAAAGGGTTATTACGTTTAATACGCATAAGAGCTTGAAAAATCGATAATACCAAGGTGAAACGCTTTATTAACAAACGAACAGCCGTTGAATATAAAATACCTTGAAACGTAAACCCCTAGAAATGTTATTTTAAAAACGATCGTTAATTGAACACCTGCAGGTTTTGGAAATGTCATGTTCCCCTTATTTGTGTAGATAAAAGACGAAATTTGAGGTATATCGGGTAAACGGTCGGACGGTTCGCATAAATGCTAACTAAAAGTTTCCTTAAAGCGCAGAAGGGATGGACAATCAATGAAATGCCTTCGTAATGAGACAGGCATAATAGCAGTTTATTTCGAAACGCGCGTATTCAGTCCGCATGGGTTAGATAGAACGCGGACAGCAATATCGATTTTCTACCACTCAAACAAGGTTAGAAGGAAACAGAATATGCATAAGAGAGGAATAGCGTTAATACAGGCGGGGTTTCAAGACGTCACTGAATATTTTATTGGTCTATATAGTTAGTTGTACAACAGACAAACACGGGAGTATTGAATGCGGGTTTTGGAAAAGATAATAACGACGAGCTAAATTTCGAAGATTTCGAAAACGGTTGAACCAAAATTTAAGGAAGTATCATTTTAAATGAAGGATTTCGCGTGAAGAGTGGCCGAGAGGTGGCATTTCGAATTATATAAATACTCTAAAAGAATTAGCATCGCTCTCTCTTTTAACTTCGCTCTTAGTATTTTCATCGCTTCAGACTACGTACAGAAATTTACCACGAGCTTGTAAGTATATAAAATTTTTAAATTAAATAGTACAGTGTTGGCCTCATAATTTTGAAACGCGGATAGTGTCGAGTCTAAATTTTATTGAGGTGCAACATATAATTTAACAAGCTCGTTAAGTGACGTAATGTAACGTAAATTAAATTAAGCAACTAAGAAAGAAGTGTATTATACGTGGATTTGGATTTGGATGGATCTTGTATGAACAGCATTGCAGCACAACTTAGAGGGTGTTCAAATACAAATAGCTGGCGGCGGCGAGCTGAGCAGACCCACCAAACCGAGGGTGCAGGGACTTAACGCTTCGTCAACGGAGTAGGGATCTTCAAGAAATTCCAGGTAACGCTTTAGAATTTGTTGTTTGTATAAACTATAAAAATTATTGTGATGTGTGAGAGTGAACTATGAAGGTGTTTTGCATTATTTTGCGTATTGAAAATAATACGTATAACTAACTTTTATTATGGTATTTAAATATAAATATAAAGGTCTATATAAAGCTTATTAACGTTTCTCAGGAATTTAAATTCTTATTGTTAAGAGTACATGGGTTTTTGTGTTTGCAGTAAGCGTATGCAAAGTAAAAAGCATACATTAATAAAAAAAAAAACTGGGTTATCATGAGCTCACCATACTCCAGAGTGTACTAATTAAAATTAATTATAAATAAAGAAAGAAAAATAAGGTATGATTCAGGGCCCATTTACTCCAGTTACATTCAATGTGTTTGATATTTCTAGTTAAAAATTCTGGACTTTACAAAAATCGAATTTATTGAGGTGTAACTTGACCACCGGAATGTAAATAATCTTGAAGTTTTATTTGTAAATAGTGGTAAATAAATATTGTATGATTATTGTATTATTTTGTGGTTTTATTGAGAGTGTGCGTGAACGATAAAGAGTATGATAGTGAATATAGGTATCCAAGAAGAGGCCCAATTCAGCTAGCTAGGGAGCTGTTGAAGAAAGCAATTTAAGTGAAGAAGCAGGAATCTGGGTAAGAAATTATTTTTTTGAAAATTTTCTATTGTGTGCAATTTTCGATTTTGGTAAATTAATAAACTCCTCGAATGTTTTTTTGTTACTCTGTCGATTTTATAAAGGGTACACAGCAATATATATATATATATATATATATATATATATATATATATATATATATATATATAGATATTTACATATCTTTGTGTGAAACCTAAGCAACGTTTTTCTACACATATGGTTTTCCTCACACTTGTCACTTTATGTATTCGAGCACTGCAGTGACACAAAGTTAGTTTGGTATTTTCTAAAGCTAGCTTTACACCTATCAATTTTATTAGTCAACTTCTAATACTTATTCTTCATTTGAATTTCTAGCTATTACACATGACAATAAATTGATGAATTTCAACTACTTAAAATTGAACAACTTTTTTCAGCGTAGAACATGTTTTAATCTTCTATGAATTTTTTGTTTATATTTAGTAGTTAGATTAACCAGCTGTTGTGTTTATCCTGTTTATCGTTATCACCATACTGTGATTACTGGTGCGTTTATTTACGTTCGTGTTACGTACGCAACGAAAATAGCCCGCGCCGAGTACCGCAACAAAAAGCAATCCAAAGAAATCCGTGCTAGCTATACATTCGTAGAGTGTGGTGAGTCACAAAAAAAGATAAAGAAAACCTGAAGACAGAAAAATTGTTTACAAAACTTTTATTAAAAAAACATGCACAGAAAGGAAAACCAACTCGTGGACTAAACAATACTCATCCAATATATCCCGGAGGATTTACACAGCACAATAATCAATACACTCTTTAATCACCTCAACTTAATTTCTAACCTCAATTCTAGTAATCGCATAAAACAAAATTAATATATATTGACGTGGCCACGAGAGGTCATGGAAACCCAAATTCCATAAATAAAATCCACCCAGATAGAAGTAAACAGAAAAAGAGTTAAAATTTCCAAATGCTTAATGTCGCTACCTTGCATAGAACAAACGTATTTCTTTGCCATTAATAGACGTATCAATTATGTGATTAGTTCCCTGTGTGTACATATAAAAGCAAAGCGAAAGGTATTTCTCCGTGTATGACTGAAAACGAGCTTTCATTTTTAAGATATAAATGTAATTAATTGTCTGTACATATAGATGCATTAGAACATATTTCATTTTCCGTGCATAAAATAATTATCCCGTGGGTAAAATATCCGCGTAAAAACAATATCTAGTTGTATTTTCAAAATACAAACAAACTTTTTATTAAATATGCGTGTAGGGTTTCTAACAAAAACATTATTCTAGAATCTTCTTTATTCAGAAACGGAAACGTTATATCCTAAGAAATGTTTTAAACGTCATTAAATAAATAAATGTTTATTCGAGGAACTCACGCGACAATTAAATCCCAATAAAATCGATTTTTATAGTTTTCTGCATTACTATAATATAGAATGCAACGCAACGATCAACTCCATACGTTAGACAAGAATAAACGGCACGTTTTACTGCATACATAAATTACTTATCTTGACACTAATTGATTGTTAATTGCTGACATTCTTGTAAATTCTTACATCAGCCGTGAATAATTCTCGAGAAAAAATCTTAAATTGTATGAAAATCATGGCGGAGTTAGATAATTTAGTATAAAAGCCGGAACTTGATTAGAACAATTCATTTAAGATTCATTCATTCATAAATTCGCGATTCGTTTTAAGATGTCGAAAATGTTACTTTGAGTAAAGTATGCGGCATGCATACTTTAATATTTAAAATGTAACTTTGAATAAAGAAGTAATTTTTAAAACGTAACTCTGCATAAATATGGAACATGGTAATTTTTTAATACTACGAGAATTGAACGTCTTTGGATACAAGAGCTACTATGAAGTTAATTAATTAAAAATAAAAGAATATGCATTTCGAAAATTAAGATTCTAAATTGAAATTAAAAAATATATTTACAAACTGATAAACTGTGATTTTAACGTCAATTTTAAAATGGGATTGGTAGGTATTTACAACTGTTAATTACGAATTGAATGAGTGCTATTTGATTTCGCAAGTATTAATTTTAGATTTCTTTGTAACCGATGTTTGAGTATTTTAGCATTTGAATTTAAGGTAGAATAAGTTGTTAATCGTATAATAATTTTGTTTTGTAAAGCGGATATTTACCCGAAAATTTTGAGGTCAGAGTTCGAAACATTTTTTCCTTTAATAGACTATGTGTGGAGCATCATTGGCCAATTATACTCTTTGAACGGCCCACAGGAGAAGAGATTTGGGTTCTGTAAATTTTAACATAGATTAGGTAAGCATTAATTTAGAAAATAGGAATCATTTTCTGCGTGAATTTAGCCTGTAAACTTCTATATTTTTTTGCATGAGAAAAAATTGATTTTGAATGAATAGATGGTTTTTGAGATTGCTGTGTTTTATGTCACATGCAAAGAAAAGAAAAGTTAGAAAGGCAGTTAAGTTAGTAATTTCAAATTTACAGTTTACTGTACCGTGTCATAGCACTCTTTTAGCGCATACTCTAAAGGAAGAGGGTAACACAGCAAATATAGCGGCGCTCCAACGAGAGGTCTTAACATAGCTATTTTTATTCTCAGTCACTTGCTTAATACAACTTCTTTTAGAAGTTTATTTTCACATAAAACAACTAAAAAAATATATAAGTATATACTTACATCGTGTCCACAAGCACTTCTTAAAAGCAACTCTTGATAAGTAAAGGTCAATTAAAAAAAACTATCTACTACACAAAATGCATTTCGCAGCAGCGGTAAAGAGTTATGTGATAACGTCACACTTAAACAGTAATGTAACTCTAAATTTTTATACCAAAAATCTTATGGACAGTCAATGCCAATCTTATTTTATAGTTAATACTCAAACAATAAAAACTGCCGTCCTTAGCATATTCATAACATTAAACCAAAGCAATTAAAAGTTACCAGATTGTTTCTACGCGTATTTATTTATCTTAGTGTTATTTGAAAACAATCACGTAACTACATTTTATACCTAAACTATACTGTATAATTAGAACACTTGATTATGCCAATTTTCTCACACAATGAAACCAAATATAAACAACATATTTTTACCTAATTTTCTATAAAAATTCTAGAATGATTGCATTGTCCTAAATTAATTTTTATCAAAAAAAAAAAAATTAAATATTTTTATCCTGTAAACTCTTAACGGGACCTAAATAGATAAAGCCAATTATGTGAGCGGCTTATAGAAAACTAACATATCAATATACAGAAAGAAATATACATACATTGGTGGGATTGATCCCTCAAAAGATGCACCTTCCAACGTCCTGTCTTCGTCGCTTGAAAACTCTACCACACTGGAGCCATCATTAAAGGAATTCAGCAAAACCAACACCGCCGCTGCTACCATATGATCGCCCAAATTCTACCATATATTTCTAAACCATGATTGACGATGTGTTCAAGGACAGATTTAAAATTTGTAGCTGCTGGAAAAAACAATCCACGTGTCTCTAAGCCATTAATACAGTGAAACAGTGTGTGGCGATTATATTATTTAATTTGTATATAGCGATATTTACGTTCACCCACACTTACGTTAACTATATTTAAATCGGTATTAGAGTATGCCAAAATAATTACTTATAAAAATTGTAGAAGTTCAAGACGTATTATTTTAAAAACTTTCGTAATTTAACAGTTAAGTCAAACATGATGCAGAAATATACAAAAGTGTGTTGTGCAATACTGTATTTGTATGTATGCAAACCGATGCGAAGTGCTATTAAAATATATATGTGAATTTCATTACAAATATTTCGTAATTGTTACTGTGACAAGCCATAAGATGGAATTTCACTTTGAAAGGCATAACAAAGTTTTCATAATATTTGGAATTGCGTGAGCTGTGTCACCGAAAATAAGAGTCAGGCAACAATAACCCGACTTGTAACATTAGGGCACTCAGAACGAAGTACAACACTATATTACGTAACAATAGTCATTTTTATAACTGAACACAATTCTATTTCGTTCAAGCAAGGAAAGCAGGTACAATAATAGTAATCCATTTAAATTGTAACTTGTCTCTAAAACATCGATTTGTAGATAATCAATCACACGAATAGTATTATGCCTCGAATTATCCATATATCAGTCAGAGATCCAGAAAAACCAACTGACTTGTACTTGTCTTGGAAAGTTCTCCGATAAACTCTTATCATTTTAACAATGAAAACCGGTTCTAGCGTTCTGAATTACAACGTGTCTAAATTTGAGACAAGAAAAACACAACCAACATCACGGAAATCATGAAGGACGCGTAGAATGTTTTGCCTAACTTCGTGCATTGAAACCATAGAAAAACGTAACATAAACCAAATAATAATTTATATTACGTAAGGTGTAGGGATAGCGAACCAGACCTTTTTTAATGGCTCGGAGTTCGCGATTGAAAATAACTTGATGAAACACGCACATAAACTCAATGTAAATATTTAAGAAAGCGAACGCTGTAGCTAACATTGGACATGTCACAACAAAACAGTATAGATTTAAGTATTTTAAATTATAATTGGAAGTAATTAAATAGCAACCATATAAACTGAAAAGGTAGGCGAAGTCGTTAATCAATATTCAAATGCAGGAACTAACGGAACATCCTTTGCTCAATTTTTGGCAAATTATTTTTAAAATGTTAATTAAAAAGGAAATGAAAATCAAAAAATTAAGGTTCCTACTATTATGGTTATACTCTTATGTAACTTAAAATTGAATTGAAGAACCGGTTTGTGAAAAAATATAAGACTACGTATTTAAATTACTTTAATATTCATCATTAGACATCTCGAGAAGATGGTGGATAATACTCTGACTGAATCTCAAAAAGGACAGTATGAGTTTGGTTCACAAATAGTTTTTACAATCAGAGTTTCAGTAGTTTAAAGAATTCTTACGTATGAGCGAAGAACTTTTAAATATTTTGATAGACAAAATAGCTCTAAGAGTTTCAAAACAAGATACATTTTTGTCGTGAATGTAAATTAGCTAAAACAAAAATGACTATTACTCTTAGATTCTTAACAACAGGAGAAACGTTTCGTAGTTTAGTGTTTCCTTTTTAGTATCTCGATCAACTATCTGATTATTTATACCTGTTGTTTGTTAGTTATTTATGATTCTCTCAATATGCTGATATTTAACAATGTATGATGCAGGTCCCAAATACACCAGAAGAGTGGTTGCATATTGTGCAGGATTTCGACAAAATATGATATTTTTCTAATAATTTTGGTGCACTAGATGGGAAGCATGTGTTGTTCAGAAGTCCTAGAAATAGTTGTTCAATCAATTGTAATTATAAACACCAAAACAGCATGGTTCTTTTAGCAATAGTTGATGGTCATAAATTTACATATATTGACGTGTGCACTAATGGATGGGTATCCGATGGGGAAGTTTTTAGGCAATCATCATTGAATTCTGCTTTAATTCAAAACAAATTCATTTTTGCGAGAAGATCAACCACTTCTAGGTCGACCAAAAATTGTACCTCATGTGTTAGTAACTGATGCAGTATTCCCATTAACAGAACATCTATTAAAACCATTTTTATTTAGGAACATGACACAACATCTAAGAAATTATAATTATACTTTAAGCCGTGCTAGGAGAGTGGTCGAAAATGCTTTTGGTATCTTAGCCAATAGATTTAGAATTTTGCAATCTACAATTAGTTTAACCCCAATAGAATGTGCTATGCTCTACACAATTCTTTGTTCACTAAAACGCCCTTTTATATGAGAGAAGATGAAGAGCTTGATCCTAATTTTACTTTTAAGTTTGGGCTTCCTCCTCAAACATGCACTAGGTCTTCAGTTAGAGCATTGGAATTGCGACAAGAATTTATGGACTATGTAAATAATATTAGCAATATTCTGTAATAAAATTTAAAAGTATTCTAGAGAGTTCTTTATTAAAGGAAAAAAGGAGAAACGTTAATGAAACTACAAGAGGTGTTAGAATCTAAGTAGTAACAACATAGATAATGTTTATTAAAAGTTCTTAATCATTTTCATTTTCTAATGCTTCATACACCACCATATGTATTCCAGCTTAGGTTTTGTTACCACGTTTTATTCTTCAATCTGCGTAATTCTACTGCAAGTAAGCTATAAAGAATTATAGTTTGATAGTCGTATCAATTAGCAAAAAACTCACCTTCCAAATATATCTAAATGATCTGGTTTATCATTTTTTAAATCATTCAGTATTGTGACAGCCGTATTTAAAAGGCTGCAGTATAATCACTTTCTGTTCGTTTTCGTTTTCTACTTGACGTTTCAGTTGCAATTGGTATAAATGCCATTTTATTATCATTAATGGTGTATGATGAATCTTGATTTAAATCTTCAATAGTTCCATCAAAAACAATTTTATGTTCCCAAAATAAATTTTCGTTTGGATACCTTAACACTAATAATAACGACATACGTTTCTACACCTTCTTCCTTCATATTTAAATTGGACACATCTTGGTGCACTGGGTTACTGTTTACTAAAAATTTTAAGTTACTGTAGCACGACTGAGAGGAATACACATCGTGTTCATAAAATGAAATTAATATTTTTATAGTATCTTTATCAAAAGAAAATACATTTCTTCACTTTCGCTACTTTTTAACTTTTCAAAAAATAACAATCCACAGGTATGTACTTTAATAAAACTTGTATAAACATAGGTTGTGTTATTCGCCACAGTTTGATACCATTTAAAATGACTGTGATGATACCACTAAAATTGTGATAATAAATTAAACAACAATTTGTAGAATGTAAAGCCTTACATGTGATTTTCCAATGCTCCACCTGAAGGTACTACATTGGGCAGAAAGTTTTTTTACCTGGAAAATTTGGAATTTTGCCGAACCCTTGCTGTTCCGAGCAAGGTAGGGATCTTTAACGTGCGTGACACACACTCACACACGGGACCTCCATTTAACCTCTCATCCGAACGAGGGTGCATTTTTGTGAAAAATGCTCGCCTAACATTTTTCAAACGGACCGTGTCGGGATTCGAACCCGGACTTTGGGCGTAGTAGTCACACACATACCAACTACGGCACGGAGTCGCTAAGAATGTAAAACCGTCCAGCTCGTCAATTTATAGTTGAATTTTATCCATCAATTTTAAGTATTAGAAATTTAAACTTGATATGTGTAAAACTAGCTTTGGGAAAGTGTCCAACAAAACAAATGGACAGCTTCTGGTATAAATTCAGAAGGTTCTCGTATCTAGATCAGCTGATATTTTCACGTAGGTGACGAAGGTTTCAGATTATCTAAAGATAAACGATTGAATTTCCATGCAGTCATTGTTGACATACCAATCAATTAAATAAACAAAACAGAACACCACTCTGGCCTCGAACGGGAATTCTGTATTGGGAAATGAATAATATTGGATTATTATTGAACCGGCCTTGCATATTGTTAATAATCGCAATGCAGCTTGTTAATAAATTAAAACTGGTTTTGCATATATAACTGGAACAATATGTGTTGCATAAATGTGTCTAATTAGTATCTATTGGAAGTGCTTAAAATAAACATCATTCACGTTATTAATGTATTTTTCTTTTGAGTTACTTCGCCTCATATTCAAATTAATATTAACAAACTTAACAGGAAAGTTCTTGGGCGGAAAGATCATGGACTCCCATGCCAGAGATGAAGATGTACAGCATCGACCTGCTTCTTTTACTACTTCCAGCGCTTTATTTCCTTAAGAGACTCCATTCATTTTACCCATTGTATTTTATTTCTTTTACAATGTTGCACTCATTAACTTCAGGTGCATTTTTGGAAAGCGAATTATTCCATAGAAGTGGAGGCTGTTATCTTCTGTTATCTCTTATATTGTCCGTTGTTCTAAATCTTATAACTTTGAGAGCTATTAGAGGCAAATCACTTTAAAAAGTATCAAGTGCATTTGACAGATTGCGCCGAAATGTAGTAACAATGGCGAGTTGAGTATATTACGGTGAACTTAGGGGTGCGTTTTATAAATTTTCCCGCACATAATAACAGAACGACGTAACTTAGTTCTAACCAATTTTTGCTTTTTGCGTATTATGACGGTGTGCTCTTCTTAACGTGATTTGCATCTCGTACTGCATACATCGAAAAATAATTATCAAATAACACAAAGTGTTCGGTTGGATGTCGAAGATGAGTTATTAATTGTAAAACCACTCAGTGGAATTATTTGCTCATCGTTTTGTTTTTAGCAAGTACCCCTACATTGAATGCAATACAAGGTTGAACTAGTAAAGGATCAAATTTTTGTATCCAAACCGAATAGCTGTCTTTCATAAATTGTTTCTCTATTTGCCTATCGATATAGTTTATTGCAAACTTATCTCTTAATAAGTCTTGATGAATTCTGTCCATTAAGGAATAAAGATATCTGTGGAAAACTAAAAAAAGGAGATGTAGAAGGGCAGGATACTGTTACGTCCACCTTCCGACGGTGTACTAAACCTTACGCCACTTTATTTCATTATTCATTCGCATAGATTCTGCTTTTGGTACTCATACACCATCTTGTATATTAGATATTAGTACAATAAGTACACTTTGCTACAATTCCATTTAAACCTATTTGTTGGGAAATGGAGAGTTCTTCTATAATTTAAATAATTGGTACCTTGTTTCAAGTATCCGTCGGCTTGATGCATATTACTATAGAGGATAATTAATTTTCTTATAGTACCCAAACTTAAAGACTCGTTGAAATAATGAATCCCACTTCTGTGATAAAGTTTGTTTCGAGTTTCTATTAACACCTGTGTGTTTGATAACGCTGAGATTGAATTTAATTCTGGCTATAGAATAAGTTCATTTTATTCTTTCTTCATACGACCAAGAATATTTGTCGTTTTTCGTTATCTACAGAATTTCGTGCACACCGTTGCGTGGTAAGTGCTTTCAGTTTTAAAAATGTACTTTTCGTCGTATATGATCTAATCCTTAATCGTACCTGTTACAGCTTCCTTCGGCGGACATCACCGTCCCAAGGTTACCGGACAGTCATTGTAAACATTGTACATATTGTAAAATTGTAAATTGTAAATATTTTCTCAGTTGGGATGCTTTGTAGTTGGTGAAACCGTTAAGTTAAATGCAGTTTAAACCAATAAACCATTTAATTTTTTTTTTGTTATAACTTAATTTGTTGATTTCTATTGCAGGTCGTACTGAACTTTTAATTTTTTCATTGCAGGCAATTTATTTACTTGTAAAACCTCGCCTACTCGCCGATTGAGCTTGGTCATTCTTTCCTTGTTCCTTCCGTTTACGTCTAGGTACGTAGCATAAATTTTGGTACCCAACGTGGGCCCCCAATTTTGTTTTGCTTAACTTTTGGCCCGAATTCTTTACTGCCGAATTTCCTACATTACCCGCTATTCTCAGCCTGTTGTTGCTTTTTTTTCTCTTTACGTTCGGTCTCGATATCCTATATTCAACGTTTTGTTCCTACAATAACCTTCGTGAAACCAGTTTTGGATTTTCGGTTATTTTGTTCTGAAATTTTATTGATTTGTTTTTTTGTTTTTTTGCGTTACATAGCAAGTTCCTTTAATTTTTTTGTTTCTTTCCGAATTATTGGACTTGTGTTTTCGCCAATAATTCTAGTCCGTTGAAAATGCAGGGGCCCCATTCCTATTCCTAGTTCAGATTATGTTAATTAAATATATCCTTTTCTGTTGCAATTTATTAGTTGATATTACAAAATTATTAAATCCGTCGATCAAAACTCCGAAGAATGCATTTGCGCTTAAAACCAAGTATCAGAATCTTGCCCAGAAAGGAGAATACGTTTAAGTGTGTGAATTGCTTTAATATTAATGAGTGCTAAGCTATGCTCGCTACTTCCTATGTAATTGAAAATTGTATTACGGGTACCGTACTAAGTATAAGCCAGCGCTGAAATTTGGGAACGTATTAAAATCAATTTATTATATACGACATCCAACAATATTGTGACGAGATTCTTGAGTATAGGTTTATTTACATTTATTTAAATCATCTTTTTTTATCGCTTCAAGTCCATGTGTACTGGTACCCTGGGACTGCCATAGGCATTACTTCAGGGTGCTTCGGGGATGTATGTTGTTTGTTTTGCATTTACGCATTGACAATGTAAATGTTTTCTATTGCGGCCTAGCTTTAAATTTTTCATTCGCTTTGGTTTTCATGATCGTTCTTAAAGTGTGGGTTATTGCGTGTCAGCATGATATATTTTTCAGAAGCAGTTCTGCGATATTTCCTTTGTTGACAGTTTCTTGACAGTCAATCGTCATTTTGATTCTGCGTGTGTCACATTTCGAACACTCGAAAATGGCGTGTTTTGGAATGTCTACCAGTACACTGCACACACACGATGTGCTGTCTCTTTTTTGAATAGGAAACAATATTGTTGGAAACTACCGTCCAGCCGAAGGCTTTTATTAAGAAGTAGTCCACCTTGCCATGTTTTTCCGAAAACCATGTCCTTATGTCTTTTATGAACACCTTCGTATCTGGATTACTGCCGTTGCCACTCTTCCATCATTGCTTTCTTCGCTGTTTGTTTGTAGCCGCTGCCGTTAGTATAGACAGTTGTCATTTCCTACACTTTCAGCTTTATCGGAGGGATGCCTGCAATCGCCAGGATTGCCTCAGTTGGGGTCGTTTTACGTGGGGACGCAACCCGTATCGCCATCCTGTGGTTTACTGATTTCAGTATCTTCTCGTAGTGCTTGTATTTAAGGACTACTGTGAAGATCGGTGCTCCGTATAAGACTACACTACGTTTGCCAAAACTTTCTACTTGTGTATTGTGGCGCCACCGATGTTTGGCAGAATCTTTGCGACCGCGTTTTGCAGTCTGTGAGTTTCAGCGCACGTTTCCCGCACGCGAGTAGTCTCACTCGTAGGTCTCGGTCTAGATGGACTCCCATGTACTTTAATACTTTGTGGTTCTTTAATGTTATGCCCAGTACCATAATTTTTATGTCATAGATCTTTCTTCTTCCCGTTAGTATTAAGATCTCTGTCTTTTTGGTCGCAATTAACTTCATACCCGCTAATAGGTTTATGATTTTAAGAATTGTCTCGTTTGCTATTTCTTCTATACCTTCTTTGGTTTTGACATGATTGAAAATTCTTATCTAAGTACTCTTATTATACATGATGTTCTACAGAACAAGTCCTAGGACGGAACCTTCGGGGACTTCGGAACTTTTTCGCACAGATTGCCTGTTTGCTAATACTATCATTGTTATGGTAGGATTTGATTATGTTATTCAGCTAGGTTGGTATTCAGACTTCCTCTAGTGCTTTCACTATCCCCGTCCACGCAACAGAGTTAAACGCGTTTTCAAAGTCGATGACAATTAGGACATAGGTTTCCCTGTGTTGACACCCCTTTAGCTGTGTTTTCCGTGCTATGTACACTACGGAGTCAAGGGCGTTAATCGTTGATCTTCCTTTTCCTAAAACCGAATAGGTTGTCGAGATTAGCACTCGTTCCCTCTAGTTCAGCTCTAGTCTCTGTCTGATCAACATTTCAAGCACTTTCTCCGTTACGCTTAGGAAACTTATTGTGTTATATGCTGATGTCACTTATGGATTCTTCTTTCGTTTTTCAATAAAAATCAACCTGGCCATTTTGCAGTTTTTTGGGAATGTGCCTGCCTTTAGGCACAAGTTCATCAAGTTTGTAAACTCTTCCTGGGTTGCCTGCATTAGGATTTTTACGATCTCCGAGGGGATCATGTCTGGACCGGGGGCTTTGTTGTTCTTAATTAGTCTTGTCGTAATTATTCCTAGTCGGAAAACTTGGGGTAAAATACTTCTAGCAGTGAAGGGTACCGTGAAACTTCAATAGAAATATTATGTTTAGATCGAGTCTAATTTAAAGTGTACGTATACAGGCGGACGGATGGGTGGCAGGATGATTGGGTAGATGATGGCAAGATGGTTGGGTGAATGGGTGGATGGGTGGGTGGTAGACTGGTCGTGCGTGAGTGGGTGGGTACGTGTATGCGTGCGTGCATGGCTTTGTCGCAGAGCATTAAAGCGGAGGTGAGAAACTTGGCGTAATTATTCCTAGTCGGAAAACTTGGGGTAAAATACTTCTAGCAGTGAAGGGTACCGTGAAACTTCATTAGAAATATTATGTTTAGATCGAATCTAATTTAAAGTGTACGTATATAGGCGGACGGATGGGTGGCAAGATGATTGGGTAGATGATGGCAAGATGGTTGGGTGAATGGGTGGATGGGTGGGTGGTAGACTGGTCGTACGTGAGTGGGTGGGTACGTGTATGCTTGCGTGCATGGCTTTGTCGCAGAGCATTAAAGCCAGTGGCGGCTCGTGACCTGAACAAGAGGTGAGGCTCAAAATGAGTCTATTTAGAAACTCTACATTTAATATAAATGAATCTCTAGGTTATCTAAGAGGTGCTTTTTCTTATTATTCCTTGAATTCATTGGGAATCAAGAGTAATTATTGAAACGAAAAGCTTACAAAAGTGGTTCTAATACCCTTAGTTTGCATAGCTATACTATTAACTACAAGCAAATTAAGTTTGATAAGTCAAATGTATTCTACGGTCTTTCAGTTTTGCAAATTTATCGATTACATTTTCATAAAAATCTGGATTTTTACTTAATTCGCATAATAGTTCCTTTTCTATAGACATTAAACTTAATCCACCAAGCCGCTCTTGACTCATCGTATTTCTTAAGTATGCCTTTATGCGTTTTAGACACGAAAAATTTCTTTCAACTGATACACTTGTAGCAGGAATCGTTAAAATTAATTGTAGAACTGTTTGAATCTGGCAAAATATATCAGCAAAGTCACAAGAAAGTATTTTAAGGGTTGTATATAAATCTGAATTTTTAAACTGCTCGTCTCTATAAAAAACACAAAGTTCATTAATAAGTCTATCTCTATCAAAAATATTTGGATAAGTTTCAAATAGAGATTGCAGAGATTTTTTAGGAAATTTGGTGGTATAGAATTCATACTTAGAGTGATCAAAGAAAGTGAGAAATTCTAAGCTATTAAGATTCGAAAACCGTGTATTAAGTTGCAGACTAATGCAGTCTAAAATTTCGTAATACAGAATGTTGTATTTTGAAATATCTCTTGCTGAGATGTTGTTCCGCGCCGATTAGGTAACTCTGTTAAATTTCTGGCACGCCGAAAACATTCCAAAATTTGCCTTCGTTCCTTAATTCGCTAATTCGGACGCAAGCTGTATTTATTTGTATTAGCTGCACGAATGGATTCGGCTCCCGAGGTCGGATCATTTACTATTGCTTCGAAAACTTTTACGAAGTTGTCCCACTCGCTTGCGACAATGTTCAAAATTTTTGATCTTGAATACCACCTGGTTTCCGCTGCTCGTGGCACACGTTTACCAACAATATGATCTAATATTACTGATCTTTTAGGTGAATGATGGAAAAAACTTGGTATACCTGATAAAGTAGAGAAAAAGATTCTACTCTGCGGACTATTTTGTGTACCTTGTTGTAAAACGAGGTTTAACCGGTGAGCACAGCAATGAGTAAAAGAGCATAAGGTGCAATTGACTTAGCTTTTGCCTTTCTTTAACTAAATGGGTTTAAAACACCCTGAACTACTTCGAAGAGAGCACTGGCGGTTCGATCACTACTTACATCAAAAAATCCCATAAACCTTTCTTTTAATTTACAATTTCGAGTAACAAATCGAATAGTTATTGCGCACTGAGATTTGCCTGCAATGTCAGTAGTATCATCAGATATTAAAGCAAAGAAAGGACTAGCTGCTATTTCTTGGGAAATGTTCTCTTTAGAAAATCTTCAATGCATGATATTAATTCATTTTGAATTGCTTTTGACTGGCCGGTGAAGATTTGGCTCATTTTTGATAGGTGCTCTGATACTTCTGCGTTTCGCTTAATCAAACATTCAAAAACTTCTTTAAAATTTCCACGATTTAGCGATTGTGAAGATTCATCATGACCCCGAAAAGCCAATTCTTGTTTACTCAAAAGTATGGTAGTATCAATTAAATAAGATAGCAACAACCTATTTTTCGGACATTTTCGTTATATATAATTTTATTAAAACCAGCATGTTCCTGAAGTGCATCTAGTATAGTTGTTCGATTTTGTTGAAGTCGTTTGAAACCAACATTTTTTATATGATCTTTGAAACATTCATGCATTTTTGCACTACGCTAAATGTTTTTTAAATCGCAAAAACCTTTACTGCAAGTCCAGCTGTTATTGACATTTGATAACAAAACGCACGGCCAACAATATAGACTCTGTTTATATGTACTTCCGCAAATCCATTTGTAGGTTTCTTACCACGATAACTGAAAAGTTCTATTAAAACTTCGACCTTGTCGATTATCAGTACTAACTATATTTAGTGGAGGAGTCGGGCGCATAAATAAAATTTGCCGTTTTTCTAACTCACCGCGCACTGAAAAAGGCGTTTCAAATAAAGATAATAGAATATCATGTAAGGGATATACATGACCCTGTGCCGAAATTTGAAATCAATCCAAATTGGAACAATATAACGATATTACACAATTTGAATTATATTATAACAATCAGTTTTGTTTATATAGATTAAGGTTAACCACTATTCACGAGAAATAAAGTACTAAATAAGGAACAAGAACACTAAACAGTAAACACTTAAACTCTGTGTAATGTATTCTATTTGAGGCATAAAGCACCAAACGTACAAATGTTAACCCGATTTATCAATTCACTATTGAAGAATTAACCCAACTAGGTTTTTACAAAACACAGCTTTCAAACAATACAATAATTTAAAATGAAACCAACAAATAATTCCAACTTGTCAATGTCAGTTGTTAAAACTATGGAACCACTACGGGGTTAATGGTTGCACTAATACCTAAGTTTAAGCTCTTATAATAATAGAAAATTATATATTTAACATTCACATATGTTTGATTTTCGACTTTTGTGCAGTTTAACAACTATTACAAAGTCCGACATTCATCATCCCTACCGATCATTGACTGACTAACTTCCTTTAAGTATCCAGCCATCCCGCAGCTGCTACTGTCGTTATTATGATTACAAAGATCCGAGAGGCAACGATGAGAGAGCCTCAGTACCCGAGTATAAAGTGTTGGTTGATGTATAGAGATAACCGCTAGGACGCATCGCGCTCGCGTATAATGTAGCTTTGGATGCATGGAGATGGTGAAATAAGTGTGGCGCACTTTATAACGCCTCAGATGAATTTGTATTGGCAGAAATCGTGCACGAATTAAGAAATGAATTTTGTATTACAAACGTTCATTATATAATACTGATTATTAATCGAATTATGATATATTTGACCAAAAATTGTTTAGAAGACGTTTGTACAAGTTGTAATAGAATTTTTCTTTATGATTGAAAAGAAGATATATAAAATTAAAGGTGAGGCGGCGGTTCACTTGCCTCATACGACCAGCCGCCGATGATTAAAGCGGAGGTGAGAAACTTGGCATGATAAGAACTTGCAACTTATAGAAACGAGAATATAACAAATGCTGTCCCTAACACCGATTTCCCAAAACTGCATTGAAGTGCCATTTGGACTGTTAGAATGTAAAAGCAAAAACATACTCTTTTCTGCTCGTTCTAAATTTGACTCGATCAACAAAGGTTCCTTGTAAAAGCAATAACAGAGTTGGTTCTGTTGTTATTCTTAATGACTCATCAATAGATTTAAATGATACCGATAATAGACTTACATCAAATTAACAGTTACAATTTCAACCACGTCCCTTATTTCAAAATCAAAAACAATGTTTATTGTCCTCCACGCAAAAATCATTAATAGGTCTTCCAAGAAAGAATTGCACATAGTTATTCAATTATTCAAGCAAAATTTACTACTGAACAAAATGAAGCCTAGCAAAATATGTTTTATACATGATAAATGTACAGATATTATTGACACCAGACATGCAAAAACACAATAATATCTATAAACATAAGATATCTACAGTATTGGAAATGTTGCATTAAGTCAAAACCGACAAACGGTGTATTTCATAGATTTTTAAAATTTATATAATAATTAATCAATGGGTTTTATTGTGTTTATATTAATTTATACTAACTTACATAAAAATATAATAAATAATTAAAAACAAACAATCACAAGAAACTTATGCGTACGTTCGTGAGTATAGCTTACGTTCCGGGCGGATTAAGGGTAAACGCATTCCGCCAACGGTCAGGCAGTTGAGTGGATCGAGATACGCCGGTGGGTTATGAATCCGATACGCGGCATTGTAATGCACTTTTTGATAGCTTTACTGTAAAGTAATACGTTGTTTGATTTGCTTGAATACTGTTGTTAGTTTGCTTTCATTAAAGTTAAACACGATTTACTACTTGTTGGTTCTATCGTACAGAACCTATCCAAATAAATAACTTAAGATAACGTTTCAAGAGTGCTTTGAGATAAAGTGTTAATTAGGGAAAATTAACATGCACGGTGTGGTTGATTGGAAATTTGGAATTAGAATAACTCTGTTGTTTTTGTAGCTGCAAAAATTTGTGTATTACCATTTATCAATAAATCAATGAAAAACAAATTATGTTCTGATAATGATATCAAGCAGATGACGTCCGTTTTGGGAAACACTGCTGTAGTTGCTTCGCAAAGTGTTACACCACCCTCTTGAACGTATCTGCGTTGATTGCCGAAATTTTTCTTATGATGGAATTTTTAATTCTTGCACTGTTCCAGCTTTGGCGTAGATATTTGCTTTTAGGTTTTCTCACCAAAAAAAATCATAAACAACGAGGTTCGGAAACGAGAGGCTACAGCACATCACCCAAACTGAATATTACGTTTCCAAAAAACTTCTATCGAAGTTATTGTAGTATGAACCGTGGCACTATCATGTTGAAGCCAAACATTACTCATGTTATTTTTTTGCCGTCGCTATTTTGGGATTTAGAGGTTTTTTAACATATTGACAGAGGTTACAGTTACAACTGCCCTTCTCGCATCTTCGAAAAAAAAAGTCCGATCATTTCAAGACAGTTCACAGCGCACCAATTCGTAGTTACCTTCTCACTATGAAATGGACATTGATGGAATTCGTGCAGATTTTCTGCTGCTCAGTATCTGTTTAATTTAAAATGGGCATCATCACGCATTATTTTTACGGGATCATTTTCATGTACAAAAATCTTTTCCTAATAACGTTGTGTCAAATTTCTTTGGTTCGCCTTATAGACAATCACAATTTTATACGGGTAATAGCGAGATCTATGTCTAAAATTCTGCAAACAATTTGGCTACTGTAACCTGTTTTCGTACAGAGCGCCCTGGACTTTGAATTACTATTTGTCTTACTTTTTCAACCGAAGCAGGTGTTAAGGACACCTACTACCACATATTTTAGACTGTGTCTAACGGTCGATAGTTTTCAAAAGAATTTTGAATTATTGATTTTTTTGTTTGTTGACAAAAAAAATTAAAATGAAACAAGTAATACTATGTAAGCACCTTTCCAATACGCGTCAAAGAATGTATATGAGGGGCCTGTGTACAATTGAGACCATAATCAGCATTTGAAGGAATTACAATTAATTGTGTTGATAGGGACACATTAAGAGGGCGACTCCATGGATCAAACAGGTTTACGTGTGACTACTGAGCCCCAAGGGTCCAAATTCGATTCTTGACACAGACCGCTTGAAATTTGTAAAACGGGCATTTTTCACGAAAATAGTTTTAGTTCGGATGAGAGGTAAAATGTAGGTCCCGGGTGTGAGGATTGTCAAGCACGTTAAATATCCCTACCTTGCTTGAAATAGCAAGGGGTTGGCAAATAAGAAATTTCCGCATAAAAAGTGATAGGAAAGTCAAATGTAGGGGGCACATTAAGCAACAAATTGTTTTGCGAAAAATTAGTTGGCTTCTTTTTTGGCCATCATTTTATTATAAGTGCCGATTGAATGCTTTATGTTACAAATGCTTACTGTTTCCAACAATAGTTATAACTTTATATCAATAATTCAATTTCCTAACACCAAGAGATTAATCAAATACTGAAAATTTGGCATTGACTAATAATTTAATCAAGAACTGAACTGTAATCAGTTTTATAGTAAATGAGATCAACTACAGTGCGCTTCTTTGGGTAATAATCCCATTTATTAATATTCGCAAAGAAACTTCATTTAGTTACTTATCAGCGTGTATCTTTCAGGCATTCATTACATTATTTTATCGAAGCATCTTTGCTCAAAAGTACTCTACATAGAAGTTCAACAGAACGTTTAACCTAAATACATAATATCACATGAAAAGTCTCGTAAGGACGACAAATAAAACTTTCTTAATAAGCTTTAGTTTAAAAAGTTCAGTATCAAGATCGGGCGTAGTTCCCGGTTTCATTCGTACAAGGACAACGGTTATTGCTACGTTACGTTCACGGTTATGGTTATCATTTACTTTTATTATTATTTTTATTATATGTAATTCAAAGTTATAACGATTATTGTTATTATACGTCCATGAGCCGACCGCCATTATCATTAATTCTAATATTATATTTAACGTTGGCGACAAAAGAATAAATATTTATGTAGACATGATGTAATAGAAGCAAATAATAGCGCCGCAAGAAATATGAATAAAACATTAATATAGATTGAAAAATATCGGACTAGGAGTGTATTTATCACGTTTTCCAACTGTGTACTGCTCTTTTTAAGATGACAGTTGCACTATTTTCTAGATATGATTTGGAATATTGATCAATGTTCACTCACCATTAGAAACTTTCAATTCTCAAATTACAATAATATCCCCTACATAAAACATTTATAAACGTTTTCAATAAAAAGCTATAAAAATTTATTGATTTATGGTATTGGCTGCATTACCAACGAAAGTTCAATGTTTATGGGATACACTCCACAGAACGCGATATCACCATCGTTGGGTTCCCAAAAACTTAGAAAATGAATAATTTATCTGATACTTCAAAGCTTGCATTGTTGAATTTTTAAAACAATATCAACCGTAAATATTATTTTAAAAATACTTTAATTACTTCGCATTGTATTGTATCGCAATGGCTCATTCTATAGTAGCGTATGGCAATGTATAATTTTTATAATAGTAAGATTCATACATCTATGGCTCTGTTGTGTAAAACACAATTTTCTCAAATGATTAACAGCGACGAGGTTCGTTCAATTAAAATACATGCAATTTTTTAACTTAAGTTATAATATCTAGGCATAGAATATAAGTTTGTTAGAAATCTTTTTTTAAATTGACAAAACTACGTGACAGCAATAACTAATGTCATATGGCCGAATTTTTAAAACAAATTTTAAGCAAAAAAAGATATCTACGATTAAACTTCCTTTATCAGTAAACTGTTTAGCATATATTTATGCGAGCTGTTTGTAAAAGTTTACAAAATAATGGGAAAACTATTGGCCATGTCCCCTCATACAACAGTGGCTGAACAGTGCAATAAATTTCGACAAGGAAGAGAATCCACTAAAAGTTTGGCCTGTCTCGGACCTGCACGTATTGCAGCATCAGATGAGACAGCTGGAAACTGCATTGCGCGCAAATAGACGCATCATAGTTAAAAAAACCTTCTAAAAGATTGAACATCAGCGTGGGAACTGTCCATTCTATTATTCATAGTCTTGATTATCGCAAAGTTGCCGCTCAGTGGATCCCATGATTGCTTACTGATGGACAAAAAAAATATGCGTTCGACATTATCAATACAACATTTGATGCGCTATTAACAGCAAGGTAATGCTTTCTACACCAAATTGTTTGGGGTGATGAGTCTTTGTATTATATGGCTACGAATCTGAATCTAAACGTTAAAGTAAGCAGTGAAAGAATGGACAATCTCTGAAGGCGAAAGAATTTTGATCCCGACCTCCGGCACGAAAAGTAATATTGACAGTATTTTTTTATTACCAGGATGCGCTTTTCTTGCATTTTAAAGAATCATGTGTCAACATTAACGCTGGGTGCTATGCCGTCACTTTAAAAGGCTTACATGCCAGCATCAAGAATCAAAATCCCCGGATGTTCACAAACGGTGTCATTTTTCTGTATGATAATACTCGACACCATGTAGCGGGGTCTATTTTAGATCTACTTCATCACATGAAATGGGAAGTTTATAGCATTCAGCTCACAGGCCCGACTTGTCCACGTGCTATTTGAATGTGTTTGATCCATTAAAACAATCAATAAAAGAATGGCGGTTGAATTCGGATGCTGAGGTAGAGATTGCTGTTATAGAATGGTTTCATGACGGCATCATAGCTTAGTTGGTTTGCGTATGACTACTAAACCCAAGGTCCCGGGTTCGATTCGCGATACGGACCGTTTGAAAATTGTTAGGCGAGCTTTTTTCACAGAAATACACCCTCGTCCGGATGAGAGGTAAAATGTAGGTTCAGTGTGTGAGTGTTGTCATGCACGTTAAAGATCTCTATCTTGATTGGTATAGCAAGGGTTTGGCGAAACTCAAAATGTTCCAAGTTAAGAAAAACTCGCTTCCTGGCCAATGTGGTACCTTCAGGTGGGGCATTGGAAAGTCAAATATAGTGTTATAGAATTGGTTCCCTAAACAGTTGCAAGAATTTTACCAGCATGGAATCTATAGACTAGTCTACCAGTGGGATTCATACCTTAACGTTAATGGAGACTTATTTTAAAATCGTTAGATAAGCACTACTTTACAATCTCCAAACGGGTTTTCATTAAACTATTCTCGTATTTGAAGAGTCGATAGCAATGTTAGGAGAAAAAACCGGACACGAACTTTTCGTATATTGAAGTTCGACTGAAACATACGGTATAGCTGGAATATAATCAATTGAATTAGAATCAGTTATATTAGAAAAGCAGGACATCGGCGTTGAAATATTGCCGTGGTGGTTTGCGGGTGTGTTAACAATGCGTAGAACAGATTGTTGCTGTTTGTGTAATGTTCGTAATTATAGCAGCTTATTTTGGAATTTTTTGAGAATACCTGCAAGACAATGAAAAAAGTCGTATAAGGAATAAGCTGCTGAAGCTACTTTTACTCATTTATAATTGCTAGAAATGAAATATTACGTAAAGTAATAATCTCCTCATTCTCACCACGTAGGGTTTGTAGCAGAGACTGTTAGGTGTTGTTATATTAAGTACTGTCGACTTAGTATTCGTGTATTAGATTCGCAGTCATGTTGCTATGTTGTTAGGGCAGGCATGTTGTCGAGCGGATTATATTTGAAGTTTTGTTATATGAAGGTGCCTGCTTGCAGTTATTTTCGATGGGAATCTTAGTATACTATAAAATTTAGTTGTTTGTATGTGTATTGGATTGGCAGAGAATGCACTGATGATTTGTATTTGTATGAACTTCTACAAATAGCAATTTCATCTTTACATTTACTGCATTTAACTCTTTTGTCAATATTTCAATTTTAGTATTCTGAGAATTTTTATTAGCTTCCTTTTGCCGAAATCTGTACAGCTTTTTTTATATTTGTTTAAATTTTTTATAAGCATAGAAATGTTTTATGTGTTTCGTAGAGTCTCCTGTATGCTGTTGCCCTATCGCGTTTTATATTTTTTCTGCCCAAAAGTTTCTTTACAGACGAGTTATCGTTATTCGCTAAGTCCATGTGATTTTCTAAGTTATGGCTGTCTACTTCTGAATTTGAATCAGGGAACGAACTAGTTTCCATAAAATTAGCTTGTAGTTCTTTAGTTTTAATTCTTGCGCTATAGGCCTTGCTATTCTTATTCTAATTTATTCGCTTCTTTTTTCTTTTTGAGTGCATCAACATATAGAATTAATTGGATCTTTTTCCTTTTGTTGCTTAGAACCATCTCTATCTTTTCTCTTTTTTTTGTGAAGTTGTTCTAATGTCATTTTAGCCCTAAATTTTTGTTCTCTTGCTCTGTTAATTCGTGTTTTCTCTCTAGGGATTTGTTCACAATTTTAAATATTTTTTCCTGTTTTTTTTCCCCCGAAACCAAAGCATTATTTTCTTTGCTTTAATTCATGTAAATTTTAATCAATGTTCGTTTCTCTTTATTCATTATGACCTTGATGTGTTTATAGATTGTTTTTTTCAAAACAAATCCTTATATAACCGCGGTCCGTAAAGTTAAAAAAATTATACTTCATATAACGGTGGTTATATATCTATTTGATCATTTATATTATCTTCAATTACGTTAAATCGGCCAGCAACAAAATCGCCAATCACAAATTGTGTTGAAGATTATGTTACATTAAATTCAAAAGTTTATAAAAATTTTAACGTTGCTAAAGAATATAATGTTAGTGGCCGTAAAAGAAAAACGTGATAAGGTTTTCTTCATATTTGCATAATAAATATAATTTCTGCAACGTTTTTATCGTTTAGGTAACACTCACCTTACCTAAATAAACGTTACCGGAATGTTTGGGCATGCAGGTTTGAGGTTACTAACACTTTAGATATAATACATGCGCACCATTGAGCATATATTTTAAGACTAAACGGATTCGACCGTTTCTGGAAGATGAGCAACACTGTTAAGGTTAGCATAATGATTATTCATTCAGTGGACATAGATAAATTGGCCATTTTATTTTTGTTTAGTAAATGTTAATAAATAGGTACGTGTGCTTACTTAGAGCATACATTTAACGTATTCAAAAGTGAACTAAAAAGTTATTGTATCGCTTTTTTATAAGCAGGGACGATTTTTAAGTTTCAGGTTGCATCATGAGGACAATTACTAGTTCGATTTGAAATGATCATTTGGGCTTTGCATAAAAGTCTAAGTTATTATTTCATCTTATTCGCTATAATACGATAGTATTTATTAACTTACCTTGTGTAATTAACTACCTAAACTCTATATATATAACAAGACAAGTTATTTGCAGTCCGCAATAAGGAATTTGTGTAGAACACAATAAAAAATAAGATGTATCTGTAAATAAACTCTTATGAAAATAATAAAAGCTTATTGACGAATACAAATCGAGCTATTAGTTGTATAGCCATTAACAAAACAATAGCCTTATTATTTCACAAGGGGAGGAAACATCCACTTACCGGTTTCAGCTTATATATATATATATATATATATATATATATATATATATATTGCTATGCTACTGGAATTATCGAGCCCCTACTTTGGGCTGTTATATTAATTATGCTATGATACTCTCTATTCGCGTTCCATCATTTGGGCGACCATATTAATATTTCTATGTATAAACAAGATTGTGATTATCTCCTCCGACGTTGGACCGTCTTATTAATGTTGCTATAAATTCCCTCCAGAAACTTAACTGGATTTTATCTTGAACCAACCTTGTAACCAATAACAAAACTCGGTACGTTACCGCCTTACTTGTTATCAATTTCCTATTCAACTCGTAGCTCCTCCTTGAACTATTTAAATTATCAAATCACTCTCTTATTAACTTTATCTTATGATCTCGGCTAGCATTTATTTGGAATTATGAAATTCAGTTAATTTCGATTTTATATAATGAAACCAATATATTATGTACAGTTTTTGTAAATTATTTGTAATACACTTTTCAATTAGTTAATGTTGTAAATTTCATTTATTAAACATCATATACTATTTACTCAAAACCTAAAGTCACCAAAAAAACCTATTATCCTTATCAACGAAGCGTAGAACATTCTAAACCTGTTATCATATTACTCACTTTATGCTTATGCAACTTCTTTTGTTGACTTTTCACGTTCATATTATATTAAGCAAATTCAATATTCAAAATAAAAAAATATTTAGAAAAATAAAATGTCTTATAACTAAAAATCTGACCTGGTCTATTTTCTTCACGTCGACGCCTCCATTTGCATAAAAATTATCTTCTCCCAATTCAGGATTACATTTAAATTATTGCCATTACCCTATGGACTACCATTATTAATTTATGCACCCCAATTTATTGTCGTTTCATTTCAGACTTATTACTTCTTATCAATCTATTTCTTCAAACTTAGGCTTTTATTATTCTTCCCTCCCCCAGACTTAGAAATTGTAGTTTGTTTCACCCCCGTACTTCAAAATTGTAGTTTATTTTCCCCAGACTTCGAAATCGTCGTTCGTTTCCCCCGGACATAGAAATCGTAGTCTATTTCCCCCAGACTTCGAAATTGTATTACTGTTCCCCCAGACTTCAAAGCTGTTTAATCGGCAATTATAGTTTTCATCTTGGCACTTATTTTATCTTTCACTTTTAAAATTATTACGTATTACTTTATTTCATAGCGGCGCACTTCGGCCTTTGTTGAGTTGCAAACTGCCTTCGTTATCACTGTGCCTGCTAATATATTATTGAATTCCCACTCCGTCAGTGGGTATGGTCTACAACTCGTCGCCCATTTATAACCAATCAAATAATTACATTCAAAGTAGTTTCTGATGTAATTCTCCATGATTCCCAATAATTGTAAGCTGGTCGCAGCTGTCTTCGTTATCAACATGCGGTGTTTTGATAGATCTAATTGCTTTTCCATAAACAACTGATGCAATTCGACTTTTAATTTTCATATTTACATGTTATTCACGCAATTTTTAATCTTCTTTCTTATCAAAAATGGTTAGCTATTTGCACGCATTTACCTATGCTACCTGAAGCTCTATTTCTATCTCCGTATTAATCTAATTGTTTGGAACTCTTTTGAATGTGTGTCTAATTACGCTTTATCGTTTATTTATAAATATACGCGTGCTTCCACTGAAAAATATCATTACTTGCTTTACCTAAATTAACTAAAACTTTATCTACAGGGTATTAAATATTTTCTATTTACCTAATGAATGTCTTCCTGGTTTCTACGCTAACTATGCGTCTTCCTATGTTTATTTGCGTCGCCTAAAACTATAATTTATATACAGGGTGTTGACTGCTAACTATTTACAAACTATCTCCATTTCTCAATTCTTCACTAAATAAGTGCAGTTTTCTGCTGCCTATGGTAATTTCTCATTTCTAAACGACCTTTACTATAAAGTAAACCTTTAAACAACCCCTTATCACAGCAATATATATATATATATATTGACGTGATAAGGGGTCACGAGAGGTTATTGAAACCCAATTCCACAAATAAATTTCACCAAAATATAAAAGAATCCGGAAAAATAGAAATTCCGTAAATTCATGGTTACGCCCTGTAAAATACAAGCCTACTTTTATTCATTAAAAATGCCAACCAAAAATGCAATTGCGGGTGTATAAATAATCACCCTGTATAATATAAGCGTATTGTAAATACATTGCAAATAATGTAAGCAGCATAATCAAAATAATGATTTTTTAGATACTTTAAAACGTATTAAATGCGAATGCAAATCGATCATTTAAAAATAAATACAAAAACTATTCGTTTGTGCATTTTTCGTGCATAAAAATAAATAATTTCGTATATTTAAAACCCCAATTCTAACCTTAATAGGTGTATTAAAAACACTTTTTGACGTAAAAGCAAATATTTTCTATAAAATGCAACCCATTTGCAGTAAAAGGCAATTAAAGTTTAAATTAATTACCCAGTGGAATACATAAATTCATTTTAAATAAGGAATTCTTTAGAATATTAGGAATAGATGAAAAGGGTGAATCATTAGTACTTAAAAATACGTCCATTTTCGTATGACTTAATTAATAAGAAACGTTTATTCTACGAATCGGCCGGAACAATAAAGAAAAACCATGAAATGTAATAAAACTTATTTATTGCTTTTCACAATTACTGGATTAGTATGCAACGCTACAATAACCTTGGGTGTTAAACAAAGACGAGCAACGCACGCCACTAATAAGTGGAACGCGATATCGAGGTAATAAAACGCGACGATTTGAACGCTAATGAATTATTCAGAGAAACCTTGCGTCATTACGGTATAAAATATTCCATACGATACTAGTTCGTTCTAGAAATGAGATAATTTTGTATATAATCGCGTAACTTTGATTAAAAGAGTCATTCATGAATTCAATCGCGAAAGATGTTACATAGAGATAAGAATTTCGAAGCTATTGTTTTAAAGTATGCAATACGTATACTGTAACTAATATTTACCATGGAACAGTGAATAAAGAAGTAAAGTTAAATGTATCCTACACAGAAATATGAAAATTGATTAATGCAATTATTTGATCTTGTAATATACAATGAAGATGGGAAATGCTTCGATATAAAAAGTTATTTAAAATTTTATTAAATAATCAAACCGAGGATGCACATTGGTTTCTAAATGTAGATGTAATACGAAAATCTTGTAAGCTGATTTGGACGTCAATTTGCAATAAGAAGATATTTAATTACGAATTGGATAAAAAAACTCTTCGTGGATTTTTGCAAGTGTAAATTGTTTGTAAATGGTATTTGAATTTTGTCATTTAGTTTAATATAGAATAAGTCTTATTCATTCTATTTTTGTAAGGATCTTTACCAGGAAAGTTTGTGATCAGGGTTCGAAGCAATGTGACTTTTTTTATAGACTGTTTATTATGGATTTTTTTGGCCAAAGTAAACCTTACTGCATGGGAATAAACAAAGTCAGGTAAAATATCCATAAGAGAAGAGATTTTAGTTCTGTAAATTGTAAGCAACATAAGGTAACAAACATCTTTAAGTAAATAAGTTTATGTTTAAAGAAACGATATTGTAAATGTTCTAGATGCTTTTGTATGAGAGAAAATACTTCATACAGTATAAATGCTTTATGATATTGCTGTGTTTGATTTCATTTTATAAATTCTAACATTTATGTTGAGCTAGCCAGGCAAAGTAAAGTTGTAGAGGAAGGTAGGTCAGCAATTTCAAATTTTACAATTTGCTGTATCTGTAACGCAGCATTCTTTTAGCGGCGCATCAAAACGAGGAATTGTCACAGCACTCTTTTAGTGACGCTCCAACGTGGCGTTGTGACAGCTATGCATATACAATCGTTACAATGTTTCTTTCCTAAAAATCTCTGTTCGAGAATTACACACATGTTTTAAAAATATCATATTAGTCGAAAAATCGAAATATCTTGAAACTGTAATAGATGCATAGGGAACTTTAACGAAGCTTGATCTTATTTGTTGCGTAAAATTTTAAATTGTAACTGAATATACGGTGTTCCTTAAGAAAAAAAAATACTTTGATGTGCCACATTTTCTTGGGACACCCTGTATACTAAAAAATATTTTCAAATTGTAACCGTATTGATTCATATAACTTAGCGGTACGCATTTTTTTCTAACTTTTACCGTAAGAGATCGTCCCGTTGCCCATGATGCACCTTGTATATTGTAACATACATGTTAAATTAATATGCCAAACCAGCTTTTGCTAACTTTTTTAACCTTAAAATTTAAATTGCCAAGTTAACAATGACAACAGAATGAAACAACTGACCAAGTTAGGACATTTGTTTCTTAGTAATTTAGTTGGTATGATTTTTAAGGGCCCGTCATACCCAAAATTATTTGGGTTATATGTACATGATAAGATAAGTTGTATCTATTTTAATTAAATTAATAAGTAAACCACAGTAAGCGATGAGTGATTAAAAAGAAAAGTATCAATTAATTATAGTGTTAAAATAAGTAGGTTATAAATTTACATTGCTACAGGATTATCCTACAAGGTATAGGTTTCCGTTTTTTGAAAATCCATTTTCGGTCTGTGACCCAGAGGAGAACACGCCCAATTTATTATCCTTATTACCTATCTGTTAACACAAGACTATGACGTAGCAATTAACAGTTTATATATTTTAGCCGAGAAGGTTTAAAGTACTTCTCCTAGTTAAAATATAGACTACTTTTTAACCGTGTTACCAGTTCAATGTACAATCGAAAACTTGTATAGTACTGCTTCAAGAAACGCAATACTTGAACTTTTCGGTAGAAGTTTTAAACTTGATTGCAATCTCAGAATTTCTTGTGTTTACACAAAGATAGTCAAATCAACGTCTCACCAACATTGTTTTTCTCTGTTTTATAACTGTAGACGAAATATCGGTCTTTGGATATGATGTTAAGACATCGATCTCGTGCGTAAGTTAAGTACGCTAAAGATATTTAAATTGCTGGAAAGCAAGGGTTTTGAAATAATCTTGGTTGTGGGTTTCTGGAGTGTTAATTAAGGTTGTACAACACGCCCACTGGCGCTTTATTGCAAGTAAACCGAACGCTCACCCTTCATCAACAGAAATAGAACAAAAAGTACTGTAGGTAGTTGTTCAGAAGGTTTTTATGTATTAGTTTAACTAAAAATCGTTTGGCATGTTTCTTCAGAATCGTGTGCTTTACATGGTTTCCATGTTGATTGAAATTTTATTTGCTGTCGATGGAAGAGGTTTATAATTGATCCCCCACAGAATTAAAAGTAGGCACTTTACGTAGAATATATTATAATAGTCGGTTTAACTGCATTTTCCGCTGAGCTTTAAAAGCTTTCTACTTTATTTACTATCTTCTTCAATAAACACTTTATGTTTACCAATATCAAGAACCGAGATTTTAATTGCTTTGCAGCAAAAAATTGATGCATTCTAAGGGAGCATTGAGAACGTGTCTAGTACTGCATAAACATCATTTTTAATATTACCGTCCTTGAATAATATACATTTAAATCACCCTAGCGCCTTGATATTGAAATATCACATGTGAAATAGAACAATTTAAGATATTTACGACAATCAAACTTGTGCCCAAAGGTTCTAATGACGGGGGTGAAACGACAGTTGTTTGTCACCATTCGTCTGAGAGCGGTGTAAGCGGGAGGATGTTATAGGGGGCCCCTTGTGCCCCGCAGACACCCGGGAGGGTTGTTTTTATATTTTGCATACCCGTCTATTGATCGAGTCATATTTTCATACGTGTATTACATATATATTTCATTGTGTATGTGTATATCTGTACGGTTTTGTACAATCTCAATGATTACAGCATCAATGACTAAACAGTCTTCATTTGACTGACATACAGCTTATAAAGTTGAATTTTGATAAATAAAAATTAAATTCAAATATTTAATTTAAATGTAACCCCACATTAACGTTTGTAATTTAAAAGGACACTGTATTGACTGTGTTCATCGAAAGCTCAAACGAGTTAAATTGCTTTGGAATTCCGTTTTAATTTAAAATTAATAATGCGGTATCTTTTTCAAACATTAGTGCGGAAACATGACTGAAAAACCCTAAACGGCAATTAAAAAATGTGAAAATTCCAGAAAGAGAAATAACTAAAACGCTAGTCATGTATTGGAGGTGAAACAATGAAAAAAATGCAACTGTATAAATTTTTCCTACACTCATATTTCAAATGGTTATTTTTATTTGTCTGTCAAACTTTTCTCCCATGCCTGAAAAATGTTTAATTATTTTTACATTTCATATCAAGCAACGAAGGACAACACATCTAAATCGCCGATATTTCATTTAAAAAATGTGTCCAAACGAGAAACAGCCATCATATATTTATATTCTCGGTAGACTACCATTGTTTTAACTGCCAGGCGAAAAAATCGACGTGATTTTCAAATATGATGAACAATACGAAATCATAAAGCGTGCAGAAAATCACTTGTAGTTTTTATCGTAATTTGCATTATATTTTTGTTTGGCAGTAAGTTGTAGGGAAGTAACAACAAAGAACCAATTGAAAGAGTTTTCTTAGTATAATTTTGTGTTAGCCATTGATAATCGGCCACGGTTGTTAATTTACAGCTACGTTTGGGGACACATTTATTACAGCTTGTTTTTGGAGAGCTGTGCTCTTTAGGGAACACGTTTATTTGTAGCTTGTATAGAAAATACTGCTACTACTTGGAATGTTTTCGTTCACTTGCACAATGTATATGTAGTTTAAGCACATGTTTCGCACAGTTTATGGGTCATTGAGTATTCCCCGAGCTCTAATCAGCGGAAAGAAAATTTGAGAAATAGACCGTAACTAGTAGGTCCTAGTAAAAGTATTCTATACCTGCAGAGCAAACCAGAAACGATAAAGAAAATGCGCCCTACTACACTTATAATTTCCAATATTGTTTTAGTACTAACTTCTCTGCGGTGAATCATTGTCAAACGAACGATATTTGTTGTTCATTAGCTTAAAGTATGGTTCGATAATTTTCTTATAAATATGTAGGTGAATCCGCCTTTCAGGATAGCTCTATTTGCATTTAGATCAATATGTTAAACTAATTAATATATAAGAATGTTATAAAAGATAGCGATTGGATAAATTAGAATCACGAGCCTTAAAATTGTACTGTCTAAGGCTAATAAAGAATTCTAAACTAAGTTGGTTGGAGCATACTTGAAGCTCAAAACCAAGATAATTTATTACGACTTTTTGTTGATTTGTTGGCTATAAAATACACGCCCAAAAGACAAGATCAGCAAGTTCATAACAAAGTTGATTGGTGCCATCTTCGCGCTCAACTTGCGCCAAGAATACTGAATTATTATTATTTTATTACGTCAAAATGCGTCATTTTGTCTTATTTAAAAAGAGCGCATTTTGGTCGCAATAAAATAGTTTTATAGGATTTCAATGTAGAAGACAAAATCAGTAACATAAAAAACAATGTTATCAATCTAGATGATCTGGTACTAAACCCACTGAGAAATAAGATTACTCAATATTTTGTTTTGGCGTCTCATTGGGTTTAATTAACGATGAAATTCAAATATCTAACATTAAGAGAAAAAAACTCTCAAACACTTCGAATTAGTTTGTCATAATTTCATGCTACATTTTGAAATGCCAACTTATCAAAAAATACATTTTTATCATTTTGTTGTATTCAACTTATCAGTTTTAATTTTGATAATGTCATTTATATGATACTGTATTAGCTGCACTGTGGAAATACATAATTTGTAAACTAGATCATTAATTACGTGATTGCATAGGTTAAGTTGTTTATAACGTTCCTATTTTTGATGCCAGAGATTTGAATTTTTGAAATAAAATTGCACATTTAGAAAAACAAAATATCGAGACGAAATTGTTAAAAATGCAGAATATAAATATCTTTGGTCTTAAGCTCTTAGTTGATGTGAGAACTTGGAATTTCGAACGCATTAAGCTATATTTCATGGGGAACGAAACTACAGAAACAAATTTTGAGGAGCTTAATATTTTAAAATACTTGGTGTAAGGCGTTTAGTCGATATCGATTACATTGTTGATAATTGGATTTGTTTGTGTTTGGTACATTTTGGATGCAGCAAAACAATGAAGAGAGATTGAAACAATTTATGGTTTTAATGCCTGTGGCGATAGCTGATCGTAAGTTAGTACTTAGCAAATAAGTTGTTAATAATTAGGAGAACTTATTGCATGCGCAACAATTCCAAATTCTGAAGATGCATTTGTGACTTTGATATTAATGATTGGCAAACTATTTTTTTAGTCATGTTATGTTAGGTATTGTGCTCTATAATATATTATCCTGGAGCAACTTCTACCGTTTTTTTATTAACGGGTGTTCAGTACGAACGCAGAAGATTAGAAAAATAACGATGCATTGGAACGCTGCTTTGCAACTTCAACCCTAATTTCTTCTAATGGACTGTATTAATAAACGAAATATTGATTGCTCATCAAAACATAGAATGCCCACTGTTGCACACGAAATAATGACATCATGCTTGTTGTACACTAAACTATAATGTTTATTACTCTAACAATGATTGTTCATTGTATTTACCCGACAACAACAGACACTAAAGTAGTGCTTGAAAAATAATCAAATACAACAATTGTTGGAATTGAGGCTTGAATTGATTGTGGTGGAGAGTTGGTTACGAGAGAAGAATGTTTCGGTACATGTATGTCAGAATATGATATAGTCTAAATGATGAAAGAATGCATTCACGTCATAGGTTGCTGAATTAAATAACGACATACTTTCGAATCTTATGCATTAAGTATACTCCGATAGATCCTTTAAAAGTATGTCGTTTTTTAATTCAGATACCCATGACGTGAATGCATTCATTCTTTCGTGATTTGTACTATATGAAGATTTGTATAGAATTAATGCGTTGTAGATTTTAGAACATTGATCTTTAAAAAATGTATTAATAACTTTTACTGGTAGCAATTCTTTAAACGACTGGTTGCAGTGTTTGAACCAGGCTCTATGACCTTCACTGGTTGTAGGGTTCACCAGCCGTACGAGATTCTTATTAATTTTATTTTTTCTTGTGTTGGGGTAGGTTTATATATAACTAACGATGAAGCATTCTGGAATTGTTGTCGAGCTGAACGGGTACAAGGGGATACCTTTAAAACTGGTGATAATATATTCAGGGTTTATGCATTTGGGCTACATACGAGATACGATTATTTTAGAACGAACCTCTAAAGGGGCTCATTGTGATATGTATCCCAGTAATTCAGTAATTCTTCGTTTTATTGCTGCTCAACTGACGGATCACTGTTTTGTCGAAAAACTGCAACTCTTATGTTATATTGGAAAGTATGTACGGTTTGCATTCTAAGGTAATTATTCTGGTCACAGGTAGACCTATCGGTACTACAATAATTTAAGGAATTGATAAAGAGATGTGTGGTAATACTACAAGATCCCTGGAAATACTACTTTTCCATACCATCGTGAGTGATTCATGTGGTAAACTCCCAATACAAGATTTAATCGTTTACTTTTAAAAATTATTATGCGAAGAATTAAATGACTTACTGTGCGTACATCTTCTGGAGCTTATCTTTCAAGTTCATTTTAGCCGTAGCCCAATTCGTTTAATTAAAATAAGTAGACGCAATATCTTTATTAAGTTTTTGAGCGTGATCAGGGTTCATTAGTTAGGTCTTCTTCTTACTAAAATCGCGTTCTCTCCTAAGAATACTCCATAATCAATCCTTTCCAGCTGCCTCTTTTTTCTTATTAATGTTGTAGCAATGCACGCTTTTACGTAATCGGTAGGCTTCTTCTTGCAGAAAGGTTCGTGTTAGTGAAAGCCCAATTTTCTAGGAAATCTTTTGCTGTTTATGATTTAAAATTCTATGTCGCCAAAGTGATTTTCATGTTAACCATTTGTAAAAAAATATCGAAGTGTTTGTCTTGGTTTTGAAGTTTTTGTGGTTATGGTCCTTTGGAACTTTCGCGCTCTTGATCTTTGTAAAGCCGGTGGTAAAATTTTTCTGGTTTTATTGCTTACGCAAGCTTCTGCAGGGCTTTTATCATAAATCTGCAAAGATATCATTGAAAAGTAATCACAAGAAATAAATAAATTTACCAGCGTCATCAGTACTAATTACCTTTAAGTCATACTGTTTTAGTATAGCATTCCAAAAACAGTTTTTATATAGACTATCGTGAGTTATTTAGCCCGGGCCATATATTCCATATTTTGGCGGACCGCATTAACAAAAAACTATACTTGTAGAAAAAATAATTTCTGATGTTTAATGCAAGTTTACAAGGTAGAATATTTCACTAAAACGTACATGATATTATGTTTACTTACTTTTGAAATTAAACAATACGTACAAAAAAATGTTCCTTAGGACAATTGCCGAAATGGTTAAGTTAAGACGATCACACCTTATCCTTGTGCCACTCATACTAAACCAGGCCAATTCGAATGTGAGGAAGTCGTGTTTTATAACGGGCATCAATAACAACCACAGAAGAGTACATACGGTACCAAACTGAAAATAAAGAGTTATGTAAGTACGTGATAGCTGTGTATCGTATTGGCCACTCCTACAAATGATTTTAAAATGTGTATTCTTTGTTCTGGTATCAATTTACTGCATCTGTTGTATACTATTGATTTAAGAATAAAAATACACTTAGGAAACTTAATACTGCAATTTTTGTGTTTCTATATTTACTATATGTTTCTAAGTACTAATGTTATCTAGGTCGTATTTGATTTTCTGCAAAGTTACTAATTTTTGTTTGCTATTTATTGTTGACTGAAATTCATTTTAATTGTGGATACATTTGTTGAACTTATTTTGATGAAGGTAGCAATTTTATTTAGTCAAGAAAAATTTTACTTACATATATATTCTTCTGAAGCCAAATTGCTTTAATTTTTTAGTACTCGGAGAAGTGATTACTTTTTGTCACACTGCATTAAGGTAATACACACATAAAGCAATAAATCATGTACTAACGGCTAATAGTCGTGTTGTATTCAACTTGGTTTTAATTCTTGCAAATCATGGCATAAAGCAGTGCATTAAGCAAAAGCTTCAGCTATTTGCATAGTACGTATTCTGAATGTAGATTATTGATCACAACTAGCATATATACTCTCATGATTCCATGAATTATGGTTTGCACTATCTGTTTGTATAGTGGATTAGTTAGTAACATTATTAGATATCTGCGATGCCCTGCTAATCAATTAATTATTTATGTGTAATAGGGAAATGCCAAACATTCAAGTGTATATAAAAGCAAATTTCTGTATACTAATATAGGATTTCGGAACGTTATAGCTACTAGAATTGGCGTTATAGAAATACAAACCGTGGGAATTTTTTTGAATCACACTGTTCTTTGTAATTAGGTTCTGCAATACCCGTATTGATTTTCATAAGTGTTGTAGGAAGTGACAAAAATACAATCGTAAGTGTTTTCATCGTTGTTTCTTCAATTGAATAAAGAAGTGTTCCAGAAAGTTTGTTTTTGATCATTTGTGCACCATAATTGAGCGTAATATTACATTTTTTCTAAAATAACTCGTGTACCATCATTACATTCTGTTTATGTGTGCTTATACTATAATTGTCCCTCCCGGATTAGTCTTTAACCTATTACACTCTACTCTTTTCTAGCTGGCACAGCTAGCATCAACCGTTACAGTCGCGTTGAGAAGCAAAAGACTTACATAAAAAAATATCTCTGGCAGGGATAAACACAGCTAAAAAATTTAAGGACACTAGAAATGAAATAAAGCAGTTGATTGGAACAAAATGCATGACGTATAACTAACTAGGTAATTTCACTGCAAGTGTATTAAAAGTTTCAACCAAAGAATAATGTAATTGCAAATAAATTCTAGTCTTAGTTTTAATTTTATACAAAACTAGGATCCAATATTTATGGTAAGTTAATGAACCTTTATACATAAATAAAGTGCAATAATTATAAGGCATAAATTAACTCCTCTACTAATTTAAGTCTATGCAATATAATGCATTAGATAATGTAAATGTATCTTAATCTACAATTATCTAAATATAAGTATCATTCTAAAACTATAGAAACAAAATAACCAGTAACTAAGGTAGTATTTAACGAAGAATTTCATGAAACCTTTGTCTTATATCGTTTGAATTTTTTGCTTAAAAATTTTACACACAATTGTCAGGTTATTCAAACCTAGCTCAAATAGCTGCGTTTTATTAATTATTTATTAAATGTAAAATTTACTAAACTACATCCAGAGAATTTGTTTTATCACTTTTGACATGTGGGATTATATTAGAGTAGAAATAAAACATAGCTGTGAGTAAGGCAACTATATAGTAACAAGTGTTATCCCATTTTAAATTCTTTTATAGTGCTTTAGTAACGAAGGTCCTAGGGTGGAATCGCGAAGTCTTCTTACCAAACAAATATCAACTGGTAGAATTCGCTGCTCCTTTAGGAAATAAAATCTTGACCAACAGGATGTAACATCTGCTTGTGGTTAATAGTAAAGAAATATATGCCCAGGATCCATTCCAATTCAACAATAAAATTTATGTTCAGCTATTTGTTCTAAGAAATTTAGGTACGAATTTAAAATAAAATACTTTTGAACTAAACGTTTATGCGGGCACTTTGATCTGGGATTTTAACATCAGATCAAATGCTCGAAGAAAAGAATGGAAAACTTAACAAAATTTGGTGCCTTTGAATCCGGCCGTTGGACCCTACGTTTGAATTCTGAAATAGAATAGTATTAGATTTAAAATGGCAGCGTAGTTCAACAAAAAAACACAGAAATTAAATCCATGTGCATATCACCATTTTTATATTAAAAATGCGTTCTTTGCAGTTCTGCATACCGAAACCTTTTCTTAGAAGATTTCTACACACTTATTTTATAAGGAACTAACAAATACATTTATTAAAACTCTTACCTTATACGACCTGATGTTTCAAAAATTAGGAAAGAAGATACGCCCGGATCATTCTAAATCTGAGAACCAAATGGGCCAAAATTCATCATCCGGTCAACAAACAGGTAATACTCAAGATAGGAAAGAAAATGATAGGAACACTGGAATAATACATAGAATTAACATAATTCGAATCCACCTATATTATGTAATGGACAACATTACCGCTAATGAAATTAAACCAACGTACACCTTAGCCATATGTATAAATGATTTATGCAATTTTAACAGTATTAAATAGTTAAATATAATTGAAGTTAATTCTGAGGACTTAATTTATTTATTTTTAAGCAAATTCAGAAGTGTTATGTAGAATAAACTTAGGTAAGAGAGACTTAGTTAAAGTAAAACTGACAAGTTTACCTAAGCGGAGCATGGTAATTTGCCCTAGGTCTAGGTAAAATGGCATGTTACACTATTAACGCTGAATCAATTATTTATTGAATAAATAAGATTTATATAAATTATTGTATAACTTTTATTAAAGCAAGTCAATACTTACAAAATTTTGTATTTATTTTCGTTTTCGAGTTTAGGGTATTAAAGATATAAAATTAAGTTTAATGCATTTGCATGAGAATGAATATCGACAAAAATATTAATTCAAGTATAACACAATAAACTTTATTTTACATGATGTGGTACAAAGCATTTTAGTACAATCCCCAGCCTATTTTATACAATATGCCGATTGTTTGGGTTTGCATTTTTCACCTTGGCAACGTCGTTGCTTGTCATAACTTTACTTATACCAAATACAAGGTCTAATGCATGTCTGATACTCTGATCTAATATTTTAAGCATCGAATCGCTATCTAGCAAAGATTACTTGGATTGGCCAGTTTACAAATGAGCCATGCATTTACTACAGCCAAGTCTAAAATTCTTAGTTCTAAGTTTGATGACGTATTTTCTTACAAGACTGTTCTGAGGATTCACCTCTGCAATATAGGGACTAGAATTGTTCATAGTCTTCACCCGAAAATAGACTTTTTTTTTTACTTTTTGGCCTCCTCGCTCTACTTGAGAAAGTGGTTTCATATAATCATAATTAGAAACTATAGTTAACACAATTGTCATCATTTCATTTCCTTTTATAACTCGTGCTCTTCCTTTTTGTCAAGCTAGAAATCTAATGTGCCTAGAGTTTACTGTCTAAGTATTTAAAGATATTTACAGTATGCAAAGGTGTTTATGTAAACTTGCTAAATTTTATCATAATCTTTCCAATAACTACTGATCTTTACTGATAATTTAATTTTCAAAAAATGTGTAAGGCCTACAGAATAGGAAATGTATTCTATAATGCATGGTACTACTCTTGATTCTAAGGCGACGCGTAAATGTCACATGTAAGTTTCCACAGTTTTTACAAGGAGCTTAGAATTTATATTCTAACAAATACGCTTTCTTTTATTAATCATTTTAGTCTGTGATTCCCATACTATTTAACTATAATAATTATTCTCTTGCCAAGCTTTTAAAAACGTATATTGTTTAAATTCTTTATTAATCATTGTGAATAGAGACCTATTCTTGCTACCTGTTACCTTCTTCATTAATGTGCCTATCACTAGTAGAAGAAATAAGCAATTTGATTTTCAAATAATTATATCTTGGCATATATTTTTTTCTATCTTTACTGTGATCTTCACGCCAGTACTACTATCTCTTAGAAGGTAGTTAATAGTATCAGTTATAGGTGAATAAAGCATTAAATTCTTAAATTTGGAATTGCCAAGAACGGGTTGGAATCCCGTAACAAATTAAGTGTGCACCGGTCAACTACAGTGGAGTGGGAGTGTGTGCCTATGGAATGAATACAAAAATTGACATAACAAGTGACTAGGTGCAATTTCAAGTTACGCTACCATTAACACATTGACAGGTTTTCACCACTGTCAAATTGTGGTTGCCAACTCGTCTAGTCTAATAATTTTGTAGACTATGAGTAATCCTTGAGATTTGAATTATATTAACCTACTGGTGAAATGGAGTTCCTTGACAAAATGCCACTTGTACGTTTGAACAAATAAAAATCAAAATTTCAACATACAACCCCACTTAAATCTATATTAATATTACAGGATACATACAACAATTCTAAAGTTAATCAATGTGAACGTCAGCGACATAGCGATATTCCTGTAAACAACTACTGACACACAGAATTAGATATTTCATAATCAGTTCATCTTCACATCATCATAACCTTGATGATTAACTATAATAATAATTTGCAATTTGCAATTAAAACTTGCAATGACCAGATTTTATACCCCTAATAATTTAACACTATACTTAAAGTGGACGTTTTATAAATTTATCAATAATTTGTGATACAAACATCATGCATAAACGCCACCAAAAACACAACGTCTATTTCTAATGAGTTATGTCTTACAGTTACGCCTTCAGGTGATTAAAGAGTCTATGTAGCCGAGAGTAAATTACCTAGTCATAGGGTGCTTTTTCAAATTTTCTTTGCTTGGAACCAAACCGTCCAAATATGTGGATTCTGTCGAAAATCCGTGGCTCACCACGTTAACGCCCGATTATTATTCTATACTCAAAGGGGTGTATTCGACTGCGAACCTTTAACTGTTCACTCGCACGTGTTTTGCTTATGGCTGGCGACTGATTAATTCTAACTTTTTTTTGTCTACGGTCTAACGTCTGTCATTTCTTTTCTGGTCTTCATTATTTTAATGGGGGGGGGGTTATGTCATCGTACAACATTCTTATTGCTCATGAATTAGGCGTGATGTCATATTGCTTACTTAAATCAGCATCACATGTAAATGTCTTCGGCAAAATAAATGAATAAATGTAGTGTATGAAACGATTAAATTATCTGCAATCTGATATTCGCGAATTTCACTAACGAAGTGGGAGCTTTAAGTAATTACTACATTGAATGAATATATTTATGATATGGTTGGTGTTTACTTCGCATCGCAACTATGTAGTAGTACTTCTGCTCCATTTAACTAAAATTTGTAGAACACTTCTATATTTGGAATAATTATGCTCTAAAACGTACCTATCAATAATTCCATGGTCCTTTCCTTCTTTATTTTAAAAGCTTCCTTAAGATGAAATGGTCCCGTTATGAAAATTTATTGTTAAAAATATTTTGTTTACGTTTTTGTGATTTAAAATAATTTATGATCCTAAAGTGCGTTCCAATATATATTTAACTGGAATAAAACGATGCTTTTGTAGTTTTTAAGTTGATTTCCCTTAATAAAACTAAAATTTGTTTGTTGTGTGTTATTTACTGATTACTACTATTTCCGAAATCAGAATATATAGAGTGCATCAATATTAATTTGTCTATTTAAGATTAATTTTTCTCTTTATGCATCTGGTTTTTATTTCTCGTAACGCCAAGGTATTACATATCTAGAGAATAAAAGAATTCGGATGAATGTTTTAATGTTCGAAAGCAAATATAAAACTAGGAATGCTTTTATTTGTAATATATTTGCCATTTGTTGTAGCCTTTTCCTTTCAGAGCAAGTTTTGTATATACTGGGAACGATTTTTTCATGCATGAGTAGTTAACAAGATAACACATTTTTTACTCAGTTAGTTAAACACATTTGTTTTGTATATTTGACGGCTCTGATACACCAACACTGTCAGATTCGTAGGGTTTAAGCAACTCTACACTTTTGAATAAAATTGTATTGCAGTAGAAACTCGCTTGGTACGTCTATTTTTAATATATTTTCGTCTGCTTCATATTCACCATGTTACAATATATTAGGATCAGGTTGCAAAATTATTGAATTTACATATTGGGTTATCAAGTAGGTAGAATCAATTAAAATATTTTCTATTTTTTCTAAAAACAATGTTTTTCGGTTGTAAAAATAACCATAAGATAAGTGTAATAGAAAACATTTTGCAATAAAGATGTAAAGTTCTTTCCGAGAATAATAATTCTTTTAGAGCTGTTAGAGAAAGAAAGTTTGTATAAAAATACATCACTCACGCCAATGTTTGATTATATAATGTAATTCATGTAGGTATATATTCGAGATTTGGTTTCGTAGTTCGTAAGGGGAGCAGTTATTACAAGTTTATACACGCTCTGCGTGCATGACTCGTACAAGTCAGCTGTGATTTCTAGTAATTTCCTCTGCTGCTGGTGCATCATCTTTGTTGACTATAGATGACTTTTACGTTCAATGTTCTATATATAAAGTAACTTTTTTATGTAACTGGAACATCTTTATTGGAAATATGTTCACTACAAAATTATCATTGCATATGAAATAAACAGTGTCTAATTAGAAGGATGTATCTTATATTATAATTTTAGTCGGACATAATGTGTACTAGAAATGTCTGTTTACGTATGAACGCATAAAATAATACCACATTTAATATTTTTTTAATGAAAAACTATTGAGTAGGTCATAGAAAAGAGTAAGTACATGTGTTTGCTGTATAATAGTTATGTATATTTATTAATCTGAAGTTTTGTAATGGTAAAGAAAATTAATCTGGCTGTTCTATAAAAATTATTTGCAAAACTATTTTGCAGACCTGGTACTATAAAAAATTACAAACAGTATGTAAAAACTTATGGAAACAGAATTCTTGCGGAAGTAATGTGGAACTAGAAATTGAGAAAAATGACAACAAACAAGAACTTTAATTGCATGTAAAAGAATTCACTCCAAATAAAATTAAATTGAACATTATACCCGTGGAATAGTTTGCTTTCAGGCTGCCACATAACACTAATTGATTCGCCCATTGGAGATTATTTCAACTCATACAGAATTCTAGATTTTTCAGTAATTAAAAAATTAAGCGCAATGATATTTTTTTGGTTCCACCTTTTTGTTAAAGTTGTAAATATAATGGTTCAAGCCCCGAACTTAAAATTTTGTGCCAAACTTATAAGTGGAAAACCTTACATTAAGATCCTGGTAGGTATACGTAGAATTAATGTGCCTAAAATTGTAGGAATTAAACACGTATTGACGCGATAACTTTTGGATATTCAAACATAAAAAGAGTAAAGTACTTCTTACCTATGAATTTTATTCTTAAGCTTGGGACAAGAAAAAGTTGTATTGAGTTGTGTATTTTTTAAACATATTCTGTTTGAGAGTTGACAGAATTGTATCATATTTCCCAGTGCTATTTGATTTTTATTCATTTTTTCGTCAATTTAATTATTTTTGATAAATTTCAATCGATAGATTATTCAGCGTTAGAATATATTTGTTTTCATCGTACGAGGCGTGGTCATCAATAAAATGACAAAACTGATGCTACTACTACAGATAAACTACGTATGTGCCAAAGTCATACGAGCTTTTGCTGTGTGGCATAGATCCTTCTCTTTCCTGACTGTAGACATCTTAGTCTGGTCGTAGTTTTCGTTTTGTATAATATTAATTTTTTTTTGTCAGAGAAATAAGTGTTCCAGCTAAGTAAACCTTTCGGTGTTACTTTAATTATTTTGCTCGTATCTAAGTTTATTCTACACAATACTAAAGGACATGCTTTAAATTAAATAAATTGGTTCCGAAAATTAACTTTTGTTATATTTAGCTACTGTAAACAATTAAATATCAATTTTAATGAACATAAATCTCTCATATGTGTGCATTTGGCTAAGGGGTATGTTGCTTTAATTTCATTAGCAGTGATGTTATCCACACATAATATAGGTGGATTTGAATTTTGTCAATTCTATTTATTATTCCAGTCCGAACATTTTCTTTCTTTTATCTTTGTGGTATCTGTTTGTTGATTTTGCCCATATGGTTTTCTGATTTATGATGATCTGAGAATAACTTGTCTTTCCTAATTCTCTAAACATGGATCTATTAAAGGTAAGTGTTTTAATAAATGTATTTGTTAGTGCCTTACGAAATAAATATGTAGGTATTCCCTAAGAAGAGGTGTCTGTATGCAGAGATGCAATGAACTCATTTTGTATTAAAAATTCCGAGATGCACAAAGATTTAATTTTTTTTCATTGAACTACGCTGTCATTTTAAACCAATATAGTTATATTTCAAGGTTCTAAGGCAGGGTTCAAAGGCACCACGGATAAATGCATTTTCATTTCTTACCTTCAAGCACTTGGTCTGAAGTTATTTTAAATTCCAGATCAAAGTGTTTTATAGGCACCGCATTTTGTTAGATTTTCGTTTCTTTTCTTTAAGCACTTGGTCTGATGTTATTTTAAATCTCAATCAAAGTTTCCGCATAAGCGTTTGGTTATAAATTTTAATTTAACTTTCTACATAAATTTTATGAAACAAATACCTGAACAGAATTATTATCGTTGATTTGGAATGCAGCCTGGGTGTAAATGTTTTTTTAATTTTTAACCATATGCTGATGTGAGATGCTGTTGTATATTTGTATGTATATTTAGAAACCAATAATTTATCTATGCAAATATTTAATTTATACAAACATTAAGTGTATTTATTTTAACTCTCCGAATATGAATTTAATTCATATCAGTTGTGGATTAACTTAGACTTATTTTAATTTTCGGGATATACGGTTTATATTATCGAATATAAAGCTTCCACATTATACCAGAAATTTTTAGACCCGTCTAGTGTATGATCCTTGTAGCTGTCTTTCAACTCTTTATTCGTTTAATGGATTTTTCTTTTTCAGTTTTAGATTGTTCGACGCCATTGTTACAGTATTACATTATCTGAAACGCAAAAATTCGAATACGTCTTTACAAACCAAATTCTTTCAATTTCCTGTGTAATGTTGCATATCTACTATTGTTGAAACTTTTTTAATGTATATGATCTTATAATTCAGTACATAATTATATTTAAATTAAAATGCCACTGTAATGTTTTGCATAGAATTGATTATAGGAACATAATTTAATGCTTATTTTTTTTTTCAGGTAAGTAACTTCAAATCTCAACAAATTACATCGATAATCTTACTAACAGAATATCACAAGTTTGATGAAAGATTTTGGTAAGATCCGGTTGTCTAACACTAGATATAGTGAGCTTAATTACTTTATTTAGGTGACTATATTATTTTAGTAACTGGTGATATGATAGTTGAATTTGTTAATTTTTTTTTTTGTTAAAATATGTAAAATATTTTAAATCAGAATTAGGCATGAAAACGTTTCTCGGGGGTCTACGAATTTTTTGTTTATAATATGAAATATTCTATGCTAGTCAAAAGTCTCCTTTCTCCCTCATATTTTTTAAACGGTTATGCTTATAAGAATGAAATTGGGAGGATGAAAATAAACGGATGTAGGCTTTCTAACTAGTCGTAACACGGGACGTAATAGTCATAGATGACGTCACAGGGCACTGTGACCGATAATTTAAACAGGACTTTATTGCACGTGACATCTCGCTTGAAAGGTATTAAAAATACCTATTCAGTCATACTAATTTTGTTTGGGTTTAGGGTGATTTTAATGGATAAATTAAATAAATACTAAAATTATGGCTTGATATTTAAATAATAAAGATTCAAAAATCAATTCTTATAGTAAGTGTTCAAAATGTGCTCCACCTAATTCCTGACAGTATTTCATCCTATTGTTAAACTCTTGTCGTACTCGTTTAAATGTATCCCGAAAAATTGCTCTACATTCTTCAATAATTCGTTTCAAAATGTTAATACTGTCGGATGCTGTAGCGCAAACCGTATATTTCAAGTATTCCGCAGGGGAAATCGAATGGTGTCAGGTCCAATGAACGAGCTGCCCATTCTATCTGACCTCGTCGTCCAATCCATTTGCTACGATATTCCCCATTCAGGTAACGTCTTACTCAATTACACCATAATAGTGTTCAGAGGCACCATGTTGTTAGAACGTTATTCCCAAGTTGCCGAATTCGTCTGCATTATCTTCCTGGATTTTAAGAATGAACGGCTCCAAACTTGCGTTTTGTAACATTTCCAGATACGTTTCACCGGTTAAATTAACATTGAGAAAAATAGGCCCAACGATGTGGTTTCCCAAAATACCTGTCCAAACATTTACTTTTTCTGGAAATTGAGTATGTTTTTCACGAAAGATGTGAGAATTTGTGTCACTCCAGTACCTCACATTTTGAGTGTTAAAATTTCCATTGAGAAAGAAAGTACTTTCGTCACTAAAACAAATTGATTTATGTTGTCCCGGTATTGGTTAATTTTCACATAGTCTGTTGGTGCATCATTTTTAATTGGTATGAACGAAATTCGCTTTTAGTCAACACCCTATGCACTCTTCGTTGACAGACTTCGCAGACAGACGCAACTTGAGCTGTAGAATAAAGAGGGTTTATTACCATTTCTGCAAGTATATTAATTTTTTATCATCACTAATTGCTGATCGACAACATCGTTTGGCATCCTGAAGACTACCTGCTGGTTTAAACTTCTGAGGAAGCTCCCTCAAATTAGTTCTCGATATAGAGCGATCTGGGTACCTTTCATTAATTCCGCTGCATGGAAATTGTTTCTGCATTCACCAATTATTAAGACATCTGCTACTTTGTCGGCTACAGTACGTACTAGTTTGCTTATGTAAATATTTAAACGTCTCGTTAAATAATAATTAAACTAAATATTCAAGGTATAAAACACTATTTAAAATTATTGGTCACGGTGGTCCTGTGACGTCATCTATTATTATTACGTCACCTGTTAGGACTAGTTAAAGTCTGCATCCGTTTATTTTTATCCTACGAATTTCACTAGTATAAGTATAACCGTTCAAAAGATGGAGGGAGGGGGCACTTTTGACTAGCATGGTATAACCAGGTATTTATTCCAATATACGCGATTACCAGGATTCACAACGAGTTCTAATCAATGACCAAATAATAAAAAAAGGCGGTTGCTAATTTCATTCTAGGCTATTTAACTCAAACTTGTATTTGTAAAAAAATTATATAATAAAGCAGCGCTTAAGAAAACGACAGCATGCCCCAATAATATTACGCACATAATGAAACACCTAGTATATACGGAAACTTCCTATCGTAAAAGAATATAGAATTACTGAACTCATACCTTCTTGTAGTGTAAATTGCTAGAGGACAAATAGATAATATAGTTTCGTATATACAAATAAATATTCAACATATGTAGTAATATATCTAACGAACAAGACGACAACTTTCTGAAACTGAAATAGATGACAACCTGTTGAATTGCTTGAACATGTTGATAATGCACCTGGAATGAATTCAGATTGTTTTGACGTATTATATGGACTCGCCGGAGTCAGTAGAATATATAATTCATTCAAAGATGCAGAAGACCTTTGCGTAACTTTAGTATGGCTTCATTTATACGTTATAATTAAAATCTTTTAAAATCAAGTTTATTTCTTATGTTGTAGTTTTAATAGTATATGTTTTTCACTTTAAGAGGAACCCAACGACAAAACAAAAATCGGGTTCAAAGGTGTTCATTATATATACTTAGGTACGCTGTTTTTAAGCACCAATGATCTCGTGTTGTGATCATCTAAAACGCCATTACCGTTTCGTTTATATCTTAAGCATACGATAACTCTATCATGTCACTAAATTCTGTCAATTAATCTGGTATGATCCCGAGTTAATAAAAAAATGCACCTTTGTATGTGAGAATATTTATAAAATGCATCCTCCTAACCATCACCATAATAACTCAACTACATCACTGATATTACACGTGCGTGCTACATGTCAAATGACGTTGGTTTCTTCTTAAACTGAAATGTTTGTACGAGGCCTTCTCACATATGTCGAATAGGTGTTTATAATATAAGTTCTTATGTATAATATTAAAATAACAGCGATTCTAGAATTGTCACTATATGAATCCCACTAGTTAGCAAGTAATGCCAATACACAATTGAATTAATATTTTAATAAATATAAGTCTCATTCTGAACGGACCTACACGGTGAAGAAGTTTTAAAATACTAGAACGTGTAGAATGGCTTGTGTGTTTCCGTGAGGTATAAAGCCAAACCATAGGTTTAACCAAATGCGGGGGGTCTTTAGTGAGGAACTAGACTAAGACAGGTCCTCGAAAGAGGACAGCAGCTCTTTCGGTACTTAGAGGGGCAGAAACCGTGGTGGTCAATATGACACTCTAAGACACACTCCTGCGATGTGAATGGCAACAGAAAACCACCACATTATCTCCCAAGTACCCGCTTACTGAAAATGTTTTAAAGTGATGGCATCCTCGGGAGTAAAAGATTCCGCAGTTAAAATAGTACCCCATTCGGATCGCCGGGAGGGGACTACTTCGGAGAATGTGATCGACAAGTTTAAAAGAAAAGCAGGGAACACTTTGCGAGTCAGAGTGTGGAATGTCAGAACCATAAAGCAAGTAGGTAAGCTAGAGAACTTAGAAATTGAAATTGATAGGTTAGCATTTGGCATAATAGGGATTAGTAAAGTTCGGCGGCCAGAGGCGGGAGATTTTTGAAGCGGAGACTTTTGGGTAATTAATATAGGATCGGAGGAAGAAAATTCAAGTGTGGGAATAGTCGTACTGAACAAGATAGGACACTGTGTAGAAAACTACTTACAAAAGAACGAAAGAGTACTCATGGTTATATTCAAATCTAAACTGATAAATACACAAATAATACAAGTACACATGCCAACCTCTAGCTACAGTGAGGAGAAAGTAGAAGCGATTTACAAAGATATCGAAGACATACTAAGATTTGTAAAAGGACGTAATATTTAATAATTACGGGAGATTTGAATGCTGTGATAGGCAAGGGTAGGGAAGGACTGGCAGTAGGTTTATTTTATTTAGGCACGAGAAATGCCAGAGGAAATAGGCTGTTAGAATTTTGCGACAAAAACAATTTAACCATCACAAACACATTATTTCAACATCATGCTAGAAGACGATACACGTAGAAGATGCCAGAAGGCAGGTAGATATCAAGTAGATCACATTCTTGTTCGACAACGGTCTAGAAATCAAGTAATGGACTGAAGAATCTACCCAGAAGCAGATATAGACACTGACCACAACATAGTAATTATAAAAGTCGTGCTTAAATAAAAAAATTTAAAGAAAAGAACGAAATACGGCATTTTGACTTTGAGAAACTAATAGGTAAAGATATCCACAAAAGATTTGAGAAAGTCAAAAGAAATTCTGAAAGACGTCAGGAAAAAAAAAGAAGCCGTGGGTAACACGTGATATTCTGAACTTAAGAGAAAAAATGCAAAAATACAAAAACAAACCAGACCAAGCGATACAGAGCCATAAAATGGGACATTATTCGCAAATGCAGGAAAGCTAAAGAAAAATGGAATGATGAAAAGTGTAAGGAATTAGAAACTAAGATGGAAATAGGAAAAACAGACAATGCATACAAACTAATTAGAATGAATTTGAGGGATATGAAACTGTATAGCAAAAATATAAAAGGACGCAGGAGGAAACATCACTATATAAAATGTAGAGAATGGTTAGATGGCAAGAATATATACTGAACTTATAATGCAGGACAGGAGCTAGAAGCACTAAAACAGGAATCAGACATTGAAAAGGATGACTTGGGATATCCTATACTTAGAGACGAGTTTGAATTAGCATTAAAAAGTTTGAAAAATAATAAGGCGCTAGGTATAGATGCGATGCACGCAAAAACTCTATAAGCCACTGGGTTAGCAGTAACAGAATGTCTCATCCAACTTGTAACTTATTTGTATGAGACAGGCGAGATACCAAAAGATTTTAAACGTAACACTGTAGTCACTATACCAAAAAAGAGATATGCGGATAAATGTGAAGATTTTCTAACAATAAGTTTGACGGTACACTTGTCAAAAATATTAACTAGAATTTTACAAAGACGGATGAAGAAACGAGATGAAGAAATACCATGTCATTTTGGGTTTAGGCGAAACGGAGGAACACATGAGGCCATTTTAGCTTTAAGGGTGATAATGGAGAAAACAATATAAAAGGGACAAAGTGTGTATATAAGGTTTGTAAATGTGGAAAAAGTGTTCGACAATGTAAAATGGGAATAAATGTTCAGAATATTCAAAAAGATTGGAATGAATTATAGGGATAGGCGGATAGTACATAGCTGATACAAAGAGCAAACAGCGGAAATATAATTAGAGCAAGAACGTAAAGAAGTAAATATTAGCAAAAGGTTGAGACAGATATGCGCACTATCCCCGCTTATTATTGGAGCGTATTTTACATAGTGAATTTTTTGTATCTTTATGCTTGAATCTCACTATTTTATTTCAAAACTTAATTAATAGTGTAGCAAAGGGCAATTTACTCATGCTGTGCAATAAAGGGGTGTATTTAAAAGAATACAAGGAGTATAAATGATTGTATGAGTATACTCAGTCGCTGTGTGGGATCTTATGTTTTAGAAAAAAGGGAACTAAATATATTTAAGTTAAGTTGTATCTTTGACATTTGAGTTATTGTATGATTGCAGCTGGCAAAGTTAATTCTTTGTTATTATCATTTTTGAAAAAGTATTCTAGAAAATCCTAGAAAAAGTTAATACATAAATGTATCTATTCCTGTGAGTCGTACGTATATATATATATATATATATATATATATATATATATATATATATATGTCTGCCTTGGCTAGATCAATCTATTCGACAGAGAGTGCCCAACGACACGACAATAAAGATTGTTTAACCCCCCTTTATCCCTATCTCCTATCTGTTAAAATAATGTAGATGAAGCAATCCAAAATTCGTATAATAATTGACAATATTTACACTTTGTATTTTAATAACTTATTAATTTGATTTTATATTCAAAAATTATCCCCTCAATAGAATATTAATATTTATCTGATTCATCCAAAATTAGACTCCCTGAAAGTCAGCAAAAATACCACTATAATTTACTTTGAAGCCCTTTTGAACATTCAAACGATCTTTTTTCTATTTTTATAAATTCTCAAAAGATTTTTAATGACCCTTACAAATGCTTCGATATACATAATAGAAAATGTTAAAAAAAATTGAAAATGCAGTCTTATACTAATAAAGGATTATAAATCTCTGACCTGTGTTTTCCCTGCTTGTTTCCTGAAACTGCCTCTGTCTGTGAATGGTCAGCACCCCTGGATTGTTTCCAATTTGAAACTCTGTTACAGCTTCTCCCAGTTAATTCTTAGCGTAGTTTCCTCAACTTGTTGACCAGAATAATTACTTAAATCTGCTTGAATTCTCCCTTCGGATTTTACCCAGATATTTGGTTAGTTTTGTAGTTTAATTGGAGTTTCTTGAAATTTATTTGAAGTTTTATTAAAGTTTAATTGAAATTCATACGTCGTTATTTGAAGTTTACTTGAAATTGATCCGTCGTTATTTGAAGCTTATTCGGATCCCTAAATTCTTAAATATTAGAATTATATTCAATTAATAATTTACCTCACGTTTTTAAAAGCAAACGGCCGCTTCTATTGTATTTATTGGCACTTGATTTCACTCAATTATTTATTTTTACTAAGTTCACTTTGCGTAGTAATTGTAGTTTCATTAACGTGTTCAGTGCCTTGGTTGCAGAGATACTGGATGTTTACAAGGTCCACGTACTATTTAAAGACTCCACCCACCCATTTTTCCTGTTGGTTTTCCTCGCGTGTTCGTTGATCAAGGCGATCCACCTTCCGCTATCATTACAGGACTCGGGTATTTCTTCAAATTTCCTGTCCAGACTCTTGGTAAAACACTTGATTTCTCATGTAGGCGTTCTATATTAGGTAGCATATTTCTCAGAAAATCCAAATTTCTATTACATTTTGTCACGTCGTCTTATTTGTATTTGCTGTAGTTCAAATTTTATCACATTGTTTATTACTCCAAATATGTTGGATTTTATGAAAATACAATGTCTTTGGTCACGTATTAACATTTCTATAATGACGTATTTGAATGCGTTTACTTATTTATGCGTTAATATTTTGAATGATGTTATTATATCGCTAGTATGCCAGGTTGTATACCTTTACCGATTGCATGTTTATTTTGATAAAACTCGTTGCGTTTAAAACATTATTTTGCGTGTTTCTTTCAGTTCTAGATTTGTATATTTAATTTAAAACGTATTATACGACGTACACATTATTGTTCTTGCTAAATATGATCTGGTTATTGCAGAATGATTTTCCCTTTTATGAATTAAATTAGTTTTGATTTACATACAGTGTGCTCGCTATTGACTTTATGTATAATTGTCGATTTACTCCCATTTAATGATGGAATTGTTTGGTTGTCTAAACGTTATTAATATTTACATGTATCTTGCGACCCCTATGACTTAATATACTCTTAAATTACCTTCTTATCATAGCAATATATATATATATATATATATCATATATATATATATATATATATATATATATATATATATATACATACATATATATATATATATATATATATATACTTGTGATTCGTATATACATACATAAATACACACATCATGTATGTGTATACCATGCTGCGATTAAAATTTCCTGTGATTACAACTTGGCCAAACACAATTCTAGAAACAAATCTTGGTGAATTTTTGAATGAATTGTTAGTCGCTCTGAAGAAATTGTGTTAGGATTGCTGGACTCTTCGTTGTACTTTTAATTGTTTTTCTATGATGGACATTGTGATATATTGGTATTATCTTATTTACTTATGATACATTACTCGCCAAAAACAATTCCAATTGTAATCAATGTTGTACATAGTTTTCATAAACAACAAGCGTCTCACCATCGGATGCTCCATACGTGAATTAATGATTTGGAAATTATCACCGACGTACATTTCAGTAATATATACACAATACAAGTTTATAGGCATTGTAGTATGCAGAATGCACGTGTAGTAAGTAAACTTGGGGTACGAAGCAGATTGCAGTGTTTGTGTAGCAAGCGATTCAATCGTAAGTATACGTAATTTACTGTCTGTAACAGCTTTCAGAACTAACTAAATTTTTTTGTCTGAAGGTTGTCTCGTAGAGGCAATCAAATAATTTTGGTTTGCTTTTACGAGGTATAAAGCGAATAAGGTACAACAGCCCTAAATTGATTTATTTTATTCGTCGCCCGCATGGGACGTTGACTTGATTCAAGTGTCACCGACTAGAAGGCGAGGCCACGCAGATTTTCTCCAGTCTCTCTTTTCAGTATTATTCGTTGGAACGCGCGTCGTCTCCTGTATTCCTCCTTGACATTCACTTTCTAAAGCTCACCGATCAGCTGTTTGCTGAAAATATAGCGGAGCATCGGCCTTGATCTGGTTAACGTAGACCCAACGGAGTTTGTTGTCTATCGTTCTTTATCCCAATTTAAGCGCTGGCTGTCCAGACTGATTTTGGCACACTATGCATTACTAACAGACACTTCATGCGATATATAACTATTCATGTTTCTAACATGAGATCTAGACCTTTATTGAAACGACACTTATGTGACGTCTAATCTTGTTAATAACGTGTACTAGTCTTATTACCACACGATATGGCATGTAATTAAGGGATCACGCGATTTGTTTGAAATTCAAGTTATTCATTATTGCAATGAATTTGCATGTGCAATATGCATTTTGTGAACTACTACTACACTGTAATGTGTTTAGCAAAATTGATGTTTGCAATTTTAGTGGTTAATTTCAGATTGAAGATAGAAATTCTGTTTCCAGCGTTTTAACAGTCTGAAAGTAGTTCTAATCTTTAACTAATTTAATATCCATGTAATTTGAATACGAACTCCGGAAAGTGTTAATATTTTGCAACTCCGTTTTGTATTGAAAAAGGACTGCTTCCATATTCATCGTTTCGAGTTTTATTAAATAAGGCAACTTTAAATACTTGTATGTTAGCAGCTGCATATTAATTAAAAGAAAACACTGGAATAGGGAACACGCTTCAGTTTCTTTCTCTGCAAGTATTTAATACTAATTTGTAATACTCGTTCTTTTCTTAAAATCAATAGTAAATTGATGTTGAAGCATTCTTGGCATACAACAAAAGTAAGTACGATTGCTAAGTAATCCTGCTGTATCCACTGCTGACAATGTTTTTAAAATTTAATATCAAAGTCTACAAGAGGAGTCAAACGTAAACTCGGTAGTCAATTTCTGACTAAACTTGTTGGAACTGTTACAGAAATCGCACGCAGTTAAGTTACGGTTACCTTATTGGCAATTATTTGAGCGATATATTGCATTTGCTATAAAGCTGAGTCTATGACCACGAAAATTTTCATCAAGATATTTGAGAACATCTAGAATATTCACAACAGATAAGAAGTCAACGTCTTTTGAAATTGAAGTATCGGTCATTAACTCATTTCATATAGGTAATATGTACCAGTGACAGTATTTTTGAAGCAACGACCATAGACCTCATGGATCAGCATGAAACATCCACTTTTGAAAATTTTCTCTCGTGTTTTAGGATCGCTCTCGAATTTTCGGCTGCCCACCCCATACTGTGTCTGATGACGTGTCTACTAATATAGACTATCGTTTCATTTCCATATACTAGTTTACTAAAAAAGCATTTTCTTTTACATGCTGACATAAAGTCGTACCATTTAACCTTGTCATTATTACTTAATACATGCAGCAATCACAGCTTATAGAAATTTACTTATTATTATCACGATTGCCATGCGCTTAAGATGAGGCCGGCGGCGAAAGGGTTCTGCATTAGGGCGAGGGAGTCGGTCCCGAAAAAACTGAAAACCGGTTGGAATCAGTACCGTTACATACGTGTAAGAGCGTGATGTTGTCAAAGATCACCTAACTGGTCGTAAGATTTGAGATAGAATCTATCATGGAACCCTTCAAAACGTTTACTACATCTATGCTCGTCTTTTAATCGGAAATCTAAGCTGTTCGCAATGCGGCATCAAAACCTTGGCACAAACTACGGCGCAGCAGTTTGACTTTGACCTTGACACCTATAGTGTAACGGACTGACCTGACCCTATACTGAATAACTTTGACATTCGATCTATTTATGCTTGCCATACTCTCCACATCGGCCAATAGAAGTGCATCCAAACATCCAATATAGCCCCTATGTGATTGCACGAAGCGCCACAATCTTACATCGATCGTTTAATGCAACGGGCTTTGTTAATATAAGGTTTAAACATTTTCAACTTAATTTTTTGATACTACAGGGTTTTTACAGCTTTCTCGTTAACATCAAAAACATGTTCCTAACTTTGAAATTGGTTTTGTGTAGAGAGTATCCTATGTCGCATTCTAAAACTTCACCATACTTTAATAACCAAACTTCTTCCTAACTCAAGGACATAAAAAAACCTCATTACAATCTTATTAATTTGTTGAATCACGGTCAGTTACTGCTTAACAAATCTAGCTTTGCTCTTGGAATGGTGTTTTATTGTTGCGTCTAATACAGCTTTAGTTATAAAAATGGCTTGAGGACCACTTGACTTCTAGTAGATCTTTTGGAATTGGGGATTTACAAAAAATTAATAATTATAGTTACGCTTATTTAGTTTTACAACTATATAATAAACATAGTTTTATATATTTGCAAATCGTTTTGTTTAAGACATACAGCATGATTATTAATTTAACTAACCATCAAATAAATTTCATTATCTGTGTAGCATATGATGTTACTACAGTGCAGTGTTTACCTAGAAAATTCACATGGTTACTGATAATTTAGGGAATCTCTCAGTAAATGAAGAATAAATGTGTTCTATTTAACTACTGTACTGAAAGTCAAATTATCATACAAACATAAGCACGCGTATGCACCCATCCGGTTTTTTACACAATCATGTGAATTTTGCCTCAATACAGTAAATTATAGTTTGTAATTTGAACGAGTTATATGACCTCTTAAGTAAAGCTGCACTGTTGACAAACCAACCATATTGAATATTGGATTTTGTCATTAAGAAAGAATTACAACGCTAAAGAATATATTTCAACGAAAATCGCTTTACAAAATATACATTAAATGTGTAATATGAACTAACAGCCATAAACAACATATAATCTAGCCTGTGTTGAACTTAATAATATTGATGTTCCCACTCATACTTATACTCATACTTATATTTAGGAGAGGAATTAACAGCATTAGAACAGGAATCAGACATTGAAAATGATTACCTGGGATATCCTATACTTAGAGATGAGTTTGAATTAGCATTAAAGAGTCTGAAACATGGTAAGGCGCCGGGTACAGATAAGGTGCAAGCAGAAACTCTAACGGCCACTGGACAAGCAGTAACAGAACGTCTCTTCAGACTTGTAAGCTATAAGTATGAGACAGGCGAGATACCCAAAGATTTCAAACGTAACATCATAGTAACTATACCAAAAAAAAAGAGGCGCCGATAGATGTGACAGCACACGTTTCAAAAATATTACCTAGAATTGTACAAAGATGAATGTAAAAACGAGCTGAAGAAATACTGGGAGAAGATCAATTTGGGTTTAGACGAAACAGGGGAACACGGGAGGCTATTTTCAGCTCTGAAGGTGATAATGGAGAAGACAATAGAAAAAGGGGAAATCGTATATATAGGGTTTGTAGATCTGGAAAAAGCATTCGACAATATAAAATGGAAAACAATGTTCGAAATACCCAAAAAGATTGGAATGAGTTTTAGGGATAGACGGATAGTACATTGCTTATACAAACAGCAAACAGTAGTAATAGAATTAGAGCAAGAAAGTAGAGAAGTAAACATTAGGAAAGGGGTGAGACAGGGATGCGCCTTATCCCCATTAATTTTTAACTTGTACATAGAAGAGGCAATGAATACTGTCAAATGCAGGAAGACATTTGGAATTAATATGCAGGGACAAAAGATTGATATGCTTAGATTTGCGGATGTTATAGCAGTATTAGTATCAAGCAAAGAAAAGTTAGAAGCTGCTCTTAATGAAATGGAAACAGTTCCAAGGGAGAAATATGGTATGAAAATTAACAAAAATAAAACTAAGGTTCTAGTATGCAAAAAGGGAAAATAAATCAAAAACAAGAATACAATTAGGTAACGAGAACTTACAAGAGGTTAAGGATTTCTGCTACCTAGGAAGTCAAGTAACGCGAGATGGGAAAAACACAAAAGATATAAAACATAGATTAGCACAAGGTCGTGCTACATTTGACAAGAAAAAGCAACTACTGTGCTCAAAGACCACAAACATAGAAACAGGGAAAAGATTGCTTAAAACATATGTGTGGAGCACAGCACTGTATGGCTGTGAAGCCTGGACAGTAGGAGAAGCAGACAAGAAAAAGGTAGAAGCCTTTGAAATGTGGTGTACAGACGTATGATGAAGATATCATGGGCAGACAAAGTTAAGAACGAAGAGGTACTAGAAATGGTAGGGAAAGAAAGAACTATGTGGAAAACAGTAAAACATAGGAGAGATAGGATGATAGGCCACATACTAAGACATGAGGGAATAGTGCGAAATATATTAGAAGCAGAGATAGGAAAAAAGAGAAGTAGAGGTAGACCTAGGTTAGACTACTGCAAACAGATAGTGAAAAATGTAGGCTGTGAGAATTTCAGGGAAATGTGTAGGCTAGCTCAGAATAGAAATCAATGGAGGTACTCTTCCAACCAGTCGCAAAATGGAAAAACTAATGACAAAAAATAATAACTGTACTTAAACATGGTGATTATTATAAACAACTACAGATATTGATTTTGCAATACTCCCAACTAATGTTAATTGTGCGAAAGGATTTACTTGAAAACTATTAATACGGTAACTGTCTAAGTGTTGAGGGATCCTTAGCAGCCACAGGCTGCTTAACCCCCTTCACATACCACTGAATCTCGGTGAAATAAGGCATATAATTAGAAAACAATAGAACGGAATCGAGCTGTATATCGGCTGTTGTGAGAATTGCAGGGAACTGTGTAGGCTAGCTCAGAACATAAATAAGCTGAGGGACAAGTCCGACCAGTTTCAAGATGTAAAACCCAATGACGAAAAAATAAGTGCTCTTAAATCTGATGATTATTTTAAACAACTATAGGTGTTGGTTGTGAAATATGTTCACTAATGTTGATTGTGCGAAAGGATAAATTGGAAAAGCTTAATTCGACAAAGGTTTTGGTGCTGGGGGAACTTGGTAGCCAAAGGCTGCTTACCCCCCTTCACATACCACTGAATATCGGGGAAATAGGGTATATAACTGTAAAGCAATAGAAGGTGACCGAACTGCATCAAACAAGAAAGAACAGCAGCTATGTTCAAGGACAACGAACATAGATACAAGATGAAAGCTGTTCAAAGCATAGTGTGGAACACAGCACAGTACATTTATGAAATAGGGGCAGTAGGAAAAGCAGACAGAAAGAGATAGAAGCCTTCTGGAATGTTGTGCTTCAGATGTATGAGGATGGTAGCATGATCAGACAAAGTTAATAACCAATAGGTTGTACAAATAGTAGAGAAATAAAGATATCTGTGGAAAATGAAAAAATATGAGAAATAGCACAGGATACGTTTTAAGGCATTTCTGGGGAATAGTACGGGATATACTACAAGCAGAGATAGGAAAACAGAGTTAGAGGTAGACCGAGATCAGACTTTTGCACACAGATAGTGATAGATGCAGACTGTGCAAATTGCAGGGAAATGTGTAGGTTGGTTCAGACTAGGAAACAATGAGGGTACGCGTCCAACCAGTTCTAGGACTGAAGACCTGATGATGATGACTCATAGTCTACATGTCATATTCGTGGTGTTTGGTAACTGGTTTGCCAAAATGTAATGCCAGATATAAAATCGAAATGTATACATAAAACACATGTTTTTCAGAACAAACTTCATTTAGAAAATATTCAGTTACCAAAAAATTTCTTTATTATTTTGTTCAATACTTTGTAACGATATTACAATAGATTATATAATTTTCAACAAACTATAAGGCATTTTCGAAAACGTTAACATTTGCATTGATACACGCCTGGCAACGCAAAAGGGGTTAATTGTAAACTTCTGCTAAATTCAGTGTTTTGAACATTTTGTACTGAATTAAAATTTTTATTTTCTAATTGTTTAATGGTATTAATCGGTTCAACATAAACTAATTGTTTTACGTGACCCTATAAATAAAAGTTCAGAGGATTTAGGTCCGGAAATCTTGCAGGCCAATGTACGAGACCATGTCTTACAATCCATCTTCCATTGAAATTAGTATTGAGCCGCCTTATCACATTTTTACCTGCATATGGTGGTGCACTATCATGCTGATGCAACCCAAATTCTATTTAACATACCAATCGGAATACAACCTTAATGATCCTGAAAGTGATTTTTCAAAAACTCTGGATATGCGTCAATATTTAAGGGATTACGCAAAACTTAAATAAGGAGAATTTGGTCATTAAAAATGCAACACCAAGCGGTGGATTTTGTAAACTCCGCGTATGGTCGCTCTGAACATTGCAAATTCCATTCCTCGTAAAATTTTATTCACCTGTTCATAACGTTTTACTATAAAGTTAGGATTTTATTCATGCTGTTCAAGTAGCTAACGACAAAATGCTATTCACTGTACTTCGTCGCTTGGCTGCTAGTGTTGCATTCCTTAGAGGCGCACGGATGTAAGAGTTCTCGATTAAGAGTTTTCCGAACAAAGGTATGCTTACTTGTAAATAGACGGCTCCATGAATCGGGCAGGTTTGCATACGACTGCTGATCCTAAGGTCCTGATACGGAGCTATTGAAAAATATTACGTGAGCGGTTTTCACAAAAATACGCCCTCGTTAGGATGAAAGGTAGATCTCGTGTGCGAGTGTTCTCACGCATATTAAAGATCCATACCTTGCTTGGAACAGCAAGGGTTCGGCAAAATTCAATATTTCCAGGTAAAAAAGAACTCGCTTCCTGGTAACACCTTCGGGTGGAGCGTTGTAAAGTCAAATTTAGTGTATTTGTAGATTGGGTTGTTGTCATATTGAAACCAGGCGGCTCTGTGGATCAGACAGGCTCGCGTATATTATATATTCTCAAATTTTTCAAAACTTTTACTATCAACTTACCTTAAAGTTAATATTTTCAGGTTGTGGGAATAGCAATTCAAAATTATGGGAGTAAGAATCCTGTCCGGCACCTTATATTTTCCATCTTTCTTTACTATCTCGATTATTTTGTAGTAATTAGTCATTAAAACTTATTTTTTATCTGGTTTATAGTCTTTCCCGGTGTTATTGCGTGTTGCGAATCGAAAATAATTAGCTGTTCTTTGCTTACTTACAAATGATTTTGACTTTCAGAATACTTGCGAAAGTTCAAATAAATGCCGTATTTTTCGATTTGTATTAATTAACTTAAATATAATAGATTCTCAAAAAGTCTGGAACAATTTTTTTTTCCGAACAATGTATTACGTTTATTAAATGATATTTTAAAGAAAGATGACTGCATTATATAATAATTATGCTAGAAAAGTACGCATTTTTGTATTTCTACCGCCTAGAACTTGTTTTAAATAATATAACTTAAAGAAGATAGCTTGACTTGAAGTTATTTGCCATTCTTAAAGTGAATGAACCCTTAGACTGTTTAATGGTTTTTATAAATGCATTAAAACTAATATTTTTCAATAGAGTAAATATTTACACACGGATTTTAAATCAATGAATGCTTGATTGGACTTTGTTGTTCTTAATGGTATGTCACAACACTATAGAGCTTTTTATTTTACATGGGATTTTATTTTACGTGCTAAGGGAATACGCTTATCTTACTAAAATATTATGCAGGGTAAAAATTAAATATTGAAGAATTTGACTAATCGGTCTGCTTTCTCACAGAATGTGGTGCTCAATGCCTCTCGTGACCTCTGTATCAAATCAGTATATATATATATATATATATATATATATATATTGCTGTGTTAATAGGGTCATTTTGGGGTAGTTAGGGCCAAGAGTATAGCGCACTCCACATAAAATACATAAGGGCTCAGAAAACGACACAGTTTTCGGAAGAAAACAAGAAATACGATGATTAGGCTGGAAAGTAAATGACAACGCCCTGTATATAAATAATAATCGTAATTAATTTAGTTAGTGAAAAATACTTTGAAGATTTATTTGAATAAAACAAATCCGCAAGTCGTTAAATAAGATAAATGCAAGCTGAAACGCAACACGCGTGGATAACGCATCAAAAATCTTAATTAATACAAGCAGGTTTAATAATGCGTTGGATAGAAAACGCAGATGATTTAATCCATACATTGTATTTCGTCTACGTGACTAGAGAATTAAAATCGACACCTGATTTATTGGAAACAAACAAAGCATGTTTATTAAAAATCAAAGTTCACCAAATTTATTCAAACATACAACGGTTTACTTATCTAAAAGTATAAAAATCCAAGCGAATCAATTCTATTAACTTGAAATCGTACGTGACAAGAGGAACACGTTGATGTTAATATACAACCATAACACACTGGAATATCCGAAAACCTAGTTTATACAAACAGCGAACTTTGCGCTTGTCAATAGATAGTCGATGCATTTAAATATGACCGGATTTGTAAACAAATCAGTTGACCATGAAGTAAAGTATAGTTCACGTCTCTGAAGACCAAAAATATACACGTTAAGTAAGTTATTGTGAAGTGTGAAATAATTCCGCCGAATATGGAAAATTAATGGTTTGTCGTTATACCCTTAATAGAAAAACGACTCTAAAAACCTCTAAAGAATCGCTAAAGAATTCATAAAGAAGCTCCAAACAATTACGGGAGACAAATATAAATAGTTACTGGAGTCCAGTCTCTATAAATATGGGAACAAGTTTAACTAAATGCTGAAGCAATTAATAATGGAACAAAAGAGTTGATTTACGGTGAAGGAGTTTAATGCAGTACGCTAGTATATTTAAGGCCCTAGATGAGGGATGCACACAACGGTTGGACCAGAGACGGATTTAACTGGATGCAAAACAACAGGTTAGCCAATCTGAATGTTTATTATTATTTGATTATTTTATTTGTGGATATTTCATTGCCATTTTCTAAACTGGAATAACCTAAGATTTAACATTTAATTAAATATTACAAATTTAAATACTTTAAAAAAATTGCTTTCATGATAATTTATGTGAGGGGTCGGTAGGATTTAGTTTTGGGTATACGTTGTAAATTACGTAAATAAATGAGGTTGAATGAACGTTCATAGGCTTCAATTAATAATTAATAATACTAGTGATTTTGCTGACTTTTTGATCATCTTTGGTTATAATAATTATTAAATTTATTGATTCAATTATTAGAAGAAATTTCCAGTCAAAGAATTTTAACCTTTTCATACGTTGTAAATATTTTTGAGAACATTATAATAATTTGTGCTTAATGGTGTTTTGGTTTAAAGATTAGAACAAGAAGGAGAATAGATGGTAGGTTTAAAATCTTTGTTTGTCGTATTGTCGCAAGCTCCATGCGTGATTAAAAACTGAGCTAGCCAGCGCAATCAAAATTATATATAAAAAAAATCAAAAATTGACAAATTAAAAATTTATACCTTTTAATTCATAAAAATGGCGCATAGGGGTATTGCTACAGTATCACAATATATATATATATATATATATATATATATATATATATATATATATATTACTGTGAATAAGTTACTACAAGCATTAAAAGTAACTGTGGTGAATTTTTTCAAATCATGAATACCTTGATTTTAACACCCAAAAACGACATTTCAATTATTTAATACAATCTGGGTACGGGTTAATTGAATTGTTATGTTCAGGGTTTTGCGAAAAATAAGAATCTCTCATAGGGATAAAAAATGATTTACAGTCTATATAAAAACCAAAGCGTGGTAATTAGATTTGATGAAATCGAAAAGGAAGCTAAGATTATAAATGGTGTTAGACAGGGTTGTATACTGTCTTCCTTGATTTTTAATGTTTATATTGAGGAAGCTTTAAACTTAGCTAGAGAGAGAAAAGAGATAGGTGTTAGTGTACAGGGACAGAAAATAGACATGTTACGTTTTGCAGATGATATAGCCATTATAGCAGAGTTTAGAAAAGAGTTAGGAGAGTTTCTAAATATTTTAGATGAGATATTACACAGTAACTATAGTATGAGAATTAACTCTGGAAAGACAGAGATAATGACAGGTGAGTTACAGCCTAGTTCTAAACCAAAATTAAAAATAGGTAATACCGAGTTAGAGGTGGTAGATGAATTTTGCTATTTAGGTAGTATATTACAAAGGACGGACGTAGCAGAAGGGATATAGTAGGTAGAATAGCTCAAGCTGAAAAAATGTTTTTAAAAAAGAAAGACTTACTAATAGCTAATAGTATTAGTTTAGATAATAGAAAAAGTTTCTTAAAGTCGTACGTATGGAGCTTTCTCTTATACGGTAGTGAGACTTGGACAATTAAAGAGGTAGATAAGAAAAAGATAGAAGCTTTTGAAATTTTGTGTTATAGGAGAATGTTAAAGATTAGTTGGACAGATAGAGTAACAAATGAGAAAGTTTATAGAAGGATAAGTGAGGAACCCTCTATGTGAAAACAATTAAAGGTCAGGAGAGCTAGAATGATAGGGCACGAGTTAAGACATGAGGGACTATTTAGTAAGGTCTTGGATTATAAACTAGCAAATAAACATAGACTAGGAAGACCGAGACAAAGCTATATTAGTCAAATTATTAGAGATTTAGATTGTGAAGGGTATGTAGACCGTTTTAGACTAGCTTAGAATAGAAAAATAAATAAAAATCAGTTAACTAAATGTCAGCATGACATAACTCACAATTAGTTGACGGTCTGGCATGTTAACACTTTTCCTTTTTTGGAGGGGATAAGAAAAAGATAGAAGAGTATTGGAAGACCTAGACCAAGCTATATTAGTCAAATTATTAAAAATTTAGGTTGTGAATGGTATGTAGAACTTTTTAGATTAGCACAGAATAGAGAAGAAGTCATCAAACCGACCTTAAGTAAGGTCGAAAACAAAATGATGATGAGTATTAAATAGTAATGGTTTGTGCACATTTTAAGTTAATACACATTGTAAAAATTGATCTCAGTACTATAGCCGACAAACCTAAAAATGTTTTAATTATAAAGCAAGTGTAAACAACAACTACAAACACGCAAAACAGTACTGGCTAGTAACATTATACCAACTTAGTGTTCGGAACGTTATGTATCGAAAATAGAAATTACATAAGGAAATTTTGATACGATTTAAAAACCAAGAATTTTTCATAACTTTAAATATTTTTTGAACCAATGCGAAATTCGGATATTTATATCTAATAAAATTTACACTCATCTCTGGTATAGAATTCAAACTTTCAAAATGCATTGGATACTTTATCATCATCATCATCATCATCATTAGGTTTTCAGGAATTGGTTAAGTCCGTGCCTACATTGGTTCCTATTCTGAGCTAACCTACACATTTCCCTGAAATTCCCACGGCCTACATCTTTCACTATCTGCGCGAAATAGTCTGACCTAAGTCTGTCTCTACCCTGCTTTTTTCCTACCTCTGCTTGTAGTACATCCCGTACTATTCCCCAAATGCCTTAGAACGTGTTCATCTTTCCAATGCTCCTATTTTTTTTTGTTTTCCACATATTTTTCTCCTTTACTATTTCTAGAACCTCTTTGTTATTAACTTTGTCATTCCATGCTCATCATATTACTGAAGCACCATATTCAAGAAGGCTTCTACCTTTTTCCTGCTTGCTTCTCCTACTGTAACCATTTCATAGCCGTACAGTGCTGTCCGCCACACGTATGCTTTCAATTTTTTTCCTTGTTTGTTGTTGTCGAACATAGCAGCTTCTCTTTCTGTTAGGTATAGCTCGGGTCCCCTTCTATTGTTTTGTAAGTGTATGCCCTATTTCACCGATATTCAGCCACTTAGACATCTGCCAAATCAATAGCTTTCCAATTACTTTTTTCGCACAGTCAGCATTAGTTGAGAATATTGCAAAAGCAACACCTGTAGTTGTTTATTATAATCATCAGGTTGTAGTACAATTCTTTTTTTTCGTCATTAGGTTACCGTCTTGGAACTGGTTGGACGCGTACCTTTATTGATTTTTATTTTGAACTAGCCTACGCATTTCCCTGAAATTCCCACAACCTATATCTTTGGCTATCTGTGTGCAATGGTCTAATCTAAGTCTACCTCTACCTCTTTTTTTTTCTTATCTCTGCTAATATATTCCGCACTATTTCCTCATGCCTTAGTATGTGACCTATCATCCTATCTCTTCTATTTTTACGGGTTTCCACATATTTCTTTCCTTCCCTACCATTTCTAGAACCTCTTTGTTCTTAACTTTGTCTGTCTATGCTTCATCATAAGTCTGGACGTTTTTTAGAAATGAAAAAATTTGTGGCTGTTTTGGAAAATAGAATAGCCACGTGTACATTGAAAATAAATAGTTAAAAGATTATCTTGTATCTCAAATTCCAATGAAGCACAAATTTCTTTCCGTGCTTCTACAATAGCAAATCGCGATTTATATTTTTCTAAAGTCTCTCACTAATATGGACGGACTTGAACGTCGTTTATTAATTTCTCGATATATACGGATGATTGACAAACTGAGAAACCATCGTACACACTGTAGAATCGCGAAAAGTTAAGCGGGCGACTGTTGTGAAATTACTGCAAAGTAAAACACTTCATACTAATATTCCTCGATCATCTTTGTTGTGCCATGACCTGCTCCGACGGTCGTCAATTAATATCTATTGTGCATATATACAGTGTCGCTTGTGTCATTTCCATCGTGTTAGAATCACAAAAACTCGTTTGACTGTTTCTATATTGGTAAATAGATGAAAAACTTTTCAACAACTTCAAAAAATCGCAGCGCTTAAAAGGGACCTGAGAGGTATGACAATGTAATAATACAACCTGAACTTATTGAGCGTTGACAGAATGAATTGAGAATGCACGAGAGTTTAGTTTGTAAAACGAATGGAAAGGGAGTATTTTCGGAAGTTGCAGTGAGCCATTGTGAATAAGTACTTGAAAAGGGGGAAAATTAGAAGCTTGAGGAATAGAAATGTCTACATGAATCGGTGAATACAATACATATGAATATGTTATAGAGATGAAACGCTGTGCAATTAAACAGAATATATGGAAGAACTATTTATTGGCTCACTTAAAGTATCAATGTTATAGTAAATTCAATTCCTGCTTTGCAATTGAGTTTAAAAAATAAATTGTCGAGTGGTTAATAGATGTTCTTAAGGTGAACTCATTTAAGTGCTTTTTTGGTTTATGTATTCTTGTAAAAAAATATTGCTTGCGAATACTTCGGTGTCTGGAGAGACAAGAGCTTTAATTGAGCTTTTGCATCATCCGGACTAAATCTTCCGATTCCGGAGAAGTGCTTCGCCATTTTCTGTAAAACAACTACATTAAGGCAATTTGACAATAAATTAATCGAATTACAAGCATTAAAACACGAGTTGTAGAATTATGAGCAAAAAATTCGCCGCTATGCACAACAGGATATGGATGCATTTCCGTTCTCAAAGGGGTTGGTAATTATGGCCGCTAATGTGATTACTTCATTTCTGAACGTAGTCCATTAGGGCTTTCTGATGCTCTGTAATAACTCTGTATCACTCATGATGACGATGTGATACTAAAACGTTTCATGTGAACGACGTTGTCGAACTGTATCGATATTCTCTTATTATATCGGTTCGCGATGATATAAATATTAAGTGGAATATAAAATTTTGATAGAATAACGAAACGCATCGCGGTAAAAAATCTGGGGTTGTAAGTATACAAAGTTTCCCTACGTGCTTCCGACAACGTCGTAGTCTTAAAACGGGGTTGGCTTCGGTGTTAATAAGTTGGTTCCGAGGAGCCATGTTGATAAATTTTATGCAATGGCGTCTCTCTTAGTTAAATTACAGCAATTTAGGGAGACGCCGTTACCGTTTGCCCTCGTTAGATATTAGTTCAAGTTATTACAGATATTAACAGCGCACGGTTGTTTGTTCTTGGTCGCGTCTTATAATGTTTGCTTTCATTTGGTTACATTGTAGTTGTAGAGTCAGTTGTTATCATTAATAATATCTGATTTATGATATTATCCTAGGCGTTGCGAAATAATGGTGGCATTAAATTTACTTGTTATGGAATATCGAGCTATAAACTACTTTAGTTTTATTAGCTTTCGTAGATTAATTAACATTATATTTTACACCACCTACCAGTTATTAATAATAAAACAGGACCGAAATGACTTCAGCCTGTATTGTTTTATCGAAATTACAATTTCATTTACACCGTTTTGACGCGTACTGTTAAGATAATACCAGCTTATGATAATGCCAACATTAAAAAAATTAAAATATTTGTCCGTGCTTTAAATATTTTAATGCGTCTAATAAATATTACAAAGAATTTAGGCAATGTATCTATCACAGGTATCATTAAGACAAGAAAATCAAAAATTTCATACAGCTTGTTTGAAAATCAATTAACAAAATATTATTATTTCAACTAGGTACATCAACATACAACAAATCAAAAGAAATCAGAATATAAACTTTTTAACAACATCAATTTTGATTTTTCATTTAGTTTTTTGCAGTAAATATTACTGAAGAAATTTCTTTAAACGAAGACTATTAGTACTTTTCTTATTATAATAATATTTTAAGAAGAAAATATAGGTGTGAGCAATAGGTGTGACCGCATATGGGGCCTAATACCTAAGGAGACCTCGCATACGTCAATCTTCTTATCAATAAATTTCTAGGGCGTAGGGTTTCATCACATACAGCGCACCTTGGTCGAAGTGTAACTGAACTTCGTAACTGCAACAGGACATGTCCCTCTTTCTTTCAAAGCAGATTTTGTTTTGGGGAATACTGGATAGCTTTCCAGCGTTGTCCTTCCTCTTCGGGCTTCTTTTAGCAATTCACACAACGAATAGGGAGAACTTCCCTACGGTAACCCAAAAAATCTCCTAACTTGTTTTCCATCTTTTTGCTGTTGATGAAAATTTACGATTTCTTATAGTTCGAATAAGAAATTTAAACAAGTTCCGAAAGGAAGAGTCTAGAAAAGTAAATTAGCAAAAATAATTGTACTTAAACATGATGATTATTATAAATAACTACAGGTGTTGATTTTGCAATATTCTCGAATAATGTTAATAGTGCGAAAACATTTACCGGAAAACTATTAATTTGGCAAATGTCTAAGTGTTGGGGGGATCTTGGTAGCCACAGATTGATTAACCCTCTTCATATACCACTGAATCTTGATGAAATAGGGTATATAATTTATAAAACAATAGAAGGTGAACGAGCTGTATCTAATAAAAAAGAGCAGCGCCTATGTACGAAGACAACAAACATATAAATAAGGGAAAAATTGTTGAAAGCATATGTGTGCAGCACAGCACTGTACGGCTATAAAATAGGGACAGTAAGAGAAGCAGACTGGAAAAAGGTAGAAGTTTTTGGGAATGTTATGCTTCAGATGTATGATGATGATAGCATGGACAGACAAAGTTAATAACAAGAGCTAGAAATAGTAGGGGAAGAAAAATATCTGTGGAAAACAAAAAAATTAGAGAAATAGAAGGGCAGGACACGTTCTAAGGCATTTTTGGAGAATAGTGAGGGATATATTACGAGCAGCGATAAGAAAAAGGAGAGGGTCAAATTATACCTGGATCGAACTATTGCAAGCAGATAGTGAAAGATGTAGGAAGTGGAAATTTCAGGGAAACGTATAGGTTAGCTCGGAATAGGAAGCAATAGAGGTACGCGTCTAACCAGTTCCAGGACTGAAGACCTAATGATGATGAATACAAATCAAGAAAAAAAACTGACATACGCGCTGTAGCAGTAAAAAAAGTCACTTTTAATGCTTTTCTATATTGAGGTCTATGCAAAAGCCAACATGATATTTTAAATACATATCGAGTGCACTCGAATTGCAAGTTTCACTTTCACATTGTCATCTTTTCTGCTTCAAACATTTATCAAAGAGTGCTTAGAGTATCCGATTCTTTTATGAGATTATTGTAATTATTGTGAATACCAATATAATGTAATGTAAAGCGATACTATTACAATTTCTTAAACCAAATTCCTGTTCAATGTAGTCAAGTTTTTTTCCATCACATCTGTACCACCCATAAAACTATTGTATCTTCCGATGACAATGGTGCGAGGGACTCATTTGGGAGAAGTGCCACATTAGAACTATTTCAACGCCAAAGCAGGTTAATGCTACCGTCACTGTGTTACAGTCGCATCAACGTATAGCAATAACTTGCCAGTAGGCTCTAATAAGGGTTGACTGTTATCTCGCATTGTACCCGTGTGCCATATATCAAATTCTTTTATAACACGCAATATTTTTGACTTCGTAAACAAACTATCAATGTATAATTTGTTATCATATTTTTATTACTTTCTGGGTGTTCTTTCAACGCGGTAACAATTCGAGAAGTTACTGTCCCATAGAGCAGCGTTTACCAATTTATCATTTTCTAGTTTAACGGGGTGGCTGGTTTCAAATATATGTCTCAGGTCGCCAAACATATATTTGAAACCAGCCACCCCGTTAAACTAGAAAATGTTAAATTGTTAAAAGCGGTACCAACGTTTTCCTCCTTAAATGCCTATGAATCAATTAAAATTGTTAAACATAAAGGACCCCTCTTAAACACCGATAAAGGGCCAATAGAGTCATCTGCTTTGCTTTCCCTATTGGTCAACAACCAATGAGAAAGCAAGATTAAGTTGGTTCCGCTTCAGTAGATTTAGAATTAGTATAAATTAAGTAGGTTTAAGTTATAATGTCACAATTCACTTGTTTGTTGTTGAGAACACCAGCCTGCGGGTGAGGAGAATATCCTCGATAGTGTTTAAAGCAACAATATAGTAAATTATAGGTTGGAAAGGTTCACTTTAGCCTAAGTGGTGAGGAGAATATCCTCTGAAGTGTTCCAGAACAACAGCTATTTTTTTTTTTGTAGGTTTTCTACTGATGATGACCACATAGTGGTCGAAATACGTATCTAGTAATTTAAATATTTTTTGTGGTTAAGGGTTTTTATTTAATTTTACCTACCAAAATAATTACATTTTTTTTCAGCTAAAAAATGTTCTAAGATAGAAGTTGTAGTTACCATCAAGGGATGCCGCTTCCGGGTCTTAGCATTGATATATAGAGAGTTGTCATTGATATACATTGTTTTTAAAGTGTCCTGACGAAAAACTCTATGCCGGGTATAAGAAACTTATACAAATGTACAAAATGTACCCTAAGATAATGCGTTTGATATACGTGGATGTTTTAAAATAATATGTTTGCGAAATTGGTCTATTACACTTAAAAATTTCTTTTCATGCTCATCCAACCGTGAAGAAATAAATTCCCTATCAAAACTCATTACACCCAGAAATGTCCTTAAAATGTTAATCTTTTTCGTTCTATGATATTCAGAATCTTTGTGTTTTCTTTAATAATAAAAATACCAGTCTCACTTATTTGGTAACTTAAAAATGTTTACCATATTAAAAAAATTCACACTGGTCCAAATAAAATTTTAATTCAGCACTATTCGATTTAAGCAAGATTTTAATGAGATGCACAATTATTGATGAACATTTTCACTATAGACTAAACATCATTCACGTTGTGAATACAAAAATTGCATAGCTTTGACGAAATCTGCAGTGGATGTAGACGAGTAGTATGGACTACCTTAAAGTGATAAGTACATTCTTCCACAGAAAAACCTATATATTTCTTTGACTCTTTCTAATGAAATTTACCAAAAAGAACTGCGAAGATCAAATTTATCACTTAATTTAACTAAACTACTGTTCATGGTAGAAGGACTATGGAATTGCATCTTAATACGTTGATTAATTTTCTTAACACTCAAACATAAACGAATATTATTATTATTCGTCTTCACTACCACCAAAGGATTAAGAAAATGTGTTTGACCTCCCTATGCTACCTTCCTCTAACATGTTCTCACTTACAACATTGAGCATATCTTTATATACAGCGGGTATACAATAAATCTTGAAGTTATATGGCTTTGAATTATTTATCGTTGATGCCGATTACTCTAAATTGTTCTTAATACTGTACCCACTAATTCTGAATACTGATCTAACTACGAAATAATACGTTCTTTATCTTCATTCGGGCAATTTTCAGACAATAAACCACTTCCTTCAGTCTCTAGTTTTTTAAATGATTTAGGGTAATAAATCAACATCTTCCTCGATTATATTTTATTCAATTTGATGTCTTCGTGATATTTTCTGAAGTATTCTAAAAGAACATAGCGATATTATTTCTTATGTTTTACGTACACGGGTCGTTGGCAAGTTTTGTACTTCTATTCCTAATTTTCCACACACTTCCTCCTCAGAATACAATGAAAAATTAGTATTATTTAATTCTACTTATTTAAATTTCGAATTTTTATCTATTTTCTGTACCCTAGTTTTAAGTTGTGCTTTTCTGCACAAGAGTAGTCCCTTCACTTCAAAAGTCTATATTGTCTTTTGCTTTATAGTCATCCTAACTTGTATTATTTATCTTTGGTTCATTGTTAATGAACTTAAGTTTTTGTAGCTTACTCCGAATTTTAATTTGTATTCCCTCAAAAGGTTTTATAGAATCAATCTTAATTTGCCTAATTTACTTTCTGTTTTTCTTTTTTGTACTTTGTTTCAATTTGTACTCATTTTATACCAGTTTCTTCCTATTCTGATCCAATTATTTGTTTAAATCCTTATTGATATTTTCTAATTGCAGTTGCCAACTCTATAAAAATAACATATCATACTCTGGTGTCATTACCGTTGTCTCTCTTTGCTTTAAATGTTGAGTATAACAAAAATAAGTACGTAGGACGCAGTATCGGTTCATATTATTATACCGCAAGTAGTTCCCACTCTACAGATTTCTAGTCCCGATCAGTTGTACCCTACATTTGACTCTCTAGTGCCTCACCCGAAGATACTACATTTGCCAGGAAGCGAGTTTTTTCTACCTACAAATTTCGAATTTTGCCGAACTCTTGCTATATTCCAAGCAAAGTATTGATCTTTAACGTGCGGGACAACACTCGCACATTTTACTTCTAGTCTGAACGAGGGCGTATTTTTGTTAAAAAATGATCGTCTAGTATTTTTTAAGCGGTTCGTGTCGGAAATCGAACCTGGGACCTTGGATTTAATAGTTACACGCTACACAACTAAGCTACGGAACTACCTGATCAGTTGTACTCTACATTTGATTCTCCAATTCTCCACCCGAAGGTACTACATTGACCAGGAAGATAATTTTTTTGTACCTGAAAATTTGGAATTTTGCCGAACTCTAGCTATTTCACGCAGGGTGGGAATCCTTAACGTGCATGACGACAATCACACACAGAACCTACATTTTACCTGTTATTCGAACAAGGGCGTATAAAATCTTCGTCTAACATTTTTCACTCGGTCCGTGTCAGAAATCGAACCAGGGACCTTGGGTTCAGTGGTCACACGCAAAACAACACAGCCACGGAGCTACCTGATCAGTTGTGCCCCTATATTTGACTTTCCAATGCTCCACCCGAAGGTATTACATTGGCCAGGAAGCCTGAAAATTTTTTATTTTGCCGAACCCTTGTTGTTCCAAGTGAGATAGGGATTTTCAACGTGCGCGACAACACACACACGGGCCTACATTTTACAGCTCTTCCTAACGAGGGCTTATTATTGTGAAAAATTCACGCCCAACATTGTTCAAGAGATCCGTGTCTGAAATCGAACCCGGGACGGTGGTTTTAGTCACATGCAAACCAACTTAGCAATATATATATATATATATATATATATATATAATATATATATATATATATATTGCTATGATAATAGGGTAGTTTAAAGGTTGATTAAGTCATAAGGGTCGTAGGATAGATATAAATAACTTTAACTTTAAGAAACTCAAATAATTCCAGCAATTATAAGAGTAAATCGACTATTCTACAAAAAGTCAATTGCGAGGACACCGTATATAAAAGATATGTGATTAAATGCATGAGAAAGAAGCTCCTTTAGTAATAATCCGATATCATTTGATTAGAATAGTAATGTGTGCTTGGTGTAAATATGTTTAAGTATAGTTTACAAGTAAAGATAAGATTTTACAAGCAACTAATTGCATCAAAATGAATTACCTGGAAACAGAGATAAATTGGCACTCCAAATATTAAATAATTGCGTCGAAAATATCGTCATTATCATGCAAACGCATCTTAATACGCCATCGTTGGAAAATCGTTACGTGACTAGAAAGAACACATTTGTTCAGAAAATCAACATTCTGTAACAAACAAATAAACACTAAGCGGTTCAATTATATGATAAATCGTGGACTTTCAATTGACAAACATTGAATAGGTGACTTGATAAAATCCAAAAATTGGAAATCCTATTATAATACTGTAATATACTGAATGCTTACGTGATTGATGAAGCATTTCGTCGAAGAATTAAACTAGGGAATTTGTGAACATTCCGAGTTTTGCTAGATAAGGCAAAGTACAAGCCTTGATTATAAACACGCCACTGAAAACTATTGGTGGGAAGGGCTTACAAATACAATAGAAAATGAACAACGTTTAGTACATATTCAACCGAGCACCAACTATGCTCGAATGCCGTAAAAACTTACGTAATTAATTAGTGAAATAAAATTTAATATAAATGAAATTAGAAAGTGCAAAAATTTGTGCGACGAAAAATAAGCCGATCTACAAATAGACGTAAGTTAAACAATTAATTAAATTTATTTCTAATATTTAACAAAACAGGGCTTCTTGTATTGGGACGGCTTTTATTGGAGGCGATTCTTGTATTGGGACTTCTTTTATTAGAGGCAATTCTTTTATTGGGACGGCAATTTGGTTTATACGATTTTTGTTGAGTCGATGTTCATGTCGAGATCTAAGCCTTAACGCAAATTTAAAAATACGAGAAATCAAAAGTCGATAATTCTGGCCAATAAGTAAAGCGGACATAACAGGGGATGTAGACCACAGACTATGAGGGAACTCCAGCGACCATTCCAGTTTAGCGATTTTTAAACATTTTATTATTGAAAGACTATTTTAAATTTAATATTTGCTATACATTGTGTATTTGTAAGAGTCATAAAAAATGTCATTTGAAAAATATGAAAACAGGGAAAATCATCTTTGAACGTTCGAAGGTACTTGAGTGTAATTAAAAGATATTTTGCTGGCTTTCAGGAAAGCATAAATTTGGTAAATGTTACTATTTTATACAAGGGAAAATTTTGAGTTTACACAGCATTGTACATATTATCAATTATTATATTGTGTGTTCTAGAACTGCTTTATCTGCATCCATTTAAAGGTTAAAATAAGATTTATTCAGTGAGCTAGTCGGGGTAAAAATATAAAATAAATATCAATTAATAATGCCCAATTGAGGGGCATATCACAGCAATTTATGACACCCATCGTAGGGGCATAAAATTCCAAAGGCGATTTCATAGCAATATATATATATATATATATATATATATATATATAAACAATATTTTAATTTCTTGACCATCTGTATTAGATATAACATATTAGATATAACATTGTAATTTCTTGGACAAGGTCAATGTATACCTATAGTTATTTCAAAAAGTAGGTAGAATAACTATAACAATTTGTAATTGCGTTTATTATTTTTATTTTTAAGACGCGTTTCGGTCATCAGTACCATTATCAATTATGTTCTACAAAACATTACCTATAGAATATGAAAAATATTTTTAATAATTACATACCTAAAACTGAATTGTAGATTGTGTATCTAAGCTAAAGTAAAACATTTAAACATTTGTCACGAATATAAAATTTGCTAAAAATTGTCACTTAATAAAAATAAAATGATGTTTTACATTTAAAAATACAAGAACGAGAACACTTAAATTATACGAATGTAATAACATTAATTATTTAGTATAAACTGTTAAATAATATAAATTGTAGTGTGTGGTGATAAGTAAACTTGTTTAATAGTGGTGGTATATATATGAAATATGTGCAATAGGATATTTATAACAAAGTGCACTTAGGCTATTAAATTTTGGTAAAAATGTGTGAAATTGTCTTGATCGTTTTTTGAATTTATTGCTTGTGAGTTTCTTTGGATTTGTATAGTTTCTAAAAATCCTCTTTTAATATCTTTCATTTCAGTAACTAAAATTTATAAATTATTGAAATCAAATTTGTTATATATATATATATATATATATATATATATATATATATATATATATATACACGGGTAATTGATAAATTTCGTCTTTAATTCGTATAAAATTGTTGTTTGTGCACATCGATGAATATATCTCAATCGTACATAGTAATAAACCGACATAAATCACCGACATCTTTTGGAGAAAACCCCCGAGATGGAAACAGGTATATGGTTATTTGAGTTGAATCGTATGATTTTTTTTCATGTGCGGTACGACGTGTAAGAAATTGCTAAAAACCACATTTTCTGCGTGGCTTTGTGTATTTAGGATTGAGACAGCACTAACGCATAAGCCGTCGACAGCTGGCATCCGAAGCCGTTCGAAAAATTCGCATGTTGAGATTCTTCCGAAAATGATGCTCGGCGAAGTTTAACCGGAGCTCTCAATTTTTAAAGAGAAATGACCTTATCAAAATTTATAGTTATTGAATTGAAAATGATTCGGAACGGATATATATATATATATATATATATATATATATATATATATATATAAAACCCGAGTTGGCTGCGTTCCATCAGTTATTGGAGCAAGAGGTTGGAGCAGAAATTTTTTTAGCAAAATCTAATTTTTGCAGCATTTTATAGAACGGCAGGATATAATACGAAAAAATGCAAAAGTAACAGAGTTAATTGCGATTTTGTGAGTGTCGTCGAAAAAAATACCGTATTTCATATCACGAAAACTGTAATGATTAGAGCAAAAATAAGAATGTTTTCACCTCTTTCTTGACCCATCCCGGGTTCTTTAGCACCTAAAGTGTTTGAGTATCCTTCATAGCTACCACCTCTCTCCTACAGGTGAGGGGGTGTGTGTGTCGTATTATTAAATTCCTCTTTCAATTTTATCAAACATTTCGAACTTCGAGCGGATTGTTAGTAATTGTATTTGTTTTTTGAATACCTGTTATTACTTTTCTTTTAATTCTAAAAGCATCGTTTAATTTTTGTTTTCAAGGTTTCTATCTGTTATGTTTTGGTTTTTGTAGCTACTCCCTGTATATATTATTTCAAATTTCCCTATTCGAGTGATATGCTTTTACATTAAAGACTTTTGTCAACGCTCTTTTGCAGAGTTGTTAAAGCAATTGTATTAACGTAAACTTTAAGAGCATTGTCGATAGTTTTCATATTAGTTACTTGATCAAGGAACTTTGTAAGTCCACCCCCTATCCGAAGAAGTACCAAAATCTCCAGTGTGGAAGTTGTATTGATGATTAATTAATGCCTTACAAGAAAGTTTAATATTTGAATTGCTTCTGCTCTTTTTTAAGTATTAAAGAAATGAAATTTGTGTATGACAACAATATTGTGACGAAGAAGAGATTTTGAGCGTTTCTAGCGGAAAGAGTTCTTATTGGAATCATCTGCTTCGACACTCGATTATGTATGTCTGTGCAATAAAACTTCAAATTTCAGGATATTGTGTAAATAACCTTTAAATTTAACTCATCTGGGCGTGTCAAGAGCAAACGTTTTTTATTGTCCACTTTTAATAATCATCCGTCTTTTTAATTTTTCGTTCGTATCATTATTGTAGTATAATTTAGGAAAGCTAGCAATGACTACTATTTTTAAATATAACGTTAATTGATGTAGAAATCCATCAACGAAATAAATAATGTAGTTTTTATGAGAATAAACGATTTCAATTAATAAGAAGCGTACTTCGTAAAGTGTAGTTAGTTTTGATAAATTATAAGGAATATAATCAATAATAAGTGGAATGGAGGAGTATGTAGGCGTTGGCCCGACAGCAAATAATATAAATCTAATAAAATGTTATATTAGTTTGAACGAACTTGAACGCCAGGAAATAGATGTGAGTTATTGAAACTTGTCGCCCGCCGTTAACAATATTTCACACGTTTAATTGCATTAGCGAACGACTTTCATTATATATGTTAGTTCCAATCAGCTAATTGCATATAATTGTACTTTACCGTTCTACTATACCGCGTATTGGACTTGATTAAATATAAAATTTCACTTATTGTTTGCATTTGGTGTGTATTTTACACACCCTTCGGTATTTGTAGTAGCGCGGCAACTCTTGCTTCACAACTCTGCTACAACTACAAACTATGTAAACTATGCAATTCGATTAACTTTTCCAGTAGTTTGTTTTGAACGGCAGATTAAAAGTAACTTTATGCGAAAATACGGCAAGCTACGTGTAATTTGCACATAAAGCTCGGATCCAATGGGACAATATGTAGAGTTTAATATACGAGCATGCTTGATTCGTTTGTGCCTAGAGCACTTCTAATTCCGGGTATGATAAAAAATCGCAAAGGTCATGACCAACGTTAAGACTTTAAATACTAGTCAACAAAAAAACTAACGTTCCATCCATCGACAAGTTCAAATGATTTTCAAGTTTAGGGTAATAAAAACTAATCTTTAATCGCTCTTCATGAAAATAGGCTTCTTAAGCTTTTGGTGGTCACATACAGTTAGTGCTTTTTTTCAAAACGCTACAAAGCTCTCCGTTCTGCCGTCTTGTTGCGTATTCAACTGATGAATGGGATGGGAATGTAGCCCTCAGGCAATTCGTAATTATCGATCTAGATTTTTAACTACTTTGTTGGAATTATAAGGCCCAAATTTTTTTATTGTATTGTAGACAGGCGTCGCCTAGTCTACCATTAACCAAAATAATACAACGAAACGTACACGAGGCATCTGTACACAAAGGATAATTGGTTCCCACCCTGTTGTGTGACATCTTCAGATGAACTTTATTAACAGTTTACAAGTGGTCCCATTTAAGAACTTTATTAAGCTCACAATAGGAACCTTCTAGATGTAATTTGTATAATTCTAGTATGTTCTTAAAATGATTCAGAATTATTCATTGTATATATAAATTACATGGTCATGGATTTTTAGTTAGTTTCAATTCAAGCTTTGATTATAATACTAGTTTTTATTCGGCCCTTGATCTATAAAGTCATGATATGAAATAAATTATTGTAACAGCTTTAAAATAAATAGCTTTATATGTGATATAAATTATTGTAGTGATTGTTATAAATTTACACTTAATGCTTTGACAATTAATTATAGTACTTCCATAGTAATTAAGAAGGTAGCATGGTAGTTTGAAGAACTTAGTATTTGTACTGTTAGCAGTTAGCTGGGCATTGTCTTGGGCACTTTAAAATTTCACTGTAGTTACGAGTAGTTGAAAAATCTTGATAATAAAGAAATGTTGTTATTGCAAAGAGTTTTCGTTACAGTGTTTTATTCATGAGCGTTGCCCGTACCATTAAACACCTTTGGGTTTGGACAATATTACATGCACTTTTCCGTATTACGACCAATGAAATAAGTTAACGTAGAAGGGGTTTTAAAATTGAATGCCTTTATTTTGAAAAATAAATAAATAAATAAATCTTATCGCACATAATTTCGAAATTATTGAGTGGGAGGGTTATTGTGTCATTACGTATGTATTATAAAAATTAATTTTGCTTACTTCTCGACGATTTTGAAGGAACATTTAATTGCATCGCTAGAGTAACGACTATGTAAGTCGCCAGTTACTGCTTCTTCTGAGAATATCCACAACAGAAGTTTTTTACTTCTACAAGGCTGCTTTCACATGTCTCGCTGGATGTTTGTTTAATATTTCCAGAAGATTTTTTCTACTAGACCGTTACACATCCTTAAAACACTTGGATTAATAATCATGACAACCGTTTACGCGAACACGTTCTGCTATGGTTTGTGCTTCGATATTCTTTGAGAGAAAGTAGTAATCCCCAATCATGTTGATATTATTGTGATTATTGCGGTTCCGGGTTTGGTTCCCTATACGGACCGCTTGAAAAATGTTAGGCGAGCATTTTTGACAATAATACGCCCCCGTTTAGGTGAGAGGTAAAATGTAGGTGCAGTGTGTGAGTGTTATCACGCACGTTAAAGATCCCTACCTCGCTTAGAACAGCAAGGATTTTGCAAAGTTCAAAATTTTCAGGTAAAAAAATTGCTCCTTGCCAATGTAGTACCTTTGGGTGGAACATTGAAAAAACGAATGTAGTGTTGTTGTAGCGACTATTGATTCACCCAAGGTGGTGTTGAAAAATGTTTTCTAAATTTTTCTATTTCGGCGCATGAGATATCTCGTTATCCGCGATACAGCTTATGTATGCCAATTTTGTACTCCTTTTGAAATTCTATTGTTTACAAAAATTTTAACGTCGTCATTAAACTGCATTTCCAGAAACTGAGTACACGTACAAAATTTACTATTTGCGCATATTCGATGCAATCTCAAATCAATAAAAATAATAACAAGGACCACGGTTTTATAAATTTCATTCTAAATTTTGACAAATTCCAAAAATTTCAATCTTTTTAAACAGGTCTTGTTATATTTTATTACATTATCTATTTATAAAAATGACAAGTATGTAATTTTTTCGGATTTTTTCACGGAGTTGAGCAAGATCCTCGAGTTAGTAATTAATGCTGATGAATAGTTTGGACTTTAAGAACTCAGCCACGGTACACAATCCCATGAATCAACGCTTTGAATTTTGATTTACTCATTCGACGTCTTCTTGATCGTCTTGGAACTGAAAAACCCGTGCATGTGATAAACATACATTGCCATATATTTCTCTTAATAAAAGATAAGTTTTAGTGGGCGGTTTTTTCAAGTTTCATATGAAATTTCACGACAATTCGTTGCTCTATTAGAACATCTAACATTTTCCGGCAAAACAAAAAATAGTTCTTATACAAACGAAGGTGACGGCCAGACTAAGATGTCTTAACAACTTTATAACTGAAAAATTTTTTAAATGACTCTTTGTGTTCAATAGACAGGATATTTATCCTATTACGGAGTGGGTGGTACAAACAGTGAGAAGATCGCAAGAGGACTTTATGGTATAAAACCGACGAACGCACGGCAAAGCAGCCTTTTACGACGCCAAAAATCAGAAAACCAAACTCGATAAATTCATATAATTTCAATTGCAAAATCTTCTTCAACATTCATCTAGTTACGAAACAAACCAAAAATTCAGCCAGAATAAACAAAAATGGTTTTTTTAACAAGTGTCACTCAGGTTGACGCTTTCCAGTAACTGCGAGTATGCTTTCAGTTGTGCACCAAACTTATTGCTATTAATTTGTGTGTATGTTAAGTAACCACGGGTCTAGTTAACATTTTGAATTATGGATATTTTACCAAACAGTAAGTACTTCAATATAAGATAATTATGACATACATAGTAACGCGTTTAGTTAGAAAATAATTAAAAATATTTTAGAAGTAATCTTCTTGTTTTAATATATTTTTGATTTTGCTGTAGTGTATATTAAAAGTTGCACGAGTTTCACTCTATTCATGTGATTTATACACAGTCTTTAATCTAATCTATCATTTAAAACTAGTTTTACTTCCAACTTTTAATTTATTTTGTCCTTGTTCTTAGGAGTCAAGTGATTTTATTGAATCGTCAAAAATTATCAAACAACTATTTTTAGTGTGGAAAGTGAAAGTTTTGTAAAATGTCGTTACCTAACTTCAATGAACGACTATTAAGTTTAATTTTGGAGAAGTTTTAAATAAGAAATTTCTTCACAGTATAAAAAATCTGTCAATAACTCTATCAAAATAACTCTATCGAACTCTATCGAAATTGGTTACTAACTAGAAAGAAAGTCATTACCCTAAGAAAAATTTCTTGTAAGGAATTCACAGGGTTAACAGGAGAGATTAAACTACCACAATTAAGTGAAAATAGTCACACGCCACAAAAAGATAAATTAAAGATAGACAAAAATATATTACTGCGTCATCACTTCCCAGTAAGCAAAGAAAAGTTTAATCGCTTGCCAAGTATATTTCTCCCGAGCAGCTTTCTTATGCGACTCAACGTAGCTTAATAAAATCAGGAAGACGAACAACTGCAAAAGTGATGAAATTGGCGTTGGAAGCTTCATCTAAAAAAAATGCGACGAGTCTCCAGTTCTATGTTCACTGCGTATACACCCTACATTTGATTATCCAATACTCCATCCGAAGGTACTACATTGGCCAGGAAGCGAGTTTTTTTTACCTGGAAATTCTGAATTTTGCCGAACCCTTGCTGTTGCAAGCAAGGTAGAGATCTTTTACGTGCGTGACAACACTCATACACGGGACCTCCATTTAACCTCTCATCCGAACGAGGGCATATTTTTGTGGAAAATGCTCACCTAACATTTTTCAAGCGGACCGCGTCGGGATTTTAATCCGGGACCTTGGTCAAAGTAGTCACGCGCATACCAAGTACACCACGGAGCCGGCTTCACTGCGTATACACCAGAAGAAGCATTGGCACTCATAGTTGATATCCAAAGAGTAGCAAAAGCGAGTGGAGCATATTTGTATCCAGCATACAATATTATATCTCAAGTTAAAAAATCTTTCTGCTCGGAAAATATAACCATATCAGAATGCGAAGCAAAGATTCCTCTCCAAAAGTTACTGGATTTGACTGTGTGCCAGCTATACGAAGTCCAACGCGAAGTTATTCTAATCGAAGTAACATTCATCGACGTTATTTATAAGTGAGGTCTAGATGGAAGCGGAGGGCATAGTATTTATAAACAGAACTTTAAATCTAATCCAAAATACTCGAACTCAAACATAATTTTAAGCACAATCGTTTCCCTTGGAAATGTCAGCAACATACGGAGGAAAAAAGCATATATTTTGGAAAAACTACAGTTCTTCATCGACTAAATACTACCGTTTAATTCGTTTTCATTTGATTAAGGAGACTAACTTCACGATTAAACAAGAATACGATAATGTCGAGCAACAAGTTCAGACTCTTCATCATACCATTATTGCAATGAATACGGAAAAAATCATGCAATTTCAACATATCTCAATCTGCACAATGATGCACAGAAAAACTTGTAATGTCCTAACAGATACTGCATCAATTCAAGCGCGCAATATATGCAAATTAACGTCTAAGAAATTAACGACCTCAACAAAGCTTTGGCAAGTACAAGTGATATTTCAACATAAAGGCTTGGACTGTCTATTCTACACACCTACCTCAGGTATTTCGATATTTACTACAAATATCCTATAAAATGAAATCAATGTGGTGGCAAGCCAGAGGATAAACTGCAAAAAACTTGGTCTAGAAGAGGCGACATTTAATCAAAAATTTATTTTATGAAAAAATGGGTTTAGTTGTAAATCAGCTCAAACAAGGTGGATGTAATACCAATGATGGTAATACCGCTCGCAAGTTTTTCACCATTGCAGCTGGAATAACAGGCCTAGACGAAAATCTTATTAGCAGGTTTGCAAATATATTTGTTGTGATTTCAAGTTGCCATTAATTATATTCAACTCGAAACTTTCAAGCCTTACTGCCTTGAAACGGCAAAGCTTTGCATTCAACTATACGGTTGGTATAAAATCCACAACAGTGACATAATTGCTTCCTTGCCATTGCCAATAGGCCAGCTCTCAGAGCATGTTATAGAAGCTAGCCAGAAATAGTACAAAAACATTAGACAGTTTCATTCCAGAAAAACGTCTAGAGGAGACACAAATATAGATATTATTCACTGGAGGCTCATTAACTCGGATCCCATCATTACGCCGAAGCGATAAAAACAAAAAAGAGTAAGAATGTTTTCAATAATAAAGTGATTGCAATGATAACAATTCCTCAATATTCAGAAAATATTTCTTTTGACACAGGTTGGATGGCGTGATCAAAGTGACTTTAATTGGTATCTATTTATTTGGTACAATATGTTTATGTATTTGTAATACTTATTTTTGTCAATTTCTTCATTTACATTTTTGCAAATGTTATGAAAAAATTATATTATTTCAAAAAGATGAATGACTCTAAAAGAAAATCATGCTCAAATGATCTGTTATCATCTCTCGTATCATTCACTAATGCTATCTAATATTACCTACTTAATACATATTTTGTCGTCGTAAATACACTATTTTGCCGTGTGTGCGCCGAATGGACAAACTTAACGAATATCAGCTGTCGTATAAAAATTTTAATTATCGTATGCTGGCGTTATTGTGTTCCTTAAACCAGATCATCGTTCATAATAAGGTCCAGGTTTCTTGTAAAGTTTTCTGTAGTTGCATTGTTTTTAAAGTTGTGCTATCCAATTTTATAACAGTAGATTTTGAAAAATGAACGCTAGCAAGGTTCGAATGCCCGGTTAGGTTCTCATTGGTGCATAACCGATAAACCTAGATCTTGTGTCATCGGCATATTGGCAGAACTGCGATGGCTGCTAATGAAATGATGTGTAAGGGGGATGATGGAGCAAGTCAAACTACTTTGCCAATCCCCGTGCTGAGCTACTTAACAATGTCTTATCTATAATTTTACGATAAGAACGATACACAAAATTTTATTTGCATAAGTTACTCGATTATAAAGTGAATAGCAAAATGCCTAATGTAGAGCCTTTCACAATATGCCGAATTTAATTTTGCATTATTTGATTGATGACGGTCTAGTAGTATGCACTGCTGACCATTTTGTAGATAGGTTTTAATCATTTTTATAGATTTTTATCAAAGCAATAGAAATAGAGTATAGCGAGGAACAATTAATGATTAATGATGTCAAAGGTTTTAAAAAATTCAATCACTCCAATATTGTGGATTTCTTCGATCGATAACCTTTAGCATACTATCCGTAATGATTAATAAAGCTGCTCAACAGCTGAAGATGAAAATCTGAACGATATCAGGCAATAGCGAATTATTTTTCAAGTACCCCCAAATTGAAATACTCATTATCAAATACATTCGATTGGTAGGGTTGGTCATAATTATGTCGTAAAGCAACTGTAAAAACGAATTCTGTAAAGTTTATTGAAATTAATCTAACGCGAACAATACACAAAGTTGGGGCGGACAAATTTTTATGACGGTAAGTGCAGTTGGAGGTGTAATATTTGCAATGTTAACAACCTCTTAACTTTATAACTAATTTTTGAATTTTCAAATTCTATTCTGCAAATAATCCCAAGTCATATCATATAGTTGAAGATTGTACAAAAGTCAATACCAATTTGGTTAACGGTTACCTGATTATAACGATTCTTATAAGAAATTAATAAATAAACTGACGTTAAAAACAATCCATTAATAAATACATTAAATGCCAGAATTACATCTTGACGCCAGCTCAAATAAACATATACAAACTATGTTTAAAATAACTCAAATATTAATAGATTATTTACTTTGAAATCCTTCTGTTATAGAAATGTGTTAAAATTTGTGTAAATCTAATTTCAAAGATTTATGGTAAACGTAGCACATCTGCTCATTTAAATCTTTATTTTTCTTAGCATAATCAAATGTCATCATGTTAAATAGTAATAGGAATTAAGTATATATCTTACGGCAGGCCTTTGATTTCGACGCGAATGTAATTTTTTCATATGGTTCCGGAAGTACATGTCATTGCTAAGGCAAAAATATAATTTAATGAAATTATGTCTTTAGCAGTCTGGATTATAGTGTTGAGTAACTATTAATTAAAGTGGAAAGACGTTCAAAATATCACTCAATAGGATCATTTTTATTTATATACTTTTAGACAACAAATTCATTTACTACTAAAATAAATATGAACAAAACCCTCTCTTGCTTTTGCTCAACAACTGTATAAACACTGATTTTTCATTTAAATATTTTGGTTGTTTATTGCTTATTATGTTTGTGTAATATAATTACAAAAGATTACGGAACCTTCGTGCCTTTATACGCGTACACCAAGACATGTGCATTTACTGGTTTAAATAGATCTTATAAGTTTTATGTATTTTTATTTTAGATGAACCTCTTTCTTCTGTTAAGATTTTTGGAGGCGCGAATACCATTTAGAAATTCATCCTTCTCCTGTTTATCACGAGCAGTGAGTGTTGGTTGCTCATTCTATCGTGATGGCTACTTGTAAATTAATATAGAAGTGTGATAATGAAGCATTACTTTACCAATTATTACGTTATAAGTTGGGCACAAAATATAACGTTAACCCCGTGCGTAATTTAGCACGCTCCAGATGTGGTAGCAAGTTATTGCCATCAAACGGTTATAGATTTACATCCAAGAAAGCAATTAAAAAATATGCTATAGCTGCAGTCAAGGCATCCTTTGCTCGTCGCTTTTACCTAAAAATCACCGCTGGTGCCTTCAGGTAGATCAAGGTTTTGTGAGGTCTGTTTCTTATGTTTGGTTCAAATTCTTGCAGCGAAATATTAAAACCTACAGGTTTAGGGAACACCAGACATTATCAAGGTCATTAGAGGACCGGCAGAGGAATGCAAAGGTACACTTCGCTGCACTTGACGCGCACTCGCGTCTAATATATCGGTATCGTCCGGTAGTTACACGTAAAGTTAAACTTTAAAATGCACATTTCACATGAACTCGTCCTTGTCCCTAGCATAAAAACGTTTCTCATTGGTTAAGCGCGGTAACTACACATTCCTTTGTTCCGGAAAAATGTGTGCTTAAACTAATATATTGATAAATTACGCGTTCTCAACTTTAGTTTACATAAACCCCGACACCACAAACTTTGCATGTAGTAACCTAATTAAATTAATGATGGGAAAAAAGCTTTCTCTTTTTGGATTAAAAGAATTCCCTTTTCCTTATATTAAAGTGAAAACTTTGTGCAGCCAAAAGGCTTAGCAATCGCATTAAAGCTTCAAAAAGAAAAAATGAAAAAGAAAAAGTTTCTTTGTAGGAGAACTTGCGTGCACAGAAAACTTAAATTAAATAATGTCTGTAGGCGCCGCCTGGTTTTAAACTGTAGCAATACTTGCGATGTCAGGAAATGAAAATAAGTAGCCACCTGATATTCAGGCTACATCATCTAAGCGCTAAATACTGTCTGTAGACGCCGCCTAGTTTTAAACATTAGCAATACTTTTGATGCTAGGAAATGAAAATAAGTAGCGACCCGATATTCAGGCTACATCATCTAAGCGCGCAACGGTCTGGTTTGCTGCCGCACCGACCGCAGAAATTTAATCGGGAGTATGAGATTCAGATACTTAAAACTAACTCTTAAATTCACTATGAAACTAGAAAAAAAATTTTTTTTCGTTGCATATTAATGCCGATAAATTTTCGTTAATATCTTTAAGATATTCTCTTAAGCTAAATAAATTTCATATTAGTTTTAACAAGACAAGGGCAAAATACGTTGCGGCAGTTAACAAATTAACCAGTACTACTACATTACCGATATATAATTTCTTAAACCTATCTACCAAGTACAAAATAAAAAAGCTCATTTCTTTCTACAATAAATACCAACTTTGGTCAAAAATACCAAAGTTCTGAATATCAAATATATAAGGTAATTTCCTAAGGGTATTTTCTAAAACGAACGATATTTGTAGTTTATTTGCTTTAAAGCAACGGTAAGATCAAACAACATCTCAAAGATGATTGCATTTAGAAAGATAAATTCCCAACCATTTATGATAAAGTATTACGTGGATAAGATAGCATCTCGAAGACAGTTTTGACGAGAAAGATAGGTAACAAGCTATTGGCGGTTCCAAACATTAATCAGGTAAAATAAAATTTCTGGGATACTTCACAGGAAAAGGTAACGAACCAACTATTGACGTTTTCATACATTAAGTAGATAAGATAAGATCTCCAAGATAACTTCAGAGAGAAAAATAAGTACAAAACGTTTATGATTTAACCTAATAATAAGATAAGAAAAGGCCTTAAGAGAAAATACAAAGAGAAGATAACGTAAAAATTAATTCTAGTTCGGAGATATTACACTTGTCAAGGCACACGACTCTACCTACAAATATAATAACAGAAACAAACTCTTAAGGGAGTAGAGTGATTACCTAAAAAGGGATTTTTACTCATACTCTCCAAAAGGAGAAGTTCCACGAAGCGTCACTCGTTCATACGAACAACGTGAAGGATCAGGTAGAAATGGGAATGCAGTCTCTGTATCCCTTGGTCGATTAAGAGCATCAATCCCCAGGCTAAATCAAATAACTTTCGACGACTTTACGTAAGTTCAGCGGAAGACAGTGGCGATATACAGCTAGACGGAGGTCTTTCACGCCTACGGCCTAATGTCGTGGGGTAGCAACCCTTAAACTATGCAGAGACTTAGAAAGTAAAAGAAAAAATAGGACAGATAAAAGAGGGAGATGGAATATTTGGGGTTTGGTAGCAGCTAGGTAAAAAAAGAAAAGGAAGCGCAATTGCGATTAAAAATGATGAATAGCGAAGCATTACTCGACCAACCAAGGTGTAGTCAACAGCCCGGAGTGGGAGAGCCTAACTCTTATGATGGATGGTTGTTTTGGGACTAACATGATTAAAAACAACTACGCTCCAAATCGGGCCTAGACAAATCATCTTTCTACCGAGTGCATTTACTGCGATAAGAAAATTAGAGAAAGATATTAGGACCAACTTAAATATACCCTATACAGTAATTTCAAAGACCAATAACTAACACGGACACAGAAATAATTGTACGATGGATAGTTAATCGAAAATAAAAGTAGGAAAATTTTGAATACACCATAACAATAAGGAATTACGTTGAAACAATAAAGGCGACAGTCTCTCACAAACCCGTTTCGGAAAAAACAGAAAAAAATGCATTAACGTCCCTATGATATAAAAACAGTCGATAACGGAATTTGTTACAAATGATTGAAATATAGACAAAAGAAAACACATCGAATATAAATTATTTGTAGTCGCAACTGTAAAAATTGACTTTTTACTACAGGCGCATAGGCCGCGACCCTATATTTAGCCAAAGTAAAGCATCAACCTGTCATCGGCCACTACAAGTTCTAAAGATTCGTTGAGTTGTTCAAACGAAAGATATGTCAACCACGAAAAACGAATGTAGTGAATTGTGAAATATAATAGCAAGATAAAAGATGAGTTAGGTACATTGTAGTTATCAAAAAACCCTTAACAGCCTATTTGAGGGAATATTATTATAGCCAACAGGTAACGATTGTGTTACTCACTTACAATACGTGGGCTTGCTTGTATTACATAAATACTAAGAAATTAATGTGTAGGCCATTGTTGATTATCAAATGCTGTTACATATTATCAGAATAAGGATTTGGTGTAGGTTTTGTGTGATATTATCTTTATATTGATGGATATTGAGTTAATTGGTTTCGAAATTCTATATAGACTTGATAATTATCCATCAGCTGTGGAATTTGATTAGTTATAGGTGCTAGTGTGTTGATTACGCCAAGTGCACTTTTGTAAATATTTATTTTGTGTCTTAGGTTTAGTAGATTTTATTGTGGCTAGCTCGTCATCGTCAACGTGTGTAGTAAGCAAGTAGGTAAGATTCTTGTCATATTTATATTTTATATTTTTTTATTGGTATGTGTTGCGGGGTATTTAAACATGCGGCGTCGCCGTGGATCAATGTAGTAAGCGTAAGACTACGGATCCCAAGGTCCTGGGTTCGAATCCCGACACGGCCGACTGCTTGATAAATGGCAGGTGAGCATTTTTCACAAAAATTACGCCTTCGTTCGGATGAGAAGTTAAATGGAGGTCCCGTGTGTGTGTGTGTGTTGTCACGCACGTTAAAGATCCCTACCTTGCCTGAAACGGCAAGGGTTCGGTAAAATTCTAAATTTCCAGGCAACAAAAAACTCGCCTCCTGGCCAATGTAGTACCTTCGGGTGGAGCATTGGAAATGAAAATGCACTATATTTAAACATGCTGAAATAAACCCCATAATTATTCTGTTTATTTTTCTGTTATTAGTTGAGTTTTGTATTTTATTGTATTGGACAGACTAGTATTCTGACTGTATGTATATGTTGTATATATACTAATTATTTTTTTTGAGGTCGAATTGGTTGTGTGTTTTTTATTTTGTTTTTAGACACATCCCCATCTTCGACTGAGTTAACGTGGCATTAATTTTCTTTCTTTCCCTTCTCCGTTATCGTAATTCGGGCAATCTGCTACTGATTTCTTAGTTTTCTTCCTGTCCCGCTCGCCTTACGTGTAACAAGTTTTAGTTTAGTAATAGCAATAAATGTTTTAAACAATCCTACATGATTATAATTTGTTATGCGTTTTTAATCTCCCTCTCATCAATATGTCAAACGTTATGATCAATCACTCTTACTCGTTTGCGTTGCATTCTTGTTTTATATTAATAGTTAGGCATTCAGTAGTGCTTTCAATTTGCAAACACGAATTAGTAATAGAGAAAGCCAGAGTCGTCTTACTTTTCTACACGTGTTCTGTCCTTCAATATTTTGTTTTTCACATTGTTCCTGTTAATTGAGCTGTAATAATTTCCATCCTCTCAAGAGTTATAACGTTTATGAACGAAGTTCAAATTTTATACTTAGAATCCGAGTATTGCAAACATTTATTTAAACGCAAATAAATATTTACATATTTTTTCCCAATGATGATGAGAAATTATCAGTCGCTGCCCGTCATTTTATCAGGATTCATTTTTGTCTTTAAGGTTTTCTCGGTATTCTTGCCTTAACCTATACGTATCTTCGTTTGCCCAATGCCTATAAAAGAGGTTATTGTGTAGGAAAAACGTTTCCAACAGTATCATGCATAATTTTAGTGGATTTTTTAAATGATTCTTTATTTTCTAATATTGATTCCCTTAATTTTTTTTTCGGTCTAATTTTAATACACGATAGGCTTTTTCTCATGAAGCAATCATAAATTCTGTATGAAAACTCTTTCCGTTTAAATACTACGGTTATACTACGGATTCATTTTTCTACACTTTAGATATATATATATATATATATATATATATATATATATATATATTACTCATATTTAGACCAGGGAAAAAAATTAAATAATCACATCAAATAATTTTAATCACCGTGTATAATGAATATTATTAGATAATACGCGTTATTAAAACCGTGAAGCATAAAAATTTATTAGTTTCATTAAACATAAGAGATTTAAATCATGTACAAGACGCTTTATATCAAAAGAAGCAGTATTAAAAAAGCTCTGCGTGTAATGTAATTATTCCTAAACAAATGGAAATTACGTGCAAAATTTATCGTAATTAACTCTATTTCAAGTAACCGGTATTGAACAAAACGTACAGATAGTAATTGAATATTTAATTAGGATTCACTAAAAATTAAAGGGTATTATTTTTAATTGAATCGTTAGTAACAGATAATATCTATAGAAACTTGTAAAAACCCAATAAAATGCAAATCCTAGAAGTGTTAGTTAGAAGTAGGATGTTTGAACACACCTGCGTATTTTAAAAGGCAATTTCAGTTTAATTTGTTTAGATAAACATGTCGATTCTAAGGATATTGGAAACGGTCAGATGCTTTAGCACGAAATACAAAACAGGGTTTATTTAAAAAGCTCTGAGAATTAATATTATTTTGAACACCTGCGTAGTTTAAATATCACGTACGGCGAAAATTGTGTAGATAACAAATGGTTTCAAAGAATCTTGGAGAAACCGGGGCTTAATATTCACGAGAAGGTGCGATACGGGGTTATTAAACCCAGATAGTCCACATGGACTAAAATATAATCGATAATAAAGAATATCAATTTGCACCAATACGAATAGGTTAGAAAAGGAAAGAGAAAATGCGTCGAGCAAAGACACATATAGTAAAAGGCGTGATTTAAGCAACGTCACGAGGGTCACAATTGGTTGAAAATAGGATGCAAATATCAGAGGTAGAAACAACAATTTCTGTACAAAATTAATTAGTTTTCTCGGACATGTTTGCGTGCCGTGTGAGAATTTCTGAGATTTAAATGGGGCGAGTGAAAATTCGTAAAACCGACGCGCGAGCGACGGACTGGGAACATAGAATGAGAAATTCTTAAGAATTGTCTGTTTTGAGGACAAAAGCGACGTGCCGGCTATTCGCTATATATACCGGTGGTAATATGAATTTAGGCCTCTTAGACTTTTGACTATTTGATGCGTTAAAAGCTCTTACATCCGCGACTTGATTCAAGATGTTAAACAGTGCATTTTAGTTTGATAAAATAATTTAAAATTTTGCTCGTATATTTTAGTGATTCAAAATAGTTTGTTATTTACGTGCTAACATGAATGTACTTCAGTGCACTTAGATACAAGGTAATAAAATTTAGTATCACTGTACCAATTAGCAAAATTTACAACGACAAATGTATACACAAAAGTAGGCAGTTTTGGCGTATATTGGTGAAAGAAGTATGAATTTCTTTGTTATTTTCGGGGTGTTAATAATTAAATGGTTCAAATACGTGTCTGGATCCACAAAACCAGGGTCAGATATACACAGATGAGTTCCGGAAAAGCCCAGAAACAACTTTAAATAAATGGTGATGGAGAAAATTTTAAAAGCGTTGAGAATTAGAAGCCGTAAATATAATCCTGTTGGAATGGTGTGATTAACTAAAGGGACGATGTACATTGAAGCTACGAGGACAGTAACCTTCAGGTAAAATATACTATTTTGTTTGACATTTTGTGTGTGTTGAATAACTTTATAATTGATTTACTTTAAATGGACATTAGTGAAATTGTACTAACCATAAAATTTTAATTTTAAGATGAAATTTGCTTGTTTAAGTAGAAAGGGTATTTAGTATTGATGTTCTGAATTATGATGAAACTTTGGGTATGTCTTTGAGCTCAATTAGACGAACCTGGTTAATTAACGTAAAGGGTGGTAGATGCTCCTTTATACTCAGACTCGGTCTGCTTATATTGTTATATTAATTGGTAGGCATCCAACAATGACTTTAATTCTGGATGCACGTTAAAGTGATAATAAAATTAATCTTGAAATTCTTTTTAAAACTGAATTTTATGCTGAAATTTAATTTGAAAATTTAATGTATTCTGAATATTGATGTAAATAGAGTTAACGTTGATGTTTGTGGTAGGAATGTGTTGTTTAATTTTTATGAATGAGGAGGTTTATAAAATTAGGTGAGCAGCTGAAGCGAAACCAGGATCACAGCAGTTTATGACGCCCAATCGGTGGGACTAGAATTTTTTTGTTGAAAGGACCCAGTTCCCGCATTCAAAGGAGTATATCACAGCAATATATATAGATGTATTTGATAATTGAAATTCTTTTAGGACACCTGTTAAGCACCATTATTTACCAAAAATCCCTCTTCCCGAATTCCATGCTATTTGCGTGGCATATGTAGGTTCCTATTTGCAGCATGGTTTAAGGTTTTTGAGTTCATCAATATTTACAAAAAAATTTTGTTTGACCATAGAACATGGATGAATTTATCTATCTACTTCGTTTCGTGCAGATTTGGAAGAAACAATTTTTTTGCCTTCAGATTAGCCTTAATTTGTTTGGTACTACTAGTACATACTATAGATCTCAATGTTATTGATACACACAGTATCAAATTTTGGAATACGTGTTATATGTGGTGGTAATTAAAACTATAATTTTGGTAGCAACTGTGTACGAACCAGGAACACAGTCGTTGTTTGAACTATTACTATAGATTCTGGCAGTATGCTGTTTTGTACTCTTTTACTACGGGGAAGGTGAAATCATGTTTGAAATAAGGTGAGTAAAGAAATATACGTATATACGACAATAAGACATAATGGATATAACTATTTCCAAGTATTAGCAAATATATGAAAACTTTATTTCATAATGATAAATAAAAATCATTATCGTGATGCAGCAAGTTGTTTCGGCAAACCCGTTTACCGCACACTTCTCTAATAGTCACTCAGGAAGGAAATACGAAATGAGTTTCATACAGGTGACTCCATGTACTACCTAGCATTTGTTTAATCTTATGAGGGTTTTTGTTTCTGTGATACTCATGGTTTGGCCCGGGATGCTAGTGATCGCTTACAAAACAGATAAGTAGAAAAATAATGTCTCATTGCAACATCATTTCAAAATTTGTCTGATTTGCTGAATCAAGTTGTTATTGGTCCATTAATGGTTGTGGTAAGGACGTACAAATAATTTTGGTCGATCAGGGTTTTGGTGGTAAAATGTTATTAATGCCGATATGTTGTTTAATCGGCAGCCCTAAGTAGGTGAGGAATAGATGTTGTTTCTAGTTGGTTGACTTACTAACCTTTTGCTAGTGAAGCGGTTGCGTTAAATATTAAATTTTGCACTATTATTGTTTTCCATATTTTGAATTCATAAATTTGGCAGTTTTGTTCATTGAACTAGTAGAACGCGTGCTAGTATTGTTTTACTTTTTGGTAAATAATTCATTTGTGATAAGTTTAGGTTGCAGGCCCTTGGCAGGTAGATTTATTCTACTCAGACATATATACTGGATAATTAGTATTTTGATTTGCTTGTACTTTGTAGTTAAATATGTAGGTAGTTCTATTGAGCGCACAAGAGAGCGGCTTATTACGGATACAGGATTGTCTGTGCCTCAGGTGTGGAGTCGATAATATATGCCATCGGCAAACAAACTGACACAAGAACACTGCCACCGCTAAAAGCAAGGACAATCGTGACGCATGGTTGAAAATGAAGTCCGCACAACATGGCCCAGTACCGTGGGTTGCCTGGTCCCCACATCATACAGCGACTAACAGAAAAGAAAAGGTAGATAGATATAGGGAAATATATTAAGAAAGGTTAAAATCAGTTGGATACCATACCAGCTTCCGAAGCGAAGAAAGAGGAAGAAGTCCTCGTAACGAGTAAACGATAGTAGGTAAGGTGGACAGAACAGCGGTACTCAACTCGCCAAAACAGAGTCATTAACCCAGAGTGGGGAACACTACTCTTATGTGACAGGCTGCAGTTTCTGAAACTTAAGACAGACCCGTCGGGGTGCAAAAAAATTCCTTTTTTAGACAAGCGTCTTATAGAAGAAAGCAAGCTAAATAGCGAGCAAGCGAGAGAGGGTTGGGGGAGATCCAATTAAAAGGAACAGGAAGTCTAAAAGACTCCCTGCTTAGCTAAAGAAACAAAAACAAAGCCACGCCCTGCTATTCTCAAAAGTAGGCATACTCAACCCAAAAGCATCAATACATATACACATATACAGTAAATTTACACCATCATAATCAAGATTGGTATAAAAGAAGCGACAGCATTTCATCTATGTTAGACAAAAAAAGAAAAAATGTGCAATGAAATCTCCAGGTCAAAAATAAAGGAAAAGAAAGAGGAAAGGGAATAGGATAAGGAGTGAAAACTCCCGCATGAAAACACGAGAAATAGGAATTTCCTGTTTTTGCAACTGTGATTATTGACTTTTTCCTACATTGGTATGGTTCTCGACTAGCACGTTTACCCTATTTGTAAAGCATCATCTCAACATTAACCCCGACAAGTCCTAAAGATGTATTGGGTTTTTCATGCCAATGATATGTCAATCATAAATGGAGGGGGGGGGGAGTGTAGAGAAAATAGTCGCCGAGAAAATATTACAAAAATTAGTGAAGATACTTTGAATATATAAGGAGCGAAAAAATAAAAAAGAAATTAAAGGTATATGTACAGATGAAAAATCAATATCATAGAAAGGAAAATATTGAACAATTTATCAAAAGAATAAAGAAATTCGAGAAAACCAATTAAAAACCATTAAATATCAAAGATAGAATAAGTTTTTAACATAAGATAAGGAGCACAGCAAACAAAGAAAAACGACAATATACATGAAGTATACAATATTTTATAATACAAGATATATTTAAAAGGTGGATAAAAAATCTTAATTATTGTGAATGAGTACTATCTGTTGTGGTTTATCATGTATATCTTCAAGTTCATAGATAAATGGATTGACAACCCGTCCCACTTTATATAAGAAAAATTTCCGAATGGAAACTATTTTTCCAATAATTCAAAGGCATGTTACGGGTTAATTTACTTAACATGTAACAATGTGGTCAGAGCATTATTTCATGTAAAAATCATAAGTTGTTTGATTGTTCACAGCGTAGTGTCACAAAAATTCATTTAATTGATACTGTTTTGCAGATACTTCCTGTATTAGTGGAACTTTTTTTGGTAAACTTTGGTATTTATAGGGGGCGAGATGTAGCCTAAAAAGAAAGTAATACTATAAGACGTTCTTAGAATGAGTATTGCAGTGATATATATATATATATATATATATATATATATAACAACGTTTTTATTGTGTTTATACTAAAATAAGCTTCAAAAAATTAGCGTCTCTAATAAGTCGTGTACGCCATATTTAAATTTGGCAAGAGGTAACTTAGAAACAGTTATGTCCGCAAAAATAAACGTCTGATAATGTATAATTTTAGGTATTTGTGCATGAGTGCTTGCTTTTACATTAAGACCATTAGGTAACTGTATTTATTACCAAAATCAAAATATGAAATTTTTTAATAATATTTTATATTTAAGGTATGCTCCCGAAGTGATTTATAGTAGGACTAAATAATAAAAATGTACGTTTATTGACATAGTTTCTTAAAACAAAGACCAACTGCTTCGAAATCCAAATGTTTTTACTATTTTCTGCCAAAATAATCATAACTAGAAAAACTGAAAGGCATTTATTTTTATTAAAATTGATCTAATCTTTAATAAAGTTATCTGTTTACTAATTGCAAGGCTATGTAAAATAGTATGGTATTTATTATTCTAGTAGTAGTTATTTAGTGCTATCATATGTATGCATTTGTTATATCAGTAATTGGGTACATGAATTATATTTTCAAAAAAAGTTGGATCAAGAGAATACTTCCTATTTATATTCGTCAATTAATGTATTCTTGATGCTATATAATTAATAAATTAATCAATTGAAGCATGAAAATATAATTTTTACAATGCGAGCGTAACTTAGCTTTTAAATAATTTGAATACTTGCTTCTAAAATTGTGACATAATTGACTTGTAACATAAAAATTTTCTCCATTACTGTTTCTTGTTTCTTAAGTTGAAACTTTCAATCTTATCATTTCTATTATGGTTTCTCTTTTAAATGTGTAGTCTGAGAAATATTAATACAAGCTTTCTAACCTTGTGTTTTTGGATTTTCGTCGTTGGCAATAAAATGCATGGAAAACTATCAATAGCGCGACTACCAAATAAAACAAAAATGCCGGTTTATTACATGGAAATTGCGAAACGTAAAAAAAAGTAACCTTAGATTGTTTAATAGAAGTGTTAAGAGCTTGCTACAGTCAAACGAGCGGGTCAGAAAGAAAGAACAAAAGTCAAACAAGACGGACTTACCCGAATTACTGCAACAGAAGAGGAAACGGAAGGAAAGAAAAGGTCGCGCTAACATACTCGAAGAATTGTGGGAGGGGGGAGGGTGTCAAAACAAAACCGATGAACCTACAACCCGACAGTAAAGTATAGAAATACAACCATAAACTTAAGGAGAGGAACCACCCTAATGTGATCCTTTGGAAGATAGTTAAGAGAACATACTTTTATTCTACAGATTATTTTAAAACAAAAGTAATAAACATCTAACAGCAAAAATATATAGGAAATTTTTACTGGTAGTGAAATAACATCGAATAACATAATCAGCTACGTAAAAGAAATTAATGTGTTCAAAAAAATATAGTGTAACTACTTTTTAGCACATACTTAATATATTAAAAGACCTTTTGCTTGCTCTGGACTTTACTCCAGCGATAGAGTGTTTAAATACCTTAAATACTTAATGACCATAGGGATGATGTAGGAACCCCAAGGTAAATATCCCTAATAACAAAAGATTGATTATGAGTAGGGTAAGTTATTATATTACAAATGGAGACTGTTCGCGCAAGAAATATTAAAGACAATACTTGTATATTAATATAATTTGCCGGCCTCATATTAATTTGTTTAAGTTTAGAATTTTGGCCTTCAGGTGTTCCTTTAAATAATCAGTATATGTGAGCTTATGATAAGATAGTTGCTTTCGGTCGTTCAGTTATAAAAGATGTGTCTGTTTATTTATGTTTATTAACGGCGTCGTATTATGACAAACTGAATTTAATTAACGTTTTGCTATATAAATATGTGTTAGTGCGAATCTACTCCTTTCCTATCCTTTCCACTTAAATAACAAGTCACAAAGACTGATTGCTTGCACCTATGTTTACTAGCGTTAGTAAGTCATTTTACACTTTATTGCATTTGTTTATCACCGTATATTGAGCGTATCTACTAACTTTATTTTGCCTATGGTTTCCAATACGCTTACGCACACGTTCATTACACCCTTATCTATGGTCGTCTGCTTTGCACTATACGAAGGAAAAAATAACAACAAATTACATTTCAATACGTACGGTAATGGGGTTGCGTTAACAAAGACAGCAGTTTGCGTCCCAAAATAATAATAAAATAGATAGTAATATTTAAATGAACTTCTAAAGGTTCCACATTTTTTTATAAACACTCATGTACATCCAGATCACCTTAATAAAAAATGTACACTCGCATAAGAACATATACTAACTGTTTTATAAATTCCACTATTGAAGAAAACAAAAATTTATGAAAAACATATCAATAGTATGTACAGAAGGAAATCATTGTCTCAAGTTCTTAAAAATTTCAATTCAATTTTACTATTCTCTATCGAGTCTAAGTTCGTTGTATGTTTAAACAAAAATTTGAAGGTTAAATTCGATAAGCTCGAGGTGTTAATAGGTCAGTTTAGTAAAAAGAGCTATCTTTACATTTCACAGAAAAGAACAAAATAATTAATGGTCTATCTTAAATCCATGACCAAATCCTCGATCTTTAAATTATTAACGGAATTAACAGTGATTCAAATATGAAAGTTAGACCTGTCTTCTTTACAATTTTACATGTTAGTTTTAAAACATAATTTTTACTTCAAATTTTTGTTACCGAGATACTTTAAAAAAAATAACTAATAAAAATTGTCTTTAATCACTATGACAAAATATGCTAACATTTTATTTTAAGAATAAAATTTTTGCAACATAAGGGAAGTAATAGTTGTCAAGTATGCTAAAGTTGCTCTTAAGAAACAAACAATAAAAGCTCATTACTTTTAATAAAGTTTTTATAATAGTAAATGTTTTAGAACGTTTTGAATAAACGTGCATTAAGAACGTTATAAGATCCTTGAAAATGAATGTTCAACCATAGGAAATATCTGGTGATTATCAGATGACTTGCAGATGCTATAGTTCGACAAACAACAAAATAACAGCTTTTACTTACTCGTCAATTAAACAAACTTTTTTTAACATACTAGAGACAGGTAATATCCACGAATTCCAGGAATTTCGACACTTTGAGATGAGCGTCATAACGTTAGATCTCAAATCTTCTTGCAACTAGCAAGTGTATAATGCTTAATTAGATAAAACTATTGTGTAGTTACTTTGTAAATTATATACACTTTATCAATGTGAAACCATGATGATATTACTTCTATAGGTGTACACTCTTCTAAAGATGTTAATCCACGAATTTTGTGAACTCTAATAATTTTAAACGATAACAACGTTATTTCTATAAATGTTCTTACCTAAGTTTGCATTGGTTAGAACGAAAAACTAAATTTATTGTAGGACTTCATCCTACCTACCAAAAAATACGCCGGTCGTGCTTCAAGATAAGGAATCCCGTCTTAACTTGACTGTTGCTTGATCACGACCGACCTTGTTTCGTATAGCCTGGTTTATACGACGATTAGAAGCATATGTTAAAGTAGGTTCTTAGAGATGACTAGGAATATGGTTCCTAGTATTAGAGCATTATATCAAACCGTAATTATGTTTATTCTATAGGCATACGTCAATGTTTTTACAGTCCGTGAACAGATCGTAATATTGCATTAAAGAGTATGAGTTTATAACGATGTTACAATAGCTTACTTAAAACAGCTACGACCCTCGTAGGCTCCGTTGTTATAATATTTCTTTTGGCTAATGACCTAACATTTTCACGCTGCATGATCAAAAAAGTTGCATAAAATATGAAAAATTTACGTAGCAAATTACTTATACTACAAAAACGTTTAACAGTATCAGCACTATCACTACCACAGAGAAGTAAACAATATCTGAAAGAACATATTACTATCGTATCTTAAAAATGGATAACCAGGCAATGAATACATGTCAGAATGCAGTTATAAAAAGGGAAAACAACTATATTATTACGTCGTTACACGGAGGTTTTCCTTAAACTTGAAATCGTATAATAGAAAAATTTGTTGCGTTATTTTGGAGTTTTCCAACTTTCTTCAGCTACAACGTTACCAGAGATTGACTGTATTGTTTTACAATTATATATTTATTATAACTCTTAACAAAAGCCTTCGTATCTCATGACATCCGCCCTTTGTCAGCTATCTTCCAGATAGCAAAAATGAACATATTTGTTTTAAAGTTAGTTAAAACTAATTCTACAAAAATATGATGTTTTGTTTTAAAAACTTTTTACGCCCTGAATCAATGCTTAATTTATTTATCGCTTAGACCCGCCCCTGCCTTTAGTTGATTGTTGCTCTACATGGGTAATATTTAGTCCATGTACCATGTGGTGATAGTTTTGTAGCGGTTGCAACCTGTTTAATACTTGCTCGAAACACTAAATAGTAATTTCATTTCTTTTTTTAATGAAAGTGCAACTATTTAAAATGATTAAACAACGACGCCGCAATGAAACCTTACCTCTGAATCGCCAAGGGGGTTCTTTGTGTGTCGCTGCAGGAGCTTTCAAGAGGTAAGTACCTGAATAACAGCGAAAAATTAATTCAGCATCTCGCTAAGTTAAGGTTGTTAAATAAAACAGTTGAGTGGTTATCGCCAAGTTCATTTGTGTTAAATAAAAAAATTATATCAATAATTAACAGTTTTAAATGTTTCATATCAGGTATAGAGTAACAAGTATTTACAGTCAGTGCATAATAAGGCGCTCTCTTAAAAATAGAATAATAAAAAAACTTTTACAATCAAAAGTTAAGAATCTCTTACAACGCCATGAGTTCGAAGTATCACCAACAGCGAAACATTCAATAATAATGCCTTAATTTAAAAAAAATACTAAACAGAATTGCTTGTTAAATATCTTAGACGAATGCAAAATATAATCAATAAGCCAATTTAAATGTAGTGTTGCTTTTTTGTCATTGTAAAAAAATATAAACAAATATAAATACCTAAAGACAAACCAATAAGTGCCCTATAACACTAGGCAACTTGTGGCGGGAAACTGGTTGTTGAGCAACACTAGGTACATTACGGTATATGAAATCTATTACACTAGGGCAACTAGTGTCAACACAGAAATTTAGTGTCCCACCGGTGGATAGGATCGGCAACTTCCTGGCAACCATTTGTGTCGCGAATTTGTGTAGGGATTATTCCTTATGGAGACTATTACACTAGGTAACAAGTTCGCGACACTTCTGGTTGAGCGCGGAGTCCGTACACGTTCTACGTCACATGCATGTGTACTGTCATTAGATTATTTATTGTAATAAAATGTCGAAGGAGCGCTTAAATCAAAGCGATGCTGGTATACCAGACGAAATGTTGCGATTATCTAGATTGGTAGAGAGTAAATTTAATATTGAAGATTTAATTGCTCAAAAAACGACGACTTTGACATGTGGAAGCAATTAAGAAATTTACTATCATGAGCACAAAGTTCTTCGAATAAAGTGTAATAGAATCCCTTATATTCTCTTGATGCTAACATATAGGATGTATGTGCATTTTCCTAACGTTCTGATTTCTTTTTTTTTATTAACAGAGCAAGGAGTAGCACAGTTTCGTTTGTTGACATTCTGTAAATGAACGAAAAATGGTTACTCGTTTGCGGTGTCGCGTCATTAGTTGCTGATACCTTTTTCGCGGTAGATGATACCGGCAACTGGTGGTGACACAAGTTGCCCGCCACTAGTTGCCTAGTGTAATAGGGCACTAAAGTAATAGTGATTGATAAATACGTTGCTAACGTAAGTACCCTTGACACCTGTTGACCTCTGATGTTGATTGCTCCAACACTCAAATATTTTTAAAGTAAAACTTTTAAAATACCAAACTATAAAAAAAATACTTATAAACAGATTCTTATAATACATTATTTTCAGATAGTATTTTGTCCTAAACGCATCACTCTAGTTCAAATGATTATTAATAATGCCAGTCCAACTTTACCAGGAGGCACCAACTAGTTAGTGCTGAGAGTCGCATCCCTGTGACAACGTGGCACTTTTAGTAAAATAAAAAATTTTGAAAGTTTATTTTTTCTTAGTTATTAAAAAAATTTATTTCCATATGAGTGAGATTCAATTAGTACCACAAGAAAAATCTTACCCCATACAGAACTTGAATTACTTCAATTGCCAGCTGAACAAACTGGTCACAACCTTGTTGGAATACCAAAAAAAGCCAGATATGGTGACGGCAATCTATCGTTCACCACAATACTGAAAAATGGAAGCAGGGCGACCCGTGGGATAGCGCCTCGTATCAATACCTTGAAGTGCACATCCCTTCTCAATTTTACATGATAGGATGAGAAACGCAGCTGCTTCTCGCTCCTACACACATAATAAAGTTGCGTAACTTCCTAAGCTAGTAACAGGAAATCACACTGTTACAGTTTGCATTAGCGGTTTTTAACTGGTATATACTAAAAGATGTATCACTGAATTGTTTTTATTAACAAACTTTGATTCCGATGATCTTTATATTAGTAAAATTCATTCACGGATGTACGCGCAGTATAAGTTATACCAACTGTTGTTTATTCAATAAATAGTAGTTCAGCATATATGCATCAGTCTGATATTTTAAATTGGAAATTACCTTTAGAAGCGCACAGGAATAGGAATAATATGTTTGCATCTCATCGATAGGGTGCACTAAACTTTGAACTGGAAATGCAAATGCATGTGTATAGGGTGGATATTTATCTATTTCTTCATATTGAAATAAAATATATTCAATGAGCTATATTTAGTTCACAGTCTGGTTTTATTTATGAAACTTTTCAATTGTTCTCGAGTGTCTAGTCAGAGCGGAGTCGGCTTGCGCTATTGAAATGTAGCGTACGTATTTTTATTTGAATTGAATGTGTATACATTTAAATTGGTTATTATATTATACCATTTATTTGGACCGTAAATCGTGATCTAAATGGTACGTTTGCCAGAACATGCAGGAGAGCAGCTATATTGCATTTAAACCTAGAATTAAAGGAAGCATTTCAAGTTTATTCGATGTGTTTAAAATTTTACAAGAATCAGGACTTCATAATCACAACTCATAGTTTATATTTATTATTTCCGAAATAAACCTAGGACGTTCATTATTTGTGTTTGCATTTTTGCTTTTTATATACTTAATTTTCCCTGACTATTTGAGCTGTACAGTAGAGAGAGGTGCCACTCTAGAAAAATGTAAACTATTATTGAAGTCGATTTAAATAAAAAAATAGTGGCTTTAGAAGTTCAAATTTATGCAAAGATTATGCTATGAATGAATTGTTTTGTAAACCTAACCTCAACAAGATATGTTTATTTTGTTGGGTTGAGAGGATTACAGCTTTACACAATAGAAAAAATACTTTATGGAAGAAACTTTAGAGGAAAGTTAGATACAGATGATCTGTAATTGGATGAGACACAGCTAACATAAAACCAGAAATTGTTTGATCTTAATAAAATGACGTAGACGGAAATTAATTATACTTGGACACCTGAAACAAAATAATAATTGAGATTCGTTACAGTTACTAAATTGAAAGCCCTTTCTATTATATTCCCAAGTTAATTAGATCATGTGTAACATATTAAGAATTTATTAACTTTATTTATTGGCTGAGAAATACGTATACTTACCGAACTGTTTTATTTTGACCATAAAAGCTTCATTGTGTTTAGTATCAATTAATTTTTATACTAGACCAATTGATAGTTAATTTAAAGGTAACCAAATCATATACGAGGGTGATCCGACAAGTACTTAGCCTACAAAAGTAAAACCAAATTTTGGAAAAGGGAAGATTTATTTCTCAACATAGTCTCCCTTTTGCAAGATACACTTGACCCAGCGATGCTCCAACTTCTTTAACCCGCCTGAAAAATACGTTCTGTCGAGGTCTGCAAAGTAGGCGTCCGTGGCGGCGATGATCTCCTCACTTGACTCCAATTTCTGCCCGGCGAGTGACCTTTTCAAGTTTGGAAACAAAAGACATCGCACGGGGCCAAATCTGGTGAATACGGTGAAAGAGGCAGCAGTTTGTAGCCCAATTCGACCAATTTGGCCGTGGCGAGGGCGGTTGCGCTTGTTATCCAAAGTGAGCAAACGCGACACCTATTGCGCCGACAGCTTTCTCATGCCCAAAATTTCATGCAACATATGACCCACGCGTTCTCTTGAGATAGATGTCTACTGTCTCAACTATCTCGGGCATCTTCAATCGGCGGTCTGCCAATACGAGATTGTGAATTTTTGTCATGTTATCCTCCGTGGTAGCCGTTTTCGGGGCACCTGAGCGTGGCTTATCAAAAACCGACGTGCGACCACGTTGAAACTCGTTAAAGCAATTTTTGACGGTCGCCATCGAAGGAGAAGAGTCGCCGTACACAGCACCCAAGCGCTCTTTGATTTCGCTGCGCGATTTTCCTTCCAAAAATAAAAATCGAATCACCGACCGATATTGCTCTTTTCCATTTTTCTAAAATCCGCGTACACGACCGCTTTCACGCGCGATAAAAACAAAGCTACGGGTCCGATTCGGCTGAAATTTCGACAGTAGCCGTTTACAGGAATGTACTACACTACACGATAATAAATTTCTCTTGCGATAGTGGCGCCATGGGGCAGTGAGGTTAAGTACTTATCAGACCGCCCTCGTAAGTACATTGATCCTGTATTCTTCATAAAAAATTTTTGGAAAAAATAGTAGATAGTTTTTGACAATGTTCAGTATCCTTTGTATGGGGAATAATTGTGATGGTAGTTTTCAACTACTTTCTGCTCCATTGGAGGAATTAATTTGCATCTACACCTACCAAATTGTAATAGAACCATGAAAACCTTAAGTGTATATTATTGAAGATTCCGTAGAATTTGCAGTGTTATAGGAGAAAGTAAGCGGTTGTGAATAGAGAAGTTAAAAATTTTTCTAATATGTTTATTATGATCTTTTGACGCTAGTAAGAATTTACTGGTATTGTTTATCCTGGGCGTTTTAGAACTGTTGTTACAGTAAGTATAATAATTTGAACGCGTAGGATTTGTTATTTAAAGCATAATTTTACATAAAACAATTAGTCAAGTAAATTACATCATTTTTGCATTGGTAAATCCCACCAATAGTGTTAGGGTTGATTTTTATTTTACATGCATTCTTGCTTTAAGGAAGCATTATTTTAGTTTACCATTGTAATATACATTGTTTATATTCAAAGGTTGTCAAATTCATTATGGTGATTTTGAGGTTATAGAAATGTCATCGTTACTTTGTATTATAAATTATTGCAGTTTTACGATTCATTTGTTTAGATTAATAAAATTTAACATTCGCGCATATGATATCATTGTCATAGGGCGAAGAATGCTCACATGCCAAATTTTAATGATTAAGCAAATGGCAAATCCCTTCTTTGGTCCTGGTTAACGTTTTAAAAAGATAAATATATATATATATATATATATATATATATATATATATATAAATATATATATATAAAGTCAGTTTACTGAGTAAGAAGACATGCGTACTACATTCACTAAATATACCAATGTAAGTATTCCGCCGAATGTATATTCAGTATCCTCGGTAAACTGATTTTTGGATCACCCAGTATATATATATATATATATATATATATATATATATATATTGTAGTGGTTTTAAAGGGTTAAATGTAAATATAAACAAGGCAATTTCAAAACACCCTGTATAAAGAAAACAACCAAAATTTACGTGCGAAATTTATCTCATTTTATTCAATTTAAAGTATCAAGTATTACCATTATTTTATAATTAGGGATTAAGAATTTAATAGGTGCGTAAAGAAAATAAATTGCATAAGCCAATGGAAATAATTATTTAATTTAATTGAGTTGAATTCAAAGGAATATAACGTTTAAAACGCATAAGAGCTGTAAAAATCGATAATACCAAGGTGAAACGCTTTACTATATGAAATACTTTGAAAAACGAGATCCTAGAAATGTTATTTAAAACGTCGGTTAATTTGAACACCTGCATATTTTCTAAATGTCAGGTTCCACTTATTTTGTGTAGATAAAACTCAAGATTCTAGGTATATTGAATTGAATTGAATTGAATTGAAACGTCTTTATTATTAAACTAAATATACATTATAAGATACAAACTGCATCAAGCGCGATTAGGGCCATTAGGCCCTGTCTTACACCTAACTTGCATACAGCTGTACTCTTGAATAAGGTAAAAAAATTAATAAATAAATAATAAAAGAAATCACTACACACACGCACACACCCTCACACAAACGCACCCTACGCCACACACATGCACACACAACACACACTTACACACATGCACACACAACTCTCTCCCACACATACAAAACCACGCACACACTCATCGAGCATCAGTTTAGGAAAATGCACTTGCCTCTACACCTGAAAGTTTAAAAGATGTTCCTGCACGAGTTTACGAAAACGTTGCACGGTCGGAGCCTGCCTAATATCAAGAGGAATAGTATTCCACAAGAGGGAACCGGAAACAAGAAAAGACAAATGGAATGTATGGGTATGATGTATGGGGATAGATAGCAAGTCATCTTGCTTAGTGTTATAGCGCCGATTTGAAAGAAAAGAAAAATGTTGGCTTAGGTAGAACGGGTTGCGGTTAGAAATAAGTTTATAGACAAGCACTGCCAAGTGAAGTTTTCGCCTATTGTTTAGTTTAAGCCACGACATTCGTGTGTAAAATGGGGTGACTCTTTCCCAATATTTTAGTTCGAAGATAAACCGTACACAACTATTTTGCGAGCGTTGTAGACGTAAACTTAAATTAGATGAAAGATTGGTATATAATGCATCGTAATAATCGAAATGTGGAAGAATTAATGATTGTACTAACTTTAACTTTAATTTAGTCGGTATAAACCGTTTTAGACGCTTAAGAGTATGCAGAGTAAATAGAACTTTTCTACACACGCTTGATACCTGATCTTTCCATCTGAGGTTTGGATCCAACAGGATACCTAGATTTTTAATTATAGGTGAAAAGTTTATGTTTGATTTACCAAGCATTAACATGGGAAGATCCACGGACTGAACTGATCTAATTAAATTTTGTGTTCCCAGAAGCAAAGCCTGGCATTTGGCCGGATTTATGGTTAATAAATTATTTTTACACCAATCGTCAACCCTTGATAGATCATCATTAACTGCCTGGAACGCTTCAATTATTTCTGTTGGAGAAAAATGGAAATAAATCTGCACGTCATCTGCATAGCAGTGGTAACGACAAAACTTCAATGTTGTGGAAAAGTCTTGAATGTACAAGCTAAACAAAAGGGGACCGAGTACACTGCCTTGAGGTACGCCTGTAACCAGGTCAACAGATTGTGAGATGTGACCATTTTCATCTTTAACTTGCTGCGTGCGTTGTGATAAGTATGATTCTACCCAAGAGATTGCTGACTCTGAAAAATTATTTAGACATTTTAATTTAGTTAAAAGGATGCTAAAGTCAACACTGTTAAAGGCTGCACTGAAATCTAATAAAATCAGTAAAGTTAGTTTTTGACAATCCATGGCCTTTCTGACGTCATCAGTTACCCGCAGAAGCGCAGTACATGTACTATAATTCGCACGGAAACCCGATTGGTATTTGTCTAGTAATGTGTACTGTTTTAAAAATAACAACATTTGATCAAGTGCTAGGTATTCAGCGGATTTTGAAAGCGCTGGTAAAATGCTAATCGGACGATAATCATCTGGACCTAAAGGGTTTGCTTTCTTTCGTAATGGCCTAACTATGGAGTGTTTCCAATCTAATGGAAAACGAGCAGTGCTAAAAGATGTATTAATTATACTTGTTAAAGATTCTAGAGCAATTGGGCAGATTTGTGTAAGCATTGAGCTCGATATTTTATCAAAACCCAAAGCTTTTGATTTAATGCGCAGAACAGACTTGTGGACATCATCGGTCGACACTTCAGTAAACACAAATTGTGGAAATGAAAGGGGCGGTATACTGATTAAGCGTTTGATAGTATTCAGTTTAGCTGTATTGTCTTGCATCTTTAATGCAGAAAAATGTCGATTCAGTTTCAGTGTAGCTACATGTATGCTGTAAAGCATCTGCAATAATGGTTTTCCTATACCAGCTTTCTTTAAAGCAGCCCAAGTCCTTCGGGAATCGGTATATGAAGCTATAGAATGATAATATTTTAATTTAGAGTTTCTGATCAACTGCTTGGTCCTATTACGTATACTTTTGTAACGGTCATAATTCAATGCAGTATTAACTTTCTTATAAAATGCAAGTGCACTGTCTCTCATTCGTCTCATTTCATTAATTTTAGGGGTTAACCACGGAGATTTTGGTCTAGTTACCCTAACTGTTTTAAATGGAGCATGAGTGTCAAAAATATTGTTAACAAGTGTATTGAACTTGTGGAGTTTAGCATCAACATCTGCTTCCTCATCGATTTCATGCCAGCTCGCACGTTCTATATCTGTTTGTAGAAGTTCAGAATTAACACTCTTATAATCCCGGTAAGTAATTAATTTAGGTTGAAATTTATATGTTTTAAGTGAATATGATACAAAAATAAGATCGTGTTTAGAGATTTCTAATATCGGTATTTGTCCAAAATTTAGTGCTCTGTCCTTATTCGAAATTATAACATGGTCAATAATCGATGATGAAAGGGGTGCATGGTGAGTGGGTTCAAGTGGTAAAATGCTAAGATTACATGCATCCATCATAGTTCGAAAATAATGGACCTCGGAAGTATCATTCAGTAAATTGATGTTCCAGTCTCCAAGCACAATTATATCTGTATAATGCGGGGCATATTGAAAATTACCTCCTCAACATCAACCAAAACCCAATTTTTGGGGCTTATAAACAACTCCAACTAGAACTTTTGCCTGCGCAGCTACAATCTCAAGAAAAAGAAATTCCGGACGCGCCTTATACATGGAGGGGGAAGATGCAATAAATTTACAATTAAGATCATTACGAACATAAAGAGCCACCCCTCCACCACTTTTCCCTGTTCTGTCGTTTCGTATAATTTTATATCCTTCTAACTTGACCAAGGAATCAGACAGAGTTGGTTTCAGCCACGTTTCTGACACCGCAACACAGTGTGGAAGACAAGACTCAAAAAGGTAAAGAAACTCATCTAAATGAGAAAGTAGTGAGCAGGCATTAATATGACAGCATTGAAACGATTTCGGATGACGAGAGAGTGATTGACAAAGGAGAGCGGAACAAGACGGGACAGGTTGTTCTAGATCAATACCAACAACTCTTTCAGGAAAATCCAACTCAATTAAGCATAAATCAGAAAAATTTTCAGCCATTAATAAATTTCACCCAGAAATAAAAAAATAAGTATTTAAATATAGGGCAAACCACTTTACCAAACAGTATAAAGCAATGCATCCCTGTAACTAAGCTCGAACATTCACACTTATACACATACCCGCACACATTCTTAACTACAAACACTAACCGTAACAAACGCTTAATACTAAACCTAATCATAATAATAAACAGACAGTACAAACAAATAAGCGCAAAACAAATAAGCGCCAAAAGCAAAACAAGATATAATGCGATATATACTATACTATACTATATAGTTAGCTCACAAAATCAAAATCAAAATCAATAGCAAATATCAAATATCAAATGACAGTAACAAATACAAATGTAGTTGAAAAGAAACGCCAGATTATATAATATTATAGAGCACCCTATCTTATCATATAGCTATCAAAATAAGGCGGTAGATACCAGGCATACAACTTAGTTACTTTTACTTTGACTTCGAGTACTATATTTAACTCGTTTAATTGCGGTCTCATTCTCACAAACTTGGATGCAAGAATTTAACTGTGACAAATTGATAACACTCTTTATACTGTTATTAGGCAGGTGAATAAAAATATTGTACAAACGGTCGGATGTTTTCGCATTAAACGCTAATAAGGGGTTATTTAAAGCACGTATGCAAGTCCACGTCGGGTTAGATAGCAGATGGACAGGAATATAGATTTCTACCACTCAAACAAGGTTAGAAGGAAACGTAGAATATGCATAAGAAAAGGACAGTGTTAATATAGGCGGGATTTGTAAGACATCAATGCATAGACTATTGGTCGATATCGTGAGTTGTATATCAGACATACACGGGAATATTGAATGTTAATTTTTCAGAAATTATCGTATCGACGCGCTGAATTTCGAGGATTTAGAAATCGGTTGAACTCAAAATTTTAAGAAATATTGTTGTAAATGAAGGACATCGCGTGAAATGCGGTCGAGAGGTGGCATCGGAAATTGTATAAATACTTTTTGAAAATGAACAAAAGTCCCTTAGTATTTTGATCGCTTCAGACTACGTACCGAAGTTACCACGAGCTTGTAAGTATAGAAAATTATTTTAAATTAAATAGTACGGTGTTAGCCTCATAATTTGTACGCGGATAGTACCGAGTCTAAATTTTATTGAGGTGCCACATATATTTTTTTAACAAGCTCGTGTAGTGACGTTATGTAACATAAACTAAATTAAAATAAAAGAAATGTAATTTTTGGATTTGGAGTTGGATGTAGCGTGTATGAACAGCATTGCAGCACAACTTAGAGGGTGTTCAACTACTAATAACTGGAGGCGGGAGCAGAGCAGTACCACGAAACAACTTAATGGCATCATCGTCATTATAATTTGAATTAGGGCCGCTATACTTGCGGCCACGTCCCCAATGCTCCACCCGGAGGTACTACATTGGGTTTAAACGCGAAAAATAGTCGTGCTCCTAATTTATTCTTACTTCATAGTTGATTCACCCTAAATAAAAACTAAATAAAAATCTAACAAACCTAAAAATCTAACAAACCTAACAAACTCTAACAATCTAATAAAGGCATCATCGTCAACGGAGCAGGGATCTTCAAGAAATTCCAGGTAACGCTTTAGAATTTGTTGTTGTTGATAAACTATGAAGGTTATTGTGATGGGTGAGAGTGAACTATGATGGTATTTTACATTATTTGGAGTATTGAAAGTAATACGTATAACCAACTTTTATTGTGGTATTTAACTATAAAGCTAAAGGTGTATATAAAGCTGATTAATGTTCCTCAGGAATTTAAATATTTTTTGTTATGAGTACATGGGTTTTTGTTGTGTTTGTAATAAGAATATGCCAAGTAAAGAGCATACATTAATCATAATTAACTGGGTTATCATGAGCTCACCATACTCCAGAGTTGCCTAATTGAAATTAATGATAAATTAAGAAAGAAAGATAAGGTATTATTCAGGGCCCATTTACTCAGGTTACATTCAATGTGTTTGATATTTCTGGTTAAAATTCTGGACTTTACAAAATAGAATTTATTGAGGTGTAACTTGACCACTGAGATGTAAATAATTTTGAAGTTTTATTTGTAAATAGTGGAAAATAGATATTGTATGATTGTTGTATTATTTTGTGGTTTTATTGAGAGTGTGCGTGAACGATAGAGAGTATGAGAGTGAATCTAGGTATCCAAGAGGAGTCCCAACTGAGCTAGCCAGGGAAGCAGTTGAAGAAAGCAATTCAACCGAGGAAGCTGGAATCAGGGTAAGAAATTAATTTTTTTTGAAAATTTTTCTATTGTGTGAAATTTATTTTCGATTTTGGTAAATTAGTGAAAATTTTCGATTTGTTATAAAATTGATAAAAAACGGGGCGATCCTTATAGGGTAACACAGCAATATGTGTATATATATATATATATATATATATATATATATTAGATATATATTATTAGATATATATTAGATACAGAAAAATAAGAAAAGTAATTTAAGTTCGCAGTTCGCAGTCATAGATTTTCTGAATAATCCTGCTAAAGATAATTTTGAGTACGATTTATGAAAGAAAACAATACGTTTGCTGGTCACTTTGCGAAGAACCTTGAAAGAGATGACATGCAAACTTGAGTAGACACTGTTAATCTTTGAATAATTAGGTATCGAACTTGATTAATATGATTAGTCAAATAAATTTGGGAATTACATCCTACCAGGTTGGTGAATTTTACTTTTAGGAAGAATTGGATCTTCAAGCAGAAACAACTTCGTTTTGGAAAGAGATGTTGATTGAGAAACATTCGTCTTAACGAAGTCTCAGAATTTTCAGTAGGATCTCGTTAAAACGGCTGGTTTGAGTTCGAGTTAGTTGATTTTAGTTGTTTCGGAGGTATCTACAATCAAAATTACTCCTCAGGTATTTATAGTACAAATTTTTAAACTATCACCTACCGTCATTTTTAATTATTGAACACTATTAACTGTATAAACTTGTCAACGTACCCACAGTGCGTTGTTATTATTAATTTTAAGAAATTAGGAAGTAACTTTCTTCGCCCAAAAAGGTTTTCCATTTAGAGAAAGTTTTTGATATATTTGGGATTTGCATTAAATGTTTATATATACACGTGCTTAAACATTTTTAATTGTAAAGTAGTCTAAAGAGCTTTAGACATTTGTATTTTCACAACCAATGTACAGGTAAATAGTTATATAAGTGTCCTTGTTTTACGATTATTTTAGGTTTGATTTAAATTAGTGTACTCAATTTTTCCTCGTGTGAATTTTAAGTCAGAATCATTTTCCTGATCTCGGGATTTGGTATCCTTTTGTTATTCCTTCTGGGGTTTTCCCTAGGAATCCTCGTATTTCCGATTAGATTGCGTCCAAGATAACTCCAAATTGAGACCAGTATTTCTCACACGATAGTATTTTGGAACCCTCTTCGAACACTTTACCACCTTTCCCATTGAGTTAGTTGGCAATAATTCTTGTTGGTACAGTCGAGGTTTTCAATGCTTTATCCAAACTGAATTTTTAGCGAGGTACTTCACGGAGTTTGTCTGTGGATCACCGGTTAAATTTTTGGAGCCAATACTGTACGTGACAGTGGCTTTACATCTATTTCTGTTTTCATGTATTGATGTTATTTGTTACTAACCCCAGAAAAAATTCATTAGAATGAGGTCTGTGGATCTGAATGGCATTTTAATTGACCATCGTCTTCCAACAACTATACTACCACAAGCGATTTATCAAGATCCTGTTCCGCAACTACCGTATAGTGTGATGTAACACTAACATGTTGAAAGTATAGTGCTGACATTTTTGTAGTTAGCTAGAATGCTGATTTATCACTGCTATATGTGCGTTTGATTACAAAACAATGCCACATTGTCGAAACCTTTTTAATATGGTCTCAGAGAATTGAATTCCACGATCAAGATTATATTTTGAATTTCTAAATAATTTGGAAATTTAATAAGAAAATTCGAAAATTCGATTTTTATGTATTTTGACGTCAGCATTACAATTTGGAAGCTTATTTGGTGATTGTTCATAGCACTAGTTACAGCCAGTTTCTGCTATAAATTAAAATATAATTTTTTGCTCGCTGAAGACCATTATGGTTTTGCAATATTTTGTAATACACAAGTTGTTACGGGTAAAAGCGACGTTCCGTTAATTGATTTGCCCAACAGGGGCGGGAACCCCATAACAATTTTAACAGTGCAACAGTTAACTGCAGTGGCGCGAAAGTGGGTTCCAACGAAAGAAATAATGAAAATAATAAAAATATACTTTTGAAATGGCTGAAAGACAAACAAAACTACGTTACTATAACTTCTTACCTTGAAGGGCTTTTTCTATGTCATAATTTAGGTGCGCCAAACAGTCTTGTTTCCAATACCTTTCGGTGCTTTCCGTACACGGAAGACGGTTATTACGAGTAAGTCGCCTTTGCTTTTGATTTCCTAAATTTATCACACTATACGTTACCTTTTTCTACAATACTTTAAAAACGTTCGTGAAATTTTGTCATATCAAATTAATTTTAAAATAAAGGGCCTCTCCCAAATACGACTTCATCACTGGGGTAGCTGGATATCTGTTTACAAATATGTAATTTTACCTGGTTTATAAATAACTGTAAATAAAATTGAACTTACACTTAACCTCCATTGACATTAAGTAATTGTAATATGAATATAAATATATGTTCCTTTAAAAAAACTAATTTTCTATATTCAACCTGGCCAGGTGTTACAAACGAAATTTTAAAGAAAAAAACATTAAATCAATCAATCATACTATCAAACCATTTTTCCCGTTTTGCAAATTGATGTACATGACATTCTAGATCTCATTTATGGAAATTTCTTTAATAATAATACATAGAAACAGCTTGTTACGTGCCAAAATTTGGCACTAGACATCTTTCTAGTATACTTTTGATGTGTGGGAGTTTCGCACCTTAAATTTGAAGGACTTGGCGCGTGTATTTCCGTTACGTCAGAAGTGGTTGGACGAACTTCGCGCCGACGCGTGTGGGGGAAGAAAGAGTGGGGAGTTTCCGAGAGAAGCTGAAACGTGGCTTTTTGCTTTTGAACATCGACAAGAGTGGTTGGGTATCGTATCTTTATTTTTATTATGTAGATTTCCTTTTCTCGCTTATCTTTGTTTATTGTTCCCTATAACCCGTTTCCCGTCGTTACCTCTACATGTAGGAAGAAGATACGGAAATTGGAAAGCAACCTGGCCGAACCGCAGTCCACGCCGGAGCACCATCTTTATCCGGAAGGGAGCCCTGAGATAGCTAGCTGGAGCAATCCCGAAGGACGCTATGCGCTCCATCTGTAAATAATCCGGAAGGGGGCCCCTAGCAACTCTGAAGGAAGCTATCCTGTGAGACGCTTATATATTCATGTGAGTGCTCGATTTTTATAAACTGTTTTATAAATTTGATATATTTCGTCATTACGTGTAATAATTTGCATATTGTGTGACGTCATTGACAGATGGGCGCGCTAACTTCTGTATTATAGATTAGCGTTACCAACTGCCGTTGTGTCGCGTATACCGCGTCGACGGTAATATAAAGAGGACGTTTAAATGTAAGAAGCTAAATGCCAGAAACACCAGTTCTCCATTTTTCTATTCTAGCAATAGCTTCTCTAACACTTATCTGAGCTATACCCTCAGGTAGCCCTTTTATTCCAGCAGACACAAGTTTTATAGTCCCGTACACGAATAACATTCCTTGCCAAAATTTGTAAGAGAGGTTCAACATATCCTCGCTCACCGTTTAATTTATCCTTTAGGAAAGTCTATGTTCCATCTTGAAGCTGTGTTCCATTCACTAATTTTTAACTTATTTTCATACCGCTTATCAAAATCAACAAATCATGAGGAAATTTTTTGTGAGCTTGACCATAGCAAATGTTCTAACCAAAGCAAGCCCCTCCCTGCCCCCTGCATGTTCGTATGGTCCAACAACGTTGTTACCCACATCAAACATTCAACGTTTCTGTCGTTTGCTTATGAATCTCCGTCATTTTATGATGATCATTTTTCGCTGTAAATTTGCAACTGCAGTTAGTCATTAACAGTAAATATACATTAATAAGGAAAAATGTTTTATAGGACATGGCGGTTTTCTATTTAAATTACAAAATTTGTGGCAGCAGCAAAATTGTTTTCCTTCGTTCGTGTACTAGTTTGATTTTATAGGGATGAAATTGATGTCATATGTAAAATTCAAAAAGCACCACTGCCTGGAACGTTTATTTTTCTGCTAATTTTGTTTAATGGTTGTTGTGCCTCTAAAGCAGTTTGTCCTAAAACTAAAACTCGATGAACAAATTGGTTTTGTGCACATTTCATTATTTATATTGAAGTTGTTACAGAATTTTAAATGTAGTTTAATACATGTATTTTTGTAAAGAGCAATTATTTGTGGCACTTTTAAATATAACGTAAAAGCGTTAAAACAGCCACTTTATTACTTCTGCATGCTTATCGGAACATCTATGTCTTGTAAAATTATAGAAAAGAAAATTAAATGGTGATCAGCTTCACAGATTTCCCAATGTAGTCAGTCTGTTTATTTTCAAAGATGTTACTGCTAAAATTAATTATAAAAATTCAATCAGAAAAAGTCCATTCCCAAGTTTGAGATATTCTATTAACGCATTTGGAATTAAGTATACTTTTAAAAATTTAAAAAAACATTGGTCCCCATTTACACCACAAAGTTGAAATATAAATGAGCAGAAAGGGTTTTAATTATTTGTACAAACACTAGGAAATTCTTTCTTCTCAACAGAATTAATTAAAACTTATACTATAGCCCTCCAGTATAATGCATATTTTATAATGGAATTTCGAGTTACCAGCAATATAATAATAATTACTTGGAAATAACGTATAGTTTTATTATTGCAGTTTTTGTTTTAATCGTTTTGATTTATGTATTTAAAGTTTTATAATACATTTTAATTTCGACAATATACTGTGTTATGAATAGATTTAAATACTTCATTTTAAATAGGAAAGCTGCTTATTTACCCATAAACCAGTCAGTGTAGTTAGGGTGTTTCATTAAGTAAGAGTTTTTTATTGGACGCTGTTGTTTACGAATTATATCTACAACTGCAAAGGAGTTATTCAAATGTACGCTCTAAATTGAATATTTCGTCATGACTGTAAAAATGATCAGCAGTTTATATATTTCTTTGCGTAATTATACGGTGTTGCGGTAATTATCCAGTCTACAAAAGGTTAAAAACATAAATGCTTCTTTTGGCTTTAATATTCAAAATGTCGTTCCATGATACTTTCGTTAGGTTAACCGATCTTCTCGGATGTCTCCTTAATAAAGTTGTAATAACAGCTTTTATGCTTGTGTATTTACGTATGCATGTTGTATGTCTGTATTCGTTCATCTGTCTAGGTATCTAGGTATACATATATATATATATATAAAAAATACTGTGTATTATTTCTGGAATCATGCCTCAAAAATTGGGTGCCAAAAAATGCTGTGTAATTACGCTCAAATCTTGCCTCGGCTGCTCCTGAATCGTCCTCGTCCAATTCGATGCTTCCTAAATATTACATACACCTACCTGTTACATCTAAAAACTTCCTCTCATTATCACCATAGCAACCTAAATAGAAATCTACATCAATCATGCATTCAAAAATAACTCAATTAACCAAAATATCACACTCTATTTATTTGAAATCCAAATTACATTTTTTTTCAGATTTAAAATACCCTCGCTTTATATACATTCATGTGTTCACCAAATTTTATAACAATCATTTGGCATATTGAAAACCCTTTCAACACATAACTTTTTATTAAAGTAAGAGGGCATTCCTCATACCTTATGTTAGCCTTTGTCTTAGCATCTTAAAACTTGATAGATGTGCATATAAATTCTCTGCACGACCAAATATCAAAAAGCCCTCTATACATGTTTACAACGTTTGGTTATTTGCAAATTAATGAATAATGCTCAAAAATCAATTTTTTTTAACAGTCCTATAAATGTCTGTTCAAATAAAAATCAAATCAAATAATAATAAAACACTATGAAAATATTCACCATGAAATGTCTTATTCTATCTCCTACCTTGTAGTTGTCTTCGTACTGCGGTCCACCAACTAGCCCCTTTTAGATGTTGCCGTCTGGTAGGTCCTTCGTCTATCCATTAATTCCTTAGTCGAATCCCCATGTGCACCATATATGTCTCTACTCCAAGAACTCTGCTTTTATAAATTCCAATCAAAATATCTAATCTCCAAATTTCGATCTTTTTATTGCAAATAAATTCCACTATCCAAACCTCGCTTTTATCCTCATCCAACCAATTTTCAAATTTCACTGCTTCTCCTGCATCCAAACAAAAATCTTTGTACTTCATCTCAGCTTCACTATTTAATAATAACGCTTTATCAGCTTTTACATAAACTTTATTTAATTAGATTGCACTAATTTACTTGGAAGTAAACTAACTGGATCACAGATGGAATAAAAGAGAGCGAGACCCCTCTCTGTTATTGATTATATAATGCAAATCTCCTCTCCCTTCCTGTTTACAAAATAGCACGTTTACTTGTTTAACCGATACTTTATTTTCCCTGAAAATCACCAACGACCGTCGATTTCTCGTAATTTTTAATAACACAACACAACAGTACGTGATAAATCCACTTAAAACCGTCAACTACCGTTTCAAATTCTCCGAATTAGCCTCTACTCCTCGCTTGATACACGCCTTTAACTTCAAGCAAACATCATTTAGCTTCCTTGTACATATCGCTTTATCGCACACATATGCCTCTACCACCTGAATTTTTAGCCCTTCTCGTTAAATTTTCACCAATCATCTCCCTTGGCTCCATTTCCCACCTTTTTGAACGACGCGTGCTTGCTTACAACTATCCTTGAAATTATCGATTTTTGATTCCCTTCTTCTGGATATACTTTATGTTTCTTTCTTGTACACATAGCATTTTATTCAATCTTGGTCTTTTCATTGCTCCCTCCGACTCTATATCTAAGATTAAAAATCAATATTTTAACTAACGTATACTGTGTTTACACCAATTCCGTGTGGTTTTGTTTATGTCTTTGCTGCTTTAATTCCAACTGCTGTTCTTTCAAATAAGCTATTAAATTTGTTTGTAGCAACTCTACTAAGAAATATATTTCTCCCCTTGTTATTTGAAACGTGTTGGTTTTTACGTTTGAAACCGAGAAATCGTTATTTTTAACATGCTCAACGCTTTTAAAATTGTTCCATAGTACTTCATTATCCACCCAATATGCTATAATTTTACCCCAAATTATTATTTCTTATTCTCTTTTTCATACATTCTGTAATACATAGTTCCTAACTAAATCTAATTAAGATTAATTATTCCTACATTAATCACGCGTTAAACTAAATCGATATTGCCCTATTATCCACTATTTAAGGTAGAAAATAATTGTTGAAAATCTTTTAACTAAATAACTTTATTTTACTGTATCCAATCGCTCTCAACCCTATGAGTTCCCTTATGTTTTTATGTATTCTATTGACCCTTTTAATCACACGATATTATATATATATATATATATATATATATGTTATGTAATGTTCTATGTAATATCCAAGGTTAGACGCACTTAATTACCACTCATATTCATGAAATATCTAATTTAAAACTAATGATAAACAAGATCGTAGAATAATTAATTGCTGAACTTATATCGAATGCTATTTCAGTGTGATAGAGCTTCTTGAGATTTCAAATAGGTGTTTAAGTAATTTTTCTTTATAAAAATCAAACGTAATCCATTTGAATAAGCTTCTGTTGATTGTATTTAATGTTTATGTTCACTATTTAAATGGACACTACTGTTTTTAAAAGTAGGACGTACCATAATATCTGAAAAATAAGTCACTTAGCATGTTTCCGTAGAAATAAGTAGTTATAGGATGTAAAAATAATGTTTGTTTACTGTATTGCACATGTATGTTCACTATTTAATTGGACATTATTGTTCTTATAAGTAATAGGTACCATAATACCTGAAACATAATTCATTTGGTATGTGGTGTTAGAAATAAATGTAAGTTTAATGAAAAATTGTAAACAAAATGTAACCAATGGAAAATAGGACCAAGTGATCAAAATGAAACGTTTTGAAAGAGTTATTAGATGTGTTTGTAATAATTGATCAAGGAGTGTAATTTTAAGAACTTTATAGATAGTAGGCAAATATGATTTTTTAAAGAGATCTCCTAGGTGATAAGGTAATAATAAATAAGGACTTGTAAAATTTGTATTAAAAAGAATAGATGTGTTTTACCTGCTCTCGTGTTTTATTAAAGTATTAAAAGCTGAAGTTAGTTGAAAGAGTAGTAATTGTGAATTTATGAGGCCTTGTGCAACGGGTAGTAAGTTTAAAAAGTTTATACAACCGTTAGAGGCACAGAAGATTATTTGCTCGTCAAGTGAAATGTGTACAGCTTCCAAGTTGAGATGAATTGAAGTACCGAGAGCCAAAAATATTTCCAGAGGATTCCATTATTGTGAACAGTGTACCAGCCGTGGTAGTGATTTGAACGAGTCATAGTTAGATGGCCGATTCTGAGTATCATTTTTATAATATCCTTTTAGTATTCATAAGGCCTGAAATTAAAGCGTAGAGTTGTAAATACCAAGTATTAAAACTTATTTTAACAGGTATCGTGCACATCCAAGTTTTGGTGGTCTGTAGGCAGTCAAGGGTCCATTCTTGTAAACACAGGTATAAAATAAATTCGTTTTTATAATTGTAACACCTAGAAAACTGTAGTATTCACTGAAATCTAAAAATTTTTATCAAAAGTTAAGCATTCTAAACTTTGTTTACTTTCTGAATAAAATTGGTAGTAAGGGTCACACCCAGATCTATAGCAAGTATATTTAAAATTAACTAGAGGGTGTTTTATCTGGCAGTGGTTAAGATATAGGCATACAGTTTTGTACCCACACTGTTTGCATATTATAACTTTTAAATTCATTTAATCCTGAGATAAAGAGTTTCAAAAAGCCGTGACACACATATATATATATATATATATATATATATATATATATATATATATTATTGGTTCACAACCAAGTTACATTTATCCATTTATTAAATAAATATAACAAAAAAGGCTCAAATATAAACACAGATATATATTAATATATATATATATATATATATATATATATATATATATAGATGAGAAGAAGACACCATCTTGGTCAATAAGGGCAAAATCCCAATACGCAATATTTAATTCTAAAAGCGTAAACTTTCTGTAAGAACGCTATGAGCATGAGACTACGTTTTGAATCAATTAAATGGATGGGTATTTTACTCATATCATTCATGCAGTATCTAGACGAACATTTTAATAAGAAGTTGCGTCAGTTCTCAGTATAAGGAGAAAGTCACGTAATGCATTTAATAAAAACCAATATTTGCAGGATAAACTTCAAAATCGAAACAAATTTGCTATTTATGAAGGAAACGTTTGGAGATTAATAATAAAAATGATTGGATTTATGTATAGAATAATGAATTCGATTTTGCATTGATGAGAGCGTTTGACGAATAAAATGTTTTGTTATGTACTGAAGCGTTTATATTGATCTAAATGACGTGACTCTAGTAAGAGTTGCATATTTAGGTAAAATAGTGGATTTTCTAAAGACGTTGTTTATAATCTAAATTAGACGTTATATATAGGACTAGAGTAATTTAAAAGGATTATTCTTGTTATTCTGGAACTAATAAAGCAATTTAAAAATAATTTACATCTATAAAAATAAGTGCAAGTATTAAGATTGTTATGTGATTTGCAGTTAGTTGTTTTTGCCGATACTTAGAAATCGTAAGTAGTCCTATATTATAAATTAATTTAGGTAGTGAGGGTTGTTGTAGGGCTTCAAATATTACTTTAAATTCTGTACAAATACTATTTATAGTCCTGCTCAAATTTCATCCAATTCAAATAAAATCTGTTTGAATTAATTTGAATTTGTTCCAAATTAGCCTTTGGTTCTGCACTGGGTAGGTCCATTACAGAGCGGTGCGCATATTTTCACATATCGGAAACGTGAAAAAGATTTTCTTCATTTTTCCACAACGCAAGTTACGTTTCGGGCCTTGGGAGCGGCGTTTTTAAAAACTACATTCAATTCTTCGTAACAATTTATTTGTTTAAACAGAAATTAATATGGAATTTTGACAACGTGGTATTAATTATTCTAAGTCGAAAAAAAAAATTAATTGAACTAATATTAGGGCGAGTAGCCTAGGTAAATAACAATGCTAAAGCTGTAATACTCAGACTGACTGACTGGTTTTGGGGCTCCCGGGGTATTTATGTTGTCCCTGCCCCTCACAATTCTGTAGCTACTTGCAGAACTCATGTCTGCTTATTCTTAATTCTATTCATTAATAGATTGTTACAATCTTACTTTCTAGGTAATTGCGGTATCTTAACCGTCTGTGACCTGCCAACTGCAGTATCACTATCGTCTGGAATACATTGTATTGCATCCATTCTCATGAACTGTTAATAACCTTTTTATATCTTTTCTAGAGTTACATTGTTGTACTCGACTTATGATTTCTTTAACAATTTCTAATATTTTCCCATTATATTCTATTATATAATATATATATATATATATATATATATATGCATATATATATATATATATATATATATATATAAAGACAAGTTATTTGCAGTCCGCAATAAGAAAATTGTATATGAAGTAAGATGTATCTGTAAACAACTCTTATGAAAATAATAAAAGCCATTGACAAATACAAATCGGGCTGGTAGTTATATAGCCATTTTTGTTAATGGCTATATAACTACCAGCCCGATTTGTATTTGTCAATGGCTTTTATTATTTTCATAAGAGTTGTTTACAGATACATCTTACTTCATATATATATATATATATATATATATATATATATATATATATATATAGATTGGGGGATACTTAACTCGCGTGATCAGTTGGTGTACTGTGTAGGTGTTCCTGACAAAATGTATGCACTAGGATGAAAATACAAAACTAATGAGTAGATAATATTTTTATTGAGTCATCTACGCATAAGCTTGAAGGAAGTTCTCTCCCACAATGGAAATGCGCGTCCCACATAGGCGGAGCATATGTTTGTTATGAATGCAATTGGGTTTCACTAAGTACTGCTGTTTTCTCTGCGAATGGGACAGTAGATCTGAGGATAAACACTACTTTGTATAAGTCCAAAACGCGAGAAAACCTTGTTGCTGGAGAAAAAATGTTAGAATTCCTTCTCTCATAGGTATACAAAGAAAGTTTTGCTACCACTTTTGCACATAAAATTGTGACTGATGACAAACTTTGTTAAAGCTTTAAATAAAGCTGGTGAAGGATTCCAATATCTGAGAGGAAGTTTCCCAGACTAAGTGAGGCAAAAATAAAAGAAGGAATTTTTATTAGACTGTAAATTCGTCATATAATAAAGGACAGCGTAGTCGATTCAAAACTGACCGTGATTGAGGGTGCCACATATGTATTATTTAAAGAGGTATGCTACAATTCTTTGGGAAATACGAACAGATTGTGAATCTTTTAATTTTCACATACAGCGATATAGGAAGTCTGAAGATTCATTTCTTCCACTCACATTTGGACTTTTTTCTGCAAATCTAGGGTCTGTGAGTGACGAACATGGTGAAAGGTTTCACCAGGACGTTATGCACTGTGCAAACTGATAACAAGGGAAGTGGAGCCCGCCAATGCTTGCCAGTTAATTTTGGAACCTAAACAATGATGCTTCAGAAGTACACTAACAAACGAAATTCACACGCAAGAAAATTTCGAGATTCGGTACTGACATGATAAAAAGTGTCTAATTATGATTTTTCCTTTTGAAACTCAGCATTCCGCTTTACTGCTAAAATGTGGTCATATTGTTAATCTAATTATCATAATATAAATTGTCATACCGATCTAAATCTCTTGAGATCTATACTTCCACAACGTTTTGGATACTGTCCGCAAGAAATATTGTACGAAGTACACCTATGTAATTCGTGTTTTCGTTTGTCGCCTGCCGCCCATTTCTGATCTACCCTCATTACGAGCGTTAGAAACCGAAGCATCTGTGCACATTGGCGTTGATTATGCTGGTCTTATTAAAATTACCCGAACACATCGTTGAGGTGGTTTGCTCACAGAAGTTGTGTATATGCCTTTTTGTGTGCCTAACCACGAAGGCGGTACCTATTTTTATACGTACCGCCTTCGTGTTTTCTAGCCGCCTTTAAACAATTTATTTCACGGTGGGCATCTGTTGCTTGCTTATATTCATACAGTGGGACAAATTTTATTGGCACCAAGACACAATTAGACTATGTGTATAAATTTTTATTAAACACTGCATTGAATGGAAAATGATTCCTCGACGAGCTTCTCATTTTATAGCTATGTGGAGGGTCTAACATAAAAAATCGTAAAATACTTTTGTTTCGTGTTATCAAAAATCAGTTAATAGCATATGAAGAATTTTAAACGGTCCTTACTCAAATAGAATACTTATTAAGATCTAGACCGCTTTGTTTATTGTCCTCTGACCCTCATCGGGAAGTTCTTGCCCTAGTTCATTTTTTAATGTTTACGTCTTTACTATATTTACCCTCCTTTGATCTACCAAACGAAAAAATTAACTTAGTTAACCGCAAATACTATTGGATATGCTAGTAAGATCCTATTGGAAAGAAATTGAAAACAGACTACTTGCATACGCTTCAGATGCGACAAAAGTGGTGCATTCTTGATAATCCCGTTAAGATGGAGACTTTAATTCTTGTTAATTAAGATGATACTCTTCCTTTTCGCTGGACATTAGACGTAATTCAAGAGGTTTATCCCGGAGAAGATGGGGGCGTCCGAGCTGTCAATGTTAAAACAAAAAACGGTTGTTTTAACGTGCCGTTGTAAAGTTTATCGATTTCAACACAATAAAAATTCTTAACCGCATAGCTTATTTTAAGTTGTATTGCACTATACTTTACAGCTTAAATTACTCTGTCTTACAACTTATTTATTTCAAGCACTGCTATTATTTTCTTTGGTGTATTCTATTTGCCATTCATTTGTAAGTTTTGTTTACTTTCAAGGCTTGGAGCACATGAATCGACGCTTATAAGAGCATCAACTTGCACCATATTTCCAGTTTGCTTTTCAAAATGAATATTGATAGTGCGCGATGGACACAACATGGTCAGCAACATCCAACACTTTTTTACAAGTATGACTAGTAGATGCATTCGAAAAGTAACTGCGATCTACACAAAGCGTGTATATTGTAGCGCCGTTTAGTCTACCTCTAACTAGAATAATTACAGTCGAATGTATGCGATGCGTTTGTACACAAAAGATGATCGATAGACCCCTGTGGGCTATAGAGCTGATTGTTAGATATAAGAGTTGTGCATTTAAGAGCTTTATTTAGCTTATAATAAGTACATTTGAGATATTATTTGCATATTTTGGTATATTCTCGAAATAATTGGATAAAATATAAATTGCTGTGATGAACGTTGGTTAGTTCAGTTCTAATTGATACTTTGATTACATTAGAGTTCTAATTTAATGCTTTGAAAGTCTTAATATGAATAAATTAGCGGTACGTATAAATTGCCCTGTGAGATAAATTATTGTAGTAATCGATATAAATTTGTTATAGTGATCGATATAAATTAATTATATTGCTTCCGTATTAAGTTAATTGAGAAGATAGCACCGTAGTGTTAAGAAGGTAGTATTTGTACTGTTAGCGATTAGCTGGAAAGAAATTGGTGTGAGAACTTATAGAATTTCATTGAAGCTACGCGAGTTACGTTTTGGGCCTTGGGAGCTGCCTTTTTAAAAAGTCCTCTTCCAAAACTTCTTGTAATAAATGTATTTATTTAAAAGAAATTACATTTGGAATTTTGACAAACTATATAAATTTATACTAAGTCGAAATTAATAATAATTGAAGTAAAATTAGGGCGAGTAGCCTAAGCAAACAACAATGTAAAAGCTGAAATACTCAAGACTGACTGATTTGATTTGGAGCTCTCGGGGTTATTTATGTTGTCCCTGCCCCTCACATTTCTGTGGGAAATGCAGAGCTTATGTCTGCTTATTTCTTTATTCAATTCATTATACAATGTAACCATTTTAATTCTAATAATTGCGGTTTTTTAACCGTCTGTGACCTGCACCTGCAGTATCACTTACGTCTGGAATACAATGTATTCACATCCGTTCTCACAACTTGCTTGTGAACTTTCATTAACCTTTTCTTTATTTATCCTTGAATTACAATGTTACATTTAACTTAAGTTTCTTAATAATTTTTATTTAATTATACATATTTGGATTGGAGGATACGTAACTCCTCACGTATATAAAAAATTAAGGGTTTCTTTACTTATTTTTTAAAATTCATTGTTTCTAAGGGTACATTTATTACTTCCTTATTTACCTTTGTTTCCTTATGACTAAAATTTCTTTCTTGATTCTTATATCTAAGATACATTTTGTACAATACATACATAATTAGTAAAATGATTAAAACGATTAATAAAATTGTCCAAACGCTTATGTTATCATAGTGTAATGTTGGCACTTTTAACTCACTTAAGTGTTCTTAGTAATTGTCCTTAGGTTGAGATCGTCTAAGTCTAGGTGTTCTAGTTGCATGGGTTTCTTGATTATTTCGTCGCCTTCGGGTTGTGTAATCTTGAATTGTAGTTCCGGTAAATTTGCGAATTTCTTGGTTACTGTGGGTCTTTATATACTCTAATGATTTCGTTCTTCAATTTTAGATAACAGTCTTCCTTAAGGGTGATTACTTTGCTTCCAATTAATGTTAGAGTGTTCTCGTCGTGGTTGCAGTGGGCGGTTGCTATTGCTTCTTGTGGAAATACAGCAATCCATTTGTTTTCCGTAACTTTTGAATTTTCATATTGTTGATTTGTACTGGTTTTGCTTCACAGTTGTCGTAATGATTTGAAAATCTTAATAATTGTACTTTGCAAGAGCAGTCTTCTTGAATAGTTGTTGTTAATGGTTGGCATAAATATTGATTTAGTGTTACTTCGTTACATTTTTCGTTTGTGTAACCATATCTGAGTTCATTTAAGGAAAACAATTTGGTTTTGGGGATGATAACTTGATACATGCTAGTAATTTTTACAGGGAAAGCAAATACATGATAATAATCATAAATGTTACTTTCTACTATAGGGGTTTTTATTAAAAATGTGATTTTGTTATTCTTTACATAGCCTTTTACTATGGCTATTTTTTCAAATATGAGTATGTTTGGTTCTATTACTTCGAAGGGTAATTTACTGTTAGTTATAAATGATCTAATTCTTAATAATTCTTTTAATAAGTCAGTTGGTTCTATAATACAAGAGTGTAATGTGTTTAATTTTGCAAATGTTACAGCATTTTCTAATGTGGCTAAAATTTGTCGGATTACAGTAAGAGTTAATATTATTTTAGTGAATATCGTATTGAATCTGATTAAGTCTCGCATTCTTAACATTGTTGGTTTGCATGTTAGTTTCAAGGGTTTGTATTCTCTTAGCTATACTGTCTTGATTTCTTACTAGCTTTCTTAACGTATCGTTGAATTTTATTATAGTTGATTAGGTTAGAGATATTTGGTTTCTAACAATGGTTTTTATGTCGTTTTGATTTTCAATTAACTGTTGTATAGCGTTGTCATATCGTTCTGCATCTTGGTTGTCTAAATTGCCTGTGATAGCTTTTATAATGTTACATAGTCCGTTGATTAGTCCTCTTTTTCGTCTGGTAATTTGTTCTGTGGGTATTAATCTATTAAATTTATCTTCTATGTTTCTTAAAATGTTTTCTATTATACTGTTGTAATTTAGCATTTCTATTGCGTATTCTTTTCCGAATTTGGCCGTGTCCATTGATTGTTTCAATTTGTAATAGTTGTTTGTAATTATGTGAAATTCTTGTTTTAATTCTGTTAAATCGAATTTTTGTGCGAATGTCCAGTAATCTATTGTATTTTGCATACTTCCCTGTTTACTGGTAGTATGCCGGAGTTGCTTTTTTATGTCTTTAACTAATATGTCGTTGTCCGTTCTACCTGGGTGGAGGTTGACAGTAAAGATGATGACTGTCCATCTGAAATTACATGGTGTCTTAGGTTTTTCAAATGAATATATTTTACTATCTTTCCGTTGTCTACTACGGCTATATTTTTGTCGATATTTTTTTAATTTTAAACGGGCCTAAATTTCTGGGTGCCGTTTTGTGTTTTTTTATTTTGGAAGTTTTTCTCCTATACGGTTTATTCTATTGAAAATTCATTTATGTCGGTATTTTTATTGCGGGTTGTTGTAATACGTTCTTTGTCGTTATCTAGTTTATCTTGTACATTATCGTTAGTTACTTTTAGTTTCTCTTTATGGTCCTTATAATACTCACTTTGCCCCTTGTTTTAATTCTCCATTTATGCGTGCTGAGAAGATTATCACTCCGCCTAATTTGGTTTGTTATTTTTGGTTGACTTTTATTAACTCAACTGCCGTTTTATTACATTCTAATATCTTCTCCGCATCATTATTTTAGTACCAGATTTTCATTACTTTTCACTCGTTATTTTTTAAACCGCACCGCTATCCAGTAGAGGAATTAACGCCTTCTCCAATACTCAACATAAGCATATGAGAACTAATTAAGCCACAGAGGATATGGTCAAATTAAGACCTATTTATAAAATGATTTTCTCATACCAATGCTTTAGTTGATACCAACCTTCGATTTCAACAAATCAAAGATCGAATTTAAGCAATAGTACAAATTAGTTAAGTAGATGCTTGCTTCTAATCTTTAATTTAATTACATGTGCAGCGAAAGTCAACTCTCGATACTTAAAATCTCTCAAGTTTTACTTTATAAAAGAATTCACTAAAAAATATAACAATAATATTTTTAATTTTTGAAATTGTTGAATCATTTGTAAGATAACCCCTAAGCTCGTGATCAATGTTTGAAAAGGCAGTGTTCTAATTATGTACGCTTGGTAGTCCTTCAAGCTCGTTATTATCCAACAAATCAAACTAGGGTAACGACGTAACTCTCCGCTAGGAATTCTAATTTTCTGTGCAGCTTGGATATTAATGTAATTACATTCGGTTGATTTAGTTACAAGTCGACCCAACAATTGATCTAGCCTTTAATTTCCATCATTACATTTAATGGCGTAAACGCTACAGAAAAACAAAATTGATTTAGCTAAATTATTGTTATGACAATCTAGCCCATTGCATATATCATTGTAAATGGGCATAGTTGTAGCCAATAACTACAATTACGGTAGTGACAAGACCGAGATACATTGTCGGTCTAGGACCATTAGTTATTGGTTACGAATTATCGTTTAGTAATATCGGCAATGACCTCTCGATATATTATTACCATTCTACATTCTACATTGTATTATATTAAAGACTATTTACCACGGAAATGCTGAATAATTTGAATATTTATTCTGTAGGTCATTGATTCCTTCATCAAATTAGTAAAGGATATCATCAAGTGCTTAAAATTTAATTACTTGTTAAAAATTTTAAAGTCCTTCAAGTTATTAGACATGGTTTATTAAAAATAACAGCAGCTGTGAAATATCGAATTTCCATGAGAAACTAAGAACGCAGTAATTATAAGAGGGATGATCTTGATTCAATTGGAATTTCTTAATTCTTATTTGCTACTTAGTTGTTAAAAATTTATCAGGAGGATTCTTAATTTGTGTTTATTTTATTAATTATAGTGCTGGTAATCCTTTCAAAAGGAGAAATTTATACTAAACAAGTACTAAGTTTCGGCGGAAATATTAAAAGATAGGGTAAAGGTGGTTATAGAAATTAGATGTTTTCTAAGTTTTGGTGCACATTTTTTATTTAAAAGATGGAGCATGGTGATCATTTTTAAAAAGCAGAGATATTATTAAATGTTTAGCCCTCACCTGTAAATATTATCTACAAATGAATACCCTAAAATTCTATAATTTGGATGCAAGGATGAGTACATCATTTTAAAGCTACTAGAAAGCTTTAGATTAAGTCTGATTAACTTTTTATCGCCTCAATTTATTTACGAAGTGGAGAAATGTTCGTTTTAAAATCCATAACGCGTACGTGCTTATCGCAGTATATTTACCAAACACGTTAGAATGGCATTTGAGCATACAAGTGGATAGAAATATTGTGAAATACACTGCTCCACATGAGCTTGGGACAATAATTTGATTTTAGGAAATGCAAATCCCGCAACCAATAATAATACTGAATACTGTTGTTTGTATACATTTAACTTTAAATTATATTACTGGAAGCTTTGTATTATATTCAGAGTGATAATAGATAATTCAAATTTGAATTATAATGCATGAAAGCGATTTGTACTTTGAAGAGTTAATACATTATATATAACCATCAGCATCAATCACTGTTCAATTCTATACCATTGTTGCATGTCGTCTTTGAGAATGTCGAATGTCGTCCTTGAGAATTTCGAATAGAAGTTCACAAACAAAGCAGAAGTTCCTCTGTTTGGGATCTACGTCCTTTGCAGCATCTTGTGCACGCTGTAGGACGTTTAAGTCAGGACAACGAAGAAATAGTGGTAAATATGAAAATCCATTCTCCTTAATAGTAACTAGTGTCAAATTACGAACTATGTGGTTTAGAATTTTCGTCTAAATACAGGGAGTTTATAAAAGAACTTCTTGATTTAAAGTTTTATTTGTACACATTAAAGTTAAAATAATCGTTATTAAACTATATAGTATTAATGAGAATCTTCTCAAGTTTTTTTATACCTAATAAAGTTCTATATGTGCACCATTTGTTGCCCTGGTTAACTCTAAACGATAATCAGTATCTTCCTAGGTATTCAGCAGCATATCATGCTGCAGCTGCAACAATTCTCTCCCTCAAATGAGCATTGTCACAGATCTTCTTGGAATAAACAATGTTTTTTACATGTCCCCAAAAAAAGAAATCTAGTGGAGTCAGATCCGGACTCCTTGGTTACCATGCAATCGGCCCACGTCTACCAATCCACCTGTCAGGGAAACGCAAGTTCAACGCATCACAGACACGGTTGTCATAGTGAGGTGTGGCACCGTGTTGTTGAAAGACAATCGGCCCCTTTTCTAGTTCGATATTATCTATCTGTGGGAAAACGTATAGTTCAAGCATTTCACAATAAATATCCTCATTAACTGTCTTCTCTGCGAAGATGACACGTCTACGATAGGATCATGCATCAATCCACACCAAACATTGACTTTGGGAAAGTCTCGCTGATGTTCTATGGATTCATACGGTGACTCAGACCCTCAAATCCTACAATTGTGTCGGGTGACAGACCCACGTACGTGAAAAATCGCCTCATCTGAAAACAGAACATTTTCTAGGAAGTTTTCATTCTTCCCCCCCAACACTCTCGCTACAAGGCCACGCACTGCGATCGAATATTAACAAAACAATCTTGACAATATACTGAACTCAAGTTCAAAACCCTAAAGTTTATTACTGGTTTCGTTTTTTAATTATGATTTTTTTAAATCAAGTCTTTTATAAACTCCCTGTATTATAAGGTTTCACCAATGGTTGCATGAAAGTTTAATACAACGTTGTATCTAACATATTGCTTAGGCAAGAATTCATTCATATTTCCAAAACGTGTATGGAGATCTGTGGTCTTATTAAAACACACTATGCCCTATCATTACATAGTCAATTCGAAAAGAATAGAGTTTATACCCTATATCTTCGACGTTTCAAAATCGACCTTATCCATACATGGCCGCTAAAAAAGGACAATGTCACTTTGTAACTTAATTAACTTGTTACTTTGCCTTTTCTAAAATTTACTGTCTGCGTTCGCGCATCAAACGAACTTCGCCTAATTAATTTCTGCAGCGTCGTTGGGTGCTTTCTGCCTTCCAGGTGTTTTTCGTTCGCGATCATTTTCGCCCCATTGTCTACTTTTGCCCAGCACAATTATCGCCCGATGCGTTTTTCACCTAGTACTACGTTCCCCCGACGATTTTTTCACCCCAGGCTGCTTACTCCCAATGTAATTCGCGCCTCACATATTTACGCCTAGACTGTTTGCTTTCAAGGACCTTTGTTCGTGTTACATATGCACACAATCGAATGTATTTGCAATAAAAAATGTTAAGATATTTAATATGTGTAATATATTTCCGTGAAGTAAAGGTTGGTGATGGTCTCCTTGCATGTATCATATATGCTCTGTCAAATTATGCTTACCACTAGAAAGACAATATTAGTCAATATGTCTGTTGTTTAAATACACGATTGTGACATTCCCAAGTATTACTTCATATAATTTTAATCCCCCGTCTAGAAATTCACGTCTAGAAATATTAGAGGAATAAAGAAATATTTGGAAAACAGTAAAAAATAGGAGGATTAAAATGATAGGACTTGTTTTAAGGCAAGTGAAAATAGTGCGGGATCTGGTAGAAGCAGAGAAACGAAAAGTGAGAGGTTAAGGTACGCATAATTAGACTTCTGCCCACAGATGGTAAAAGATCTAGGCTGTGTGAATATCAGGGAAATGTGTATGTTTGCTCAGGGTAGGAAACAATAATGATGATGACGATGCAAAATTTATTATAATGTGCAGGTGATTATTCCACAAATATACTGAATGTACAGTAAATATAAATATTAAAATACCTAATGTAGTTTTCTTAAACATACATTTAATTGTGGTAAATAGCTTATGTCGTTTTTAACGTTTTCCGTGCTTAATTTTAACATCTCACACGTATGTAACTCTTTTTTTGCAGTAGTGTTGTCATTGCATGACGCTACTCTTTTAGTAGCTGCATCGCAATGCAAGGGATTGCTTTGTTAATAGATATTTTGTTGCCATACTTTTTGAGTTCGTAAAGTAAAAATGGAAACGCTTAAAAGTTGTTTTATCTCTTAAGCAGAATTGAGAAAATGGAGACTAATTACAAAAAATTATAAATTGTTTGTTATGTGATATACTAAACGCTCTTAGTGTTCTTAAAAGATTTCTATATTTTTAAATAGAGATTTTTGAAATTATTGGAGAATCCATGAAAAATATACAATAGTCGTTCTATTGTCTAAAATAAACGAGTCTCTCCTGTTGTAATTTTTTCAAAGGAAGCTTTTAAATTTACTTGCTCATCATGCCTTCAGAGAGTTTTTCCGAATACGATAAATATTCACTAGACATGCGTTTTGTTTCAGTCGAAAATTTATATATTTTCATACTGATTAAGAAGAACTATTTCTCGCCCGGCAATAGGAAAATGATTTCGACAATAATTACCAACGTAATACATGATTAAAAATAAATAGTTACTGCGTGCAGGAATGGAATAGGGACCTGACGTTACGTTTTCAAATACGGGTCGATTTAATACACACACACGTATCATATTCAAAAATTAAAACGGTTTATAAATAACTCAGCTCCCCGTTTTAAAATACGCAGGTTCCCTATATATCGTATATTATTAAATAGGAACTTGAGCAAATCTACACGTACCCCATATAAAACAAATGGAGTTTAAGTTCTCGTACAAAAGTTGCAATATATCAACTACATACTAAACGAGTGGAACATTTTTTAACATCATTTATTTTAACATGGTTTGTAAAGTTTATTTTGCGATTCATCGAAATTCTATATTGTTAATCAGTGTTAAACAACATTAGTTTATTAAGTGGCATAAGAAACGTGTGCGCTTTATTAATTTTTAAACACATCAACTTTACTTTTATTGACTAATAATATATGTTCCGGACTTAGACCGTGTCATATTAGATTTTGTTCATTTTCGTAAGGGACGTCGTCAGAACAAAACATGAATTACCACTTCTACACGTGTATTCACTGAATCGACCCAAAAAGTGTCTTGCAGCAAAGTAGTAACTGCAAAGGAAGATAACTGCTGGATATGCGGATATGCACACCACACGCCCAGTTAAATCAAAAAGCTTCTTGTAACAAATAACTGAAGCCCAACGAAAAGTCACTGTATATATATATATATATATATATATATATATATATATAAACGAAAAGTTAGTTTAATGAGTCTTAAATTAATGAAAATAAAAAAGAATTAATGGCAAGTGACTCAAATTCAGCCACGAGGGCATCCTGTCGACGCGTTTCGCCCTAAAACAACTTCAACTTTAAGAAAAGCAAATAATTCCGAAATTATAAGAGTAAATCGGTCACTCTACATAATGTTAATTAAGAGGACACTGTATATAAAATATACGGAATTAAATGCATGAGAACATAAATATGTCTAAGTGTAGTTTACAAGTAAAGATAAGATTTTAAAATGCAATAAATTGCATCAAAATTAAATCACCGGGAAGCATAGATAAATTGGCATTGCAAATATTTAACAATTGCGTCGAAAATATCAACGTAAACGCATCCTAAATAATTCAATATTAGGAAATCGTTACGTGACTAGAATAGAACACATTTATTCCGAAAACCAATATTCTGTGGAAACAAATAAACACCAGGCCGTTCAATTATACAATAAATTAACAAACATCCAAATACGTGAGTTAATGAAAGCCAAAAGTTAGAAATCCTCGAATAATACTACAATATACTGGGCGCGGATGTGACGAATAGAGCATTCATTGAAGATTTAAACTAAATAATTTGTAAAAATTCCGAGTTCTGCTATATAAGGCAAAAGTATTTGCCTAGATTGTAAAGAAGTCAATGAAAACAATTGGAGGAAGGGCTTATATATACGATAGTAACGGAACGACATTCAACTGAGCAACGACTATGTTCGAAGGTGTTAAAAACTCACGTAACTAGTGAAGAAATAAATCAAAACAAATCAGATTTAAAAGTGCGAGAATTTGTGCAACGAAATATAAGCCGATCTATAAATAGACGTAAGTTAAACAACTTAATTAAATTCATTTTTAATATTAACGAAACAGGGCTTTAATTGAGACGACTTTAATCGAGACGGCTTTAATTTGAGATGACTTTAATTGAGACGGCTTTAATTGAGACGGCTTTAATTTGAGATGGCTTTATGGAGACGACTGTAATTTGGAACCTTTAATGAAGACGACTTTTAATTTGGAACCCTTAGTTTGGGACGGCTTTAATGTGGGACTTCTAACTTTGGACATATTCTAATTTTGGAGATAATTTAAAAATGAACATATTCTAATTTGGACATATTCCGATTTGGTACGTTTTAATTTTAGATGTACTGTAATTTGGTACGATTTTAATTGGAAGCGATTTTGGGAGGCGATTTTTATATGGGGCCGGCATATCAATAAGCAAAGCGGACACAGAAAGGGGATGCAGATCATAGACTAGGATGTAACTCTAGAACCCATTCCAGGTTAGTAATCTTAATACACTTTATTATGGAAAAACTGTTTTTGATTTAATATCTGCCACACATTGTATATTTGTAAGAGTCATCAAAAAAGTCACTTAAAAATTTATGAAAATGGAATAGGTATCTTGGAAAGTTTGACGGTCCCTGAATATAATTAAAAGATATTTTTGCTGGCTTTCAGAAAAGCATAAATCTGGTATATGTAGATATTTTGTACAAAAAGGAAAATTTTGAGTGTTATAAATATTATCAATTATTATATTGTGTGTTCTAGAATTGCTTTATTTTATTCAATAAGATTTATTCAGTAAGCTAGTCGGGGTAAAAACCTTAAAATTAATATTTCATATAATAAAGGGAATAGCACAGCAATAAAATAGGGCATATCACAGCAATTAAATGATTTGTCCAATCGTGGGGCGAATAGCACAGCAATTTTTTGATAATTCTAAAATAGAGATTATCATAGCAATATATATATATATATATATATATATAGAGAGAGAGAGAGAGAGAGAGAGAGAGAGAGAGAGAGAGAGAGAGAGAGAGAGAGAGAGAGAGAGAGAGAGAGAGAGAGAGAGAGAGAGAGAAGAATAATCCACATTTGGAATGCAAATGCATGCTTATTAATATATATTAATAGTGATGTACTGAGTCTAGTTGAATCCGTAGATGAAATCTAAGCTTTGGAAATACCATAAATTGGTGGACGAGGGAATTGTATAGCAGATTGCCGTCAAGGAGGGTATGATTCAACTTGGGGTTAGTTCCTGAACGTGCAGTCATGCAGTCGAGGGCAACGTCATCGATGGCTTAAATTGAAAATCCATGTGAGGCGGTGCTTACTAGGTAACAATTTTTGTGAAACATTATTCTGTTGTGTGCATCTGGTGCGTTATGACATTTTGGTGCCGTATTGGCATAATTTTAGAAATATTAGGGACAAAAGAGTTTACTTTTGAACTGTTATAAAGTACTTTTGACCATATTTTTATGTGAGGATTAATATTTATAAAATAATTTTTTAGTATCTGTTTATGTACAAAGTAAAAGGGTCTATTGGTGATTTTAGTGCAAAAATTAGCACATGTGTACAAAAAGGGTTTTTACTATGAGCTCATATTAGACCTGGAGTTTTACGTAAGGGTATGGTTAAGCCCAGATACTTTACTGAGTTTATTGATGAGCAAAGTTGTAGCGCAAATGTTGGATTGAAAATGAATCATTGTAAAACGAGGATGAATGTAATTTAATGTATATGTGAAATAATTATTAGATAAAGATTTTTTTATTATATATATTGTGGTGAATGTTTGGTAGTCGAGTTTTCTTTGGTAGAAAATAGGGTAATAGTTTTAGGTATAAGTAGCAGAGCAGCCGTGGCGAATTTCACTGAAGAAGATAAGTTTTGGGCGACCAGGAAGGTAGGTGATCCAGTATATGTCCAGGTAGACTTCAGAGCATTTATGACGCTCAAAGTGTGGGGCACAAATTTACCAACTTTGTTTTCAGAGGAACTCCGCAACATTTATGACGCCCAACGGTGGTGCTCTACTCAACAGACTAAACTCCGCAGCAATATATATATTAAGTATAATCAATATCAGCGTGAGTAAATGCATGCTGATTGGTTGTCATTGTTACGTTTAGATCAGAATTATAATTTGCGTTTGGTTATTTGGTTCGGTTTGTGTCGATCGTCTATTTCCCGATATATACCTTAAATGTGATTTTCTAATGCTCCACCCGAAGGTACTACATTGGCCAGGTAGCGATTTTTTTTTACCTGGAAAATTTGGAATTTTGCCGAATCCTTGCTGTTCCAAGCAAGGTAGGGATCTTTAACGTGCGTGACAACACTCACATACGGGACCTCCATTTATCTCTCATCCGAAAGAGGGTGTATTTTTGTGAAAAATGCTCGCCTAACATTTTTCAAACGGACCGTGTCGGGATCCGCTATATCCGATATATACCATGCCACGGCAGTAAGTTATGCTGTACGCACCTAGTTGAATACATGGGATTGTAATGCGGTGTTTAGTATCTCATAATAATTTGGAGTTGTAGTGATGCGAACTAACGGAAGGCAGAAAATATTGAACCTTTGTACTTTGATGATGTTCCATTTACAGTTTCCTTCTACCAGGATTACGGTTGTAGAAGGTGTGAACAAGTTTTGGGGCAGGTAGATATTTTCTTAAATCCTAGTGTATCGCATCTGTGGATCAGTTAGAAAGTACAAATACCAAGGTATTTACTTTAAGGTTTGATACTTTATTGAAACTGATTTCATGTTGATTGTTTAGGGTGTAAGAAGACATTAACCCTGTAATATATGTCAAATTGTGAGAAAAATTCTGCTTTTTAGGAATTGTGAAAGTGACAATAGAAATATTTATTTCTCACTGACCTTTCCTCGGTATTAATACTAGATTAACATGTTGGTTAGAAAATCCTTTTAATTAGTTAGATATGATCAACCGATGTCTTTATCAAAAATTAAAAATAAAGGAATTTTTTTAACTCTTATTTCAAAAGAGTTACGTTTTAAGAAATTGTACCGTGTTGCTATTTGGTTTAAATTAGGAAGTTTTTATAAAAGTCATGACCTATTTTGTGCAGAATTAATGCATGTTTGGTGTCTATTGTCTGATATTATCTATCTCGGTGTTTTTCAATTGTTTACATCCAAAAAACGACAGATTGCATTTGGAGCGACTAAGACAAGAAATGCGACATTCATTTTCAATGTAGCTTTCTGTAAATGGTACTTTAATAAGTGCAAGGTATATGAACATACACATCTACTATACACAATAGACTATCAAGCATCCAACTAGTCGACTTTTAGGCGCAGTGCCTAAGCCTCCGACAGGTTGTATGCTATTATTCTATTAAGTATAATATATGTATTACAAGTTCCATTTAAAGAAAATGCATTGAAATCGATTTGCCGCATTTCTTTTCTTATTGAAGATTGAATTTGCCGCTATATTATAACTTACGTACAATAGCTACTATACAATTATATCGAATTTGATAACAATATATTAAGTTTCAAGAAACTTATGTGAGTCGTAAAATTCGTCTATTCGCTACCCACCCTGATGTTGCTACTCAAACACTGTAGTTTTGTAGCAATAGGTAGATTATTAGCAGCCAGCAGTATGTGATTCATATCGTGAATTTTGAGGTAACGGAAAAAACACGTTCTAATTGTTACCAATAATAAATAGGGTATTGTTACTTTTTTAGTAGTTCTAGTGGTAAATTCTTGTGTGCATTTCAGTCTAATAGCCAAGTTTGCTGTAGTTGCAATAGTATATGCAAACACAACAAAAAGGAACCTCCCTCTTTTTAAAATTCTACTTTATCAGACTCGAGCCTGTTGCCTTAGAGACAGATAATCGTGTCACAATGGTTCCAGAGAGTCTAAAATTTAAAGAGGCGAAGCCATTGAACTAACAATCGATTGGTTGGCAGCTATAGGGTGTATTTAAAGAAACAATACAAAGCATACGGAAGCGAAGAATTTAGAAATTTTTCGTAATTTCTGGTAATATATGGAAGAATATATGGAACCATACGACCCGACAATGAGTTCAGTTTTAATTTGACTCGAAATATTGATCCACAATTAATATGAACTAAATTGTTATTCGAGTTTAAAATAAATACGTTTATTTGTCTATATAAATTAAGATAGAACAACGAGTCGAATTTAGTAATAAATACAGTTTAGTCCTTGTGATAAGAAATAAATGTGTGCAGTAAAAATTGTAGTAATTATCATCAGAAATCACTCTAGCAATATCTGAACTCATTAAGGATTCTCTGCAGATAATTATGAGTAGTCAGACTTATATTGGACCGCATAAAGAATTGCAAATTGAAGTTTGTTACAATAGCTAATACAATCAGGTGAAACGCTGTACAAATGATCGACCAGCAGTTTAAAAACAGTGTGGAAAATTAAAATTTATCTAAAACCATTTTAAAACCTTTTGCTGGTTGGTGTACCTTGCTCTTGCAACCGTATGCGATTTATTGTTTTTAAAAAAACTTTGAACCCAAACATTTCTAACAATGGTTTTTGAAACCGTATAGTTGGATGTAAAATCAATTATTAGAGTATAATATATTGTAATTGATCATGTGATTGGCAATTGATATGCAAGTATATGTATTGCAACCCGTAAACCTTACGCTAGAGCCAAAATAAATGCCTACATCTACAATAGCATTAGCTTACCTAGCGATGTTTTTCCACCCAAGATTGACGATTTTGTTAGTGACAGTTCTTTCAAATCAAACCCACAATTTAACCAACATTTTTTCGCATCTGTTATCTGTCACCATGTCATGCGCAGAAGTATTTCGGCGATAGAAAAGCAAGTTATCTGGAATTGCACCTCTTGAAAAATTATTAAATAAGTATAAATTAAATACTCCCTGTATGTTTGTTGTGGTTTGTTTTGTATTTTTCCTCATCAAGAAAAACTATAAATTACTTTAATGATAGTAACTAATATTAATGTAATACTACAACCGTCGCTACAACAATATTGAAATGGAAATTCGTCGTCTTTGTTTACTTAATACGTCGTTTGCGTCACGCGCGCATCGTTCTTCTAATAGACTTATAACGCAACTGCCTTACTGCACTTTTATACTTCACTCGTGAGGCAAGAGGTGCTACTAGCCCTTGCTTGAAACCGGAGGTTTCTTCATGGAATGTTTGGCATAATTCCCACAGTTCACCTGTTCTGACCATCATCGGCCCCCGACGAATCTGAATCATGTTCAGATCTGTAGTTCTCGTCACATGGTATCCAAGGTTTCATGTATTCATTGCATATCGAGGTATGAATTAGTCCTTTGTGGTAGTCAACTTTTTCGACATCATATTAATTGTTTTCCTCTACATTTGCAACGCGGTAAGGTCGAAGGTATTGTGATTTTAGTTTAATTCTTATGAGCGTCGCTGCCTCCGTTTGACAGCAACAAGATCCCGACTTTGAAACTATTAGCTACTCGTCTTTTCTTATTGAAAGTACATTTATTTTCGTCCTGTACCGCGGCAATTTGTTCACTTGCTCTTTCACTGCATTTTACCCAATCATTCTGATATAGTAATTGTAATTCTTCGTCGATGGTATCAATGATGTTCAATTCGCACCGGTTAGTAGTTCAAACTGTGTCTGATCTACGCTACGTTGATACGTAGAATTTTTTGATTAATGGGTTTCATTGACATATTTGTGCCACTTTGATGGACCTTCCACAGACAATTTGGTAAGTATGTTGATTATTATTGAATTTATCCGTTCGACTTGACCATTGCTTCTAGACAGACCCGTAGTGATCATAAAGCGCTTCATCCCCTAGTTCATGCAATATGTTTCAAATTTGTGGAAATTGAAGAGAGAACACTTATTACTAATTATTATTACTGGATTTCCAAATACGGGGTTTTGTAGATCAAGTTTACTAGCGACTCTGGTCGTTGTGGTAGACTTGGATGGGTAACATCCAACAAGTGTAGTGAAGCTTTCTATGATTACTAAGATGCGCTTGTAATTTTTGTTAGTCGAGACTAGGGATCCTAGGTGGTCGATGTGATATGCGTGTAATTGTATGTCTTCTTTGCAAGGGATGCAAATGCCCTTCCTGTTTTTCTCGTTTTTATTAATCATTATACAAGGTATACAACAACTAATGACATTTTTGATTTTGGATTTAAGTTTAGTTATAACTTAAGTTTTTCTAAATAACTCTTCAGTTTTCTTAATTGTAAAATGACCATCGTCGTGGTAAAATTTGATTTTTTTGTCTGCATTCATTTTGAAATTACCAATATGTCTTCATTATCTACTAATTTGTAAACGATATTATTCTTTATAAAATAGTCTTTGTATGGTTCTGTGGCCACACTTCTTTATTTGCTGCTATTTCTTCATCATTCGCTTGGGCAGGTTTAATTTGCGCTGTAGCTTGTGCGTCCACTCTAATGGGCATGAGGGAATGTCTACTCAGAGTGTCTACACGTTTCATTCTGTTTCCTGAACGATGCTTTATTGAGAAATCAAACTCTTTCAACATTAGTGCCCATCTGACTATTCTTGTAACAATGTCTTTTTTCGAGTGTTTTGGTGAAAGCAGCACACAATCCATAATTACTTTAAATGTGTGCATAAAAGGTACATCCTAAATTTTTTCAACGCTTGAATGACGGCAAGAGCTTCTTAATCGTAACCAGAATAACATTGCTCGATTTCAGTTGTATTCCGGCTTATAAAATAGCCCGGGTGTAGAATGTTGTCGTCATATGATCTCTGAAGTAGGATTGCGCGATAATCAAATTTGGATGTGTCTGTATGTACATCCGTTTCGGCACCGGGTTTATATATTGATAAAACTCGCTTCTTGGCAATAGTATTTTTTAAAGTTGTAAATACGTCTATCTCTTTATCGCCGAATTTAAATTGCACGTTTCTTCTCAGCGGTTCTGTTAAAGGTCGTGTTGTAAGAAAATAGTTGTAAATAAATTTTTGGAAGTAGTTTGTGAAACCAGTAAAGCTCTGGAAATACTTAATTGATTTTGGAGTAGGTAAACTAATGACAGCTCGTGTCTTAGTTTCGGATAGAAATAGGTTGTCGTTCTCGATAGTGTACTCCAAGATTTATGCGTCATTTTAAGAAGTTACATTTTTGCTTATTCATTTTTAGGCCATAATCTTGACCTATTTCTAACACTATTTGAAGCTTTTTCATTCCTTCTTTTTCGTCAAGGATTGGAATAATTAAATTGTTCATATAGGGTGACACAGTGCCATTATTTATTCATCGTCGGAAAACTTGATTTATATAATTTTGAAAAACGGCAGGAGAGTTACAGAGTCCAAACTCAGCTCTTTTGAATTGGTATTGACCAGAATTCATGACAAATGACGTTTAGTGGCGACTATCTAGAGAAACTCTTACATGAAGAAATCTATTTCGTAAATTCAAAGTCGAAAAGATCTAGCATTTTTAAACTTATCCAGTTGGTCTTCTATTATTCTTAATGGGAATCGATCCTTGGTAATGACTTTATTAACGTTACGGTAGTCAATACAAACTTGTGGGAATCCGTCTTTTTTGCTACAACTACCTGACTTAACTATTCTGACGTATTTATTTCTGTTATTCTGTTATATATTCTTTCAGCCATTGCTCTACTTGCTCAGTAACTATTTTTCGTTCCACACGATAACTTCGTTCTCGATAACCACTCAACCGTTAATCATATAAAAATCGCTCATACTTAGCAATACAAGTGAACTCGTGTAATAGGGAGGGGGTCTGTTGTTCCCAATTATTTTCTTACTTACATGTTCCTAAAACAAAAACGGGAATATCGGCATTAATAACTTGCGCCATCAAAACACGATCGTGAAAGTCTCATAGTTAGCTAAAACGAATACTACTTGTAAAGGTACCTAGATGATTCAAAATGATGAGGTAGGTTTAATTTCCCGACAGTAAATTATTCAACTCTAATCAGTGGCTCAGCTAAAACCTTCTTGGAGCAAAATTCTTTAAATTTGTAACTAAAGACTTGCCGGGCCTTTTGAATTCAGAAACGGATGAGGAACAACGGCCGTATAATTAAATTGACCCGATTGATATGTAGCATACGTTTCATTATGAGATTTTACCAAATTTGAAAGGAAATGGCTATAACTATAGTCTCCATCAAAATATAAAGTAAGAGCAGCTTTTAAAAATACCTTCCTTTAGTGCAAAGAGAAAGAATATTCTTATGCCTTCAGAAGACTGCTTATTTGTGGAAACGTCACAAGTACTTACGTTTTTGCGGTGGTTTCTTGAGCGGTTCGTACGAATATATTTCCAGACTCATATGTCTCTAATGAGTAGTTATGAAGTCTTGGGCTTAATTTGATTGAAAAATTCAAAACAAAATAAATTTAGGAGAAGGATAATCAACGACATAGATTTGATCTACTGCAAATATTTGAATCTCTTAAATAAAATAAAAGTTTTACTTGTTTTCGTGACTCACCATCAGAAATAAGAAAAAACTCTTCATTATTGTAACACGAATGAAATTAGTTTAATACTGCTAATATTTGTGAATTATAGCTCCGTTTTTAAAGATCGTTTTAACCAAATCAGGAGCGTATGTGCGTTAAGAAAAATATTAATTCTTTGACATATTAAGATCAGTTGTAGATTGTGGCTAAATGCAATATTAATTTTTTCATCAGTTACAAAAAATGTAAAAACCATGAAGCTTAAACTTTTTATAAACCATTGCAGGATAATATAAAAAAAATTACTGTGAAACCCTAAATGTTAAAGGGAAAGGCATTCAATGAACTTCACAAGTTTTTCTAGATAGCAAATGGCATTTTAATGATGAACCTTTGGCAGCGATGATGTAAAATCGATGCGAACTGGGTTATCTCACTATTATTTTGAATTCTGCACATATTTTACTTTATGAAATACTCCAAGTTCATATGTAGCTACAACAACTGTCGTTTAAGTTGATTTCAGTAGAAAATTTACTTTCAACATCCGTTTAATATAAAACGCAATCTACAGATACCTGCATGAAATAAAAATTTTGTCTCACTGGAATATGAATTATGCAGGCAGTTATTTTCTGTGAAGTAGTGTGGTAAAGCTTTACGAGCAATGCATTATACTAATTTACATACGTTTTTCCTGCCGTTTACATATTTCGTTTGTACTAAACAGAGCAAATTTAAGAATAATAAACCTCCAACTCAATTTGACTTATTAATCTTTCCTGAGTCACTGCTATTACCACAATTATTTAATATTTTACAATTTTCTTTGGTTAGTTTATACATTACACTCGATTGTTAAATTATTATATGGTGTTGTGACCTAATTAAATTTAGTACACATACACACATATGCGGACTTTACTTTTATAATTAAGTATTAGGACGACTGATATAGTGACAGAACATCATGCGATTACGAAAACAGTGCACAGAAGTGAGTGGGAGTTGTGACAGTGTAGAATAAAATTTTTGGAACTAATAAGATTTCATTGCGCTCAGGATCAGTTCAGAACGGACTTGCATCTTGAAGAAGTTCTAGAATATTAGAACGGGTAGAATAGCGTGCGTGTTTCAGTGAGATAAAGAACCGAACTATAAGTTTAACCAAATGAGTGGGGTCTTTAGTGAGGAACCAGACTAAGACAGGTCGTCGAAAGAGAGTAGCACCTTTTTTTGTACTTATAGTAGCAAAGATCGTGGAGATCGGTATGGCATACTAACCAAGACACACTACTGCATTGTGGACAAAGGAAAACCACCACATTACCTCCTAAGTACATTGCGTACTAAAATCGTTTAAAAAATGGTACGAAGTCAGGTCAATAGTTTATCAATACTTCACCGACACACACAATTATCGGCAAAAACAAGTGATTGGACCAGTGTCACTTCACGACCCACTCGGATTGTATGTGTATGTACGAATAAATGAATGAGTATTTATGCATGTGACGGTGTAAGTGTGCGTGCATGTGTGTGCGTGTGTGCACACGTGCATGTGTGCGCGCATGTTTGTGTATTATATATATATATATATATATATATAAAATATAAGAAGTGGGTTTTAGGTCTGCTGGATGATTAATAAGACTCTTTTTTATTACCTAAATTTTCGAATATATTTATATTCTTCTTCAGAGGTACTATAAAATATACAAACGCATTAACAATAAATAATTACATTTAAGATATACTCACTAAATTGAGGTTTAAAATGTATGAGTGGCAGCAGATATTTAAATAAAATAATGTAAAAGGTTGTTGAAACATATAATAAAATTACTTTGTATATATTATGATGTTTTGTTTTTTGAAGTATATCATTTAAATTTTGGCAGTTATTTTGTATACCTTTTGTTATTTTTTATATCATAGTTGTATGCATGTACATCATCCTGTATGTATTGATAAATATACAACCTTCATCAATACGTATACATACACATACACATACATATATCAGTTAATAAATATTAATTGATTCAAATATTCAAACATATCATTAATGTTTCAATAATCTTTGTATATCACTTAAATTTAATTGTGGTAATAAAACAAACAAGCTATAATTGATCATTTTTCTTTTTTCTGACTAAATTTATTATTTATGTATTCTTAATTTAGAAGGTATGTATAGATAGAGCTTAGATCATCAACTTCCGTCATCTTATTCATTGTATATGGGGTTTTGTAAATATAACACCTTTCTAAAAATTTTCTTATTTTCATTTTTATCTCTATCAATAATTTTGACATTTTGTAAATCTACATGGTGGTCTTTATTTATGATCTGCATTGATAAGGAACATGCATTAGGCTTTACCCGAACATCACTTTTGTGTTGGGTATCACGTTGTTTTAAATTATGTGAAGTTTGGCCTATGTAACTTTGATTGCAATCAATACAATTAATTTTATATATAACGTGTCTTTCACTAAGAGCCTCTGATGGATCTTTGATTTTTGAAAAGATTTTTCCGATTGATAGAATATTTTTATTCGCTATTTTGATATTAAATTTCTTAAAGGTGTTGCATAATTTAGGTGCTAGTTGTTTTATGAAAGGAAGAGATTTGTATGAAGAATCATGTCTATTTCTATTTGTATTTACATCAGTTTCAGTAATTGAATCTATAGATTCATTGGAATGACTGAATAGAAGTTTATTTATGAGTGATTTGGGATAGTTGTTATTTTGAAGAATTTTGCTTAATTTGTATAAATTTTGATTATAAAGGGTAGGATGACATATTCTCTTGATTCTGTTTTTTTGTCCTAATATAAAGTTAATTTTGGTCTTATATGGGTGATATGAATGATAGTTGAGAAGTCTACCAGAATTTGAAGGTTTTTTTTATACCAGTTTAAAATGATTTTATTGTTACTGTTTCTAATTAGTAAAGTATCTAAAAATGGAACACTGCAATTTGTTTCCTCTTCGATAGTAAACTGAATACTTTTATTGTAGTTATTAAATAATTGTAATATTTCATTTAATTTATCTTTCGGAATAGATGTTATGATATCATCTCCAAATTTCTTAATAAAAGGTAATCGAAATGGTAGCATGTTTTATTATTATTTGATTTAATTTTTATTTGAACAGACATTTATGGGGATGTTAAAACGAAATTGATTTTTGAGCATTATTCATTAATTTTCAGATAACCAAAAGTTGTAAAGAGGTAAAGAGAGCTTTTTGATATTTGGTCGTGCAGAGGATTTATATGCACATCTATAAAGTTTTAAGATGAGCTCATGCTAAGACGAAGGGTAACGTAAGGTATGAGGAATGCCCTCTTACTTTAATAAAAAGTTATGTGTTGAAAGGGTTATCAATATGCATAATGAGTGTTATAAAAATTAGTGAACACATAAATGTATATGAAGCGATGGTATTTTAAATTTGAAAAAAATGTAATTTGGATTTCAGATAAATAGTGTGATATTTTGGTTAATTGAGTTATTTTTGAATGCATGATTGATGTGGATTTCTATTTAGGTTTCTATGGTGACAATGAGAGGAGGTTTTTTAGTTGTAACAGTATGTAATATATAGGAAGAATCGAATTAAGAGGACGATTCAGGAGCAGCCGTGGTAAGATTTGAGCGTAATTACACAGCATTTTTTGGCACCCAATCTGTGGGGCACAATTCCAGGGTAATAACATTACAGTATTAAGGCGACCCAAGCTTGGGGCACGATTTGATCTGTTTGAGAGTTCCGGCGTAAACATCACAGTATTTTAGCATCCCAACGCTGGAGCACGATATTTCAGGAGTAACATCACAGTATTATGGCGCCCAATGTGCTCTATTCCAGATAAAAATAAAATATTTTTTTATTTCAGGAAACTGGCGACTTGAGAGGAAAGGGTGGATTGTTGTAAATAATTTTAGTAATAGTTTTAGATTTATTTTGTGGTGTGTGTTGAACGGATGTTGAGAAAGGAATGGTTTCGGAGTGAAGGAGTGGAAATTGGAAGTGACGATAGTGCGTTATTTGAACAATCAGGAAAAATGGAGGAAGCAGGAGGTAGTAGGGACCAATTGAGAACAGAATCGGGAGAGCAAGGAAATGAGCTGATAATGAGAATGTTAGAGGTAATGCGACTAGGTAGAGAGGAATCAAACCGGAAATCAGAGCAGATGAGTGCCGAATCGAACCGGAAGTTTGAGCAATTGACAGAAACCTTAAGTGAGAAGATAGAAAGGTCAACTAAGGAATTTTCTGATTTCAAAAATAGTTCAACAGTAAAAATGGAGGAGGTTGAAATGAGAGTTGAAAGGAATGAAGTGAGTATTAGTGAGTGAAATTGGACAACTAAAAACGGAAGTTAGAATTTTTTGTGAAGAAGAGATAAATAGAAAAATAACTTAGGTGAGTGAGTCATGTAGAGACCAGATAGGCAGAGTTGAGAGAGAGGTGACAGGGATTAAACAAAATATGAGTGCTTTAGCGGGGGAGAGCCCAAGATTTTTTGCGAACAACATTTCAGTTGAACAACAAATGAAATTCTTCGGTGACAATAGGGTGAACCCACAAATTTTCATTAATAATATTCGGACTTTGGTATGTAATTTATATGACGAACTAGCTAAGTTAAATGTGGTAAATGCGCTGTTAAAAGATAACGCGGAAGTCTGGTATAATTTAGTAGGGTCAGACATTAGTTCATATTTAGATTTCCAAGAAAAATTTCTTAAGCATTATTGGAGCGATCATAGGCAGGATCAAGTTAGGGATGATCTAATTGCACGGAGATATAAGGAAGAATTTGGAAGATCCTGGAAACAATATACGAACAGGAAATATAGTATTGCGAAACAATTAAATCCACCTTTGACGGATCGTCAAATTATAAAATATTTATCGAGACATTTTGAGAGTGAGGTTAAGCAACACGTTACTCTACAAAACAGTGGAAAGGGAGACATTTTTGGAGTACCTGCAAGACCTAGGGAAAGTAGGGACAGGAATATTAATGCAGTACGATTCGAAGGTAGGAGAGCGAACACATACAACCGAAGGGGGACGAATCAAAATTTTAGGAATAATTGAAAACTAAGGGGAAATTATTTTAGGAGTAACAGCAGCACAAGGGGAGCTATTCCAAGGCCCGCAGTACAAAGGCAACATAGTTCACCCGCGATTAATAGGACGTCGACGAACGTGGAGAGATCTGAGCGACAGGACACGAGCGGAAGAACTTGTGCACAAGTTGTGGGAGGACAACCAGAACCTAGTGGAGAGATGAGAGCTAGGCAGCATTTTTAAAGAATGACAAACCAGTAGAAGTTAAGATTTGTAAGTATGAACATCCACGCGAATTTATGGACATCGAAGAAGAGAAGGAACCGGAAGAGGAAGAGAAAATTTGTTTGCCGGTAATTGATATTAAAATTTTAAATAGGTGTGTTGCATCGTTGCTCGATTCAGGAGCGGAGGCGAATTTGATATCGAAGGAATTCGTCCAGAGGAAATCAAAAATAGAGTTATGCCGATAAAACCGAGTCATTTAATAGCTCCTAACAAGAAAGGTTTGCGATAGTCAATAGTATGGTTATGTTAAGGGTAGAAAATGGGTTAGTAAGCTGTGAGCAGGAGTTTAACATCGTTCCTGGACTCAAATTTAAAAGTATTATAGGAGTAGATTGTATGAGGAAGATGGGAATTATAATTGATTGTGAGAATAGTTTTGTGAAGGGGAAAGGACGTAGAGTTGCCCTGGATTAGTAGATATGAGGTCACTGAAGATGACACTGGGTTAAATGTAAATGTGTTAGAAGTAGATGAAGAAGAAGTTAATGAAATAAATACTTTTAAATGTCCAGAAGAGAAAGTCGGAGGAGGACAAAATTTATTAAGAAAACATTCAGATTTAATAGAAGTACAGGAGAGAACAGTTGTAGGTTATGTACAGGTGATGAGATTATATAGTTTAGAGTCTATTAACATGAGAATTTATTCAATATCCGCAACATGCAGAAATATGGTCCAACAGGAAGTCATGAAAATGTTAGGGGAGGCATAATTTTAAAAGGGTTTAGGGATAAGTTACATTTAAAGAACTCATTCTGGTTAAAGCAGAGATCTGGAAATTCTAGAAGGTACGCAGGGTTTTCCACAGACGGAAAAGTGTATAATTTTAAAGCAGTACTGTTTGGTTTGTCTGAAAGAAATATGAAGGAAGATAAGGGGAATTTAGAATATAAAGAAATAGTGGTAGACATAGTGATAGTGATAGGAGAAAAGGTTAGGATTAAGGTATCAAGGTACGTTAGTAGAGTAGTATTTAGGATTAAGAAACGAGTTAGATTTAAATAAGGATTCCATGTAGAGATTGATAGTGATAGATAGTGGGAAATAGAAATAAGTGTAGATAGATAATGATAGATAAAGGGAAATAGAAATAGGTGTAGATAGATAGTGATAGATAAAGATAAATAGAGATAGGTGTGAATAGATAGTGATAGATAAACATAATAGTAATAGGTATAAAAAAGATAGTGATAGATAAAGATAAATAGAGTTTGGTGTGAATAGATAGTCATAGATAAAGATAAATAAAAATAGGTGTAGATAGATAGTGATTGATAAAGATAAATAGTGTTAGGTGTTAATAGATAGTGATACGTATAAGAGTAGTGCTAGGTATATAAGAAGTAGAAATAGGTATAGAAAAGAATAGAGATAGGTATAAGAAATAGGGATAAGTGTAATATAGTAGTGATAAGTATAACATGATAGTGATAGGTTAGGTAATAGGTATAGCAATAGGTATAGATACAGAATTAATTTAGGGTATTTGAATACAAAGATAACAAAAATAAATTTTGCTAGTCTTTCCATTAAAATAGGGGGGTAATATCGTGTAATTAAAAGGGTCAATTGAATACATAAGGACCTAAGTGAACTCTTAGGGTTGAGAGCGATTGGATACGGTAAAATAAATTTATTAGTTAAAAGATTTTCAACAATTATTTGCTGTCTTAAATAGTGGATAATAGGGGAATATCGATTTAGTTTGACGCGTGATTAATGTAGCAATAATTGATCTTAATTAGATTTAGTTAGGGACTATGTATTATAGCATGTATATAATTAAGGGAATAAGAAATAATAATTTGGGGTAAAATTATAGCATATTGGATTGATAATAAAGTACTATAGAACAGTTTTAAAAGCGTTGAGCATGTTAAAAATAACGATTTCTAGGTTTCAAACGTAAAAACCCACACGTTTCAAATAACAAGGGGAGATATATATATTTTTTAGTAGAGTTGCTACAAACAAACTCAATAGCTTATTGGAAAAAACAGCCGTTGGAATTAAAGCAGTCAAAGACGTAAACAAAACCACACAGAATTGGTGTAAACACAGTATACGTTAGTTAAAATATTGATTTTTAATCTTAGATATAGAGTCGGAAGGAGCAATGAAAAGACCAAGATTGAATAAAAGGCTATGAGCACAAGAGAGAAACATAAAGTATATGCAGAAGAAGGGAATTAAAAGTCGATAATTTCAAGGATAGTTGTAAGCAAGCACTCGTCGCTCAAAAAGGCGGGAAATGGAGCCAAGCGAGATGATTGGTGAAGATTAAACGAGAAAGGCTAAAAATTCAGGTGGTAGAGGCATATGTGTGCGATAAAGAGATATGTACAAGGAAGGTAAATGATGTTTGCTTGAAGTTGAAGGCGTGTATCAAGCGAGAGGTAGAGGCTAATCCGGAGAATTTGAAACGATAGTTGACGGTTTTAAGTGGATTATCACGTACTGTTGTGTTGTGTTATTAAAAATTACGAAAAATCGACGGTCGTTGGTGATTTTCGGGGAAAATAAAGTATCGGTTAAACAAGTATAAGTGTGATTTTGTAAACAGGGGGGGACAGTTTGCATTATATAATCAGAAACAGAGAGGGGTCTCGCTCTCTTTTATTTCATCTGTGATACAGATAATTTACTTTAAAGTGAATTAGTGCAGTCTAATTAAATAAAGTTTATGTAAAAGCTGATAAAGCGTTATTATTAAATTGTGAAGTCGAGATGTAAGTACAAATATTTTTGTTTGAATGCACGAGAAGTAGTGGAATCTGAAAATTGTTTGGATGAGGATAAAAGCGATGTTTGGGTAGTAGAATTTATTTGCAATAAAAAGAACGAAATTTGGACATTAGATATTTTGATTGGAATTTATAAAAGAAGAGTTCTTGGAGTAGAGGCATGTATGGTACACATGGGGATTCGACCATGAATTTAATGGATAGACGGAGGACCTACCAGACGGCAACATCTAAAAGGGGCTAGTTGGTGAACCGCAGTACGAAGTAAACTACAAGGTAGAAGATAGAATAAGACATTTCATGGTGAATATTTTCATAGTGTTTGTGGTGTTTTGATGTGTTTTATTATTATTTGATTTGATTTTTATTTGAACAGACATTTATGGGACTGTTAAAACAAAATTGATTTTTGAGCATTATTCATTAATTTGCAGATAACCAAAAGTTGTAAGGAGGTATAGAGGGCTTTTTGATATTTGGTCGTGCAGAGCATTTATATGCACATCTATAAAGTTTTAAGATGAGCTCATGCTAAGACGAAGGGTAACGTAAGGTATGAGGAATGCCCTCTTACTTTAATAAAAAGTTATGTGTTGAAAGGATTATTAATATGCATTATGAGTGTTATAAAAATTAGTGAACACACGAATGTATATAAAGCGATGGTATTTTAAATTTGAAAAAATGTAATTTGGGTTTCAGATAAATAGAGTGTGATATTTTGGTTAATTGAGTTATTTTTGTATGCATGATTGATGTGGATTTCTATTTAGGTTTCTATTATGACAATGAGAGGAAGTTTTTTAGATGTAACAGGTAGGTGTATGTAATGTATAGGAAGTTCTAATTAAGAGGACGATTCAGGAGCAGCTGAGGCAAGATTTTAGCGTAATTACACAGCATTTTTGTTTGGCACCCAATCTGTGGGGCACGATTCCAGGATAACATCACAGTATTAAGGCGACCCAAGCGTGGGGCACGATTGGATCTGTTTGTGAGTTCCAGTGTAAACATCACAGTATTTTAGCAGCCCAACGCTGGGGCACGATATTTCATCTTTTTGAGGTGCATAGGCTGAAGACTGATATCTAATTCTGAAAATAAAATATGGTAGCTATTTCAAAAATATTCAGAGAAACAGTATTTTATTTTTATAAAAACTTCTTGTCACACAATTAAAACAAATTCTGTTTGGACAATTATATACATTCAATAGGCACCTACTTAGGTTATGAAAAATATATAATAAGCTTTTGTTTACCTTTTTGTAAGAAAAAGTTAGTTAAATTCAACTAAACAATCAACAGATAATGTTATTTATTTTCTATGAAATTGTATCGTATAAGTGGAAAAGCCCTAACATTGTGTTTCTTGTGGCACTTTAATGTTTGTCGATTAGGTTATTTAACAAAGGCGTATAGGATTACTAAAGAACAATTTTAATTGTGCTTGAACAAACACTCTTTAGTACTAAGTAATACATCTAAATGATATTTTTTATACAAAAGCTAAAATGTCCAATTAACTCCATGAGTATAACGCCTAAAGTACTATAACAATATTTTATGAAAGTTTCCGGTGCGGCCCCCTTTCTAAAAAGAGTAAGGTTAGGTAACATAAGATGATATCTTTTACTTACATTCATATGGAAATATTCGTACATCATCATCATCATCATCATTTTGTTTTCGACCTTACTTAAGGTCGGTTTGACGCAGCTCTAACTTCTTTTCTATTCTGTGCTAATCTAAAAAGCTCTACATACCCTTCACAACCTAAATTTCTAATAATTTGACTAATATAGTTTGGTCTAGGTCTTCCTATATCCTTCTATCTTTTTCCTATCCAGCTGGCTCTACATAAATATTAGCAACCTGATGGTTGTTAAAGAACTCTAACATGTTTACATGATTACCATTTATAGGGAAATGAAATATAACCTGGTTATCCGCTTCAAAAAGGAAAAGTGTTAAATTATATGTTATGGTAAGGCTTAAGCAACGAATCGCTGTCAACATGCCAGACCGCTACCTAATTGTGAGTTATGTTATGGTGACGTTTATTAAATTATATGTTATGGTAAGGCTTAAGCAACAAATCGCTACCAACATGCCAGACCGCTACCTAATTGTGAGTTATGTCATGGTGACGTTTATTAAATTATATGTTATGGTAAGGCTTAAGCAACGAAACGCTACCAACATGCCAGACCGCTACCTAATTGTGAGTTATGTCATGATGACGTTTATTAAATTATCTGTTATGGTAAGGCTTAAGCAACGAAACGCTACCAACATGCCAGACCGATACCTAATTGTGAGTTATGTCATGATGACGTTTATTAAATTATCTGTTATGATAAGGCTTAAGCAACGAAACGCTACCAACATGCCCGACCGCTACCTAATTGTGAGTTATGTCAAGGTGACGTTTATTAAATTATATGTTATGGTAAGGCTTAAGCAACAAATCGCTACCAACATGCCAGACCGCTACCTAATTGTGAGCTATATCATGGTGACGTTTATTAAATTATATGTTATGGTAAGGCTTAAGCAACGAAACGCTACCAACATGCCAGACCTCTAACTAATTGTGAGTTATGTCCTGGTGACATTTAGTCAACTGATTTTTATTTTTTTTTTGTTTTGTTTTCGAACTTACTTAAAGTCGGTTTGACGCAGCTCTAAATTCTTTTCTATTCTGAGCTAATCTAAAAAGGTCCACATACCCTTCACAACCTAAATCTCTAATTATTTGACTAATATAGCTTTGTCTAGGCCTTCCTACTCTATTTTTATTTGGTAGTCTATAATCTAAGACTTTACTAAATAGTCCCTCATGTCTTAACTGGTGCCCTATCATTCTATCTCTCCTGACCTTCAATTGTTTCCACATACAGGGTTCCTCACCTATCCTTCTATAAACTTCCTCGTTTGTTATTCTATCTGTCCAGCTAATCTTTAACATTCTCCTATAGCACCAAGTTTCAAAATTCGTACATGTAACAGAAATAATGAATTATAGAAAATACTTCAAAAGTTCAGAGTCTAACGGTATTTCTCTATGAAATTCAATTATCTATCAACATCACCTTGACGCAAAAGACAGAAGAACCGCTTTGTATATATCAATCGGTTTTCCTTGAACCAGAAGCTAACCGTTGAAAGTTCAATTTCACTCTTTAAATAGGATATTGTATGCATTTGATGCTTCACCTCGAACAAGAAGAAATGTAAAATCTTGCTAAATAGGACAACCCTAAGACTTAATTGCATCTTTGTATATGAGTTTACTTTCGCGCATATTTGAATATTCATTTACCTATATTTCAAACCTAAAACGTGAATATGTTAGTTAATCGTGTATATTTAAATGTGAAAAGTCTACATTACCAGAACGACTTTCAAACAAACAGTCCTTGAACAAACTTAGGTCACTGCAGTTATTGATCCCATCATAAGGATAGGGAATATTTCCCAACATAATTGAAGGTTTCACATGATTTTGCACTAAGTAATACTGGATATGCTCTGAGAAATATCTTCTAACACCTGATGAAGTTCCGATAGAGATGAAGTAGTAGTAGATATAGATTTTTTGAAGTTTTTTATGTTTATATTTCAGTTTAATGATACTATTTCGCGTGGTAAAGTAATTGTTTCCGGTATATTGCAATACTTACCCAATAAACAGTAAATACCACTGGTCTCATTTATATTTATTACTCTAATATTTATGATGAAGTGCTACCAAACGTTTTATGCTTAAAATTTCTTGGCATTTTCATTGCTATCGATCAGTGTTCAATAGGTCTCTTTGCAATTGACTTTTCCCTCGAAATTAAAATTCTGTTAAACTGTCATGGTCTCAGACACGTTAAAGTGGGTGACTTACGGACTGTAAAAATTGGCAGTTCTTAACACTGGACAAAATCTCTAGTTTTGTATGCTTTTAAAGAATGTAATCGAGTGTTTTCTGTTTGTATCTAGAAACTGATGTAAGGAAGCTTTTAAACAATACACTCTAGATTTTCCTATTTCGAAGGGTTTTCCCCCATTTGTGTAAATTTAATTAATGACACGTAAAGGCAGTGATAATAAATTGTTTTTACAAATGTGTTGTAAAATCAGCATTTCCACGTGTACTTAAACGGTTATAAATTCCGCCCTCCTAGGAAAAATTGAAACACTTAATTATGACAAATTCAAACCATTATAAAAATTAAGATAAATTTAAAATTACATTTTTTCCAAATTTAGTAACGATCAATAGAAGGTTTGTCTGAAAATAAGAAGGTTAATGACTTGGAAATTTTCCCCCTGTGTAAAATTCATGCACAATTTATTTTAAGCATCAAAAATTGACGGACTAATACTTTCTACTTTGTGATATAGTCATTTTAGACATACGAGCGCTCCTGACATTATAATACAGAATTCATTTGATCTTTATATAACCTATTGTATATACAGTCAATACAGTAATGTCATACATAATTTGCATTTCAGATTGTTTTAAGTAACATTTGTAGCGTCATATGAATATTCCTTGATTTTTGCTTAGTAAATGATAACAAAAACTGTTGTTTTACATTTATTACTATACTCCGCTAGACCATGGCTTACGTTAGCATTGATGCGTTACCTGTTTTTGCTTAAGTTTACAACGCTTTTAATTCCTTAAAAACAAATCGACTAACGAATGGGTTAAAAGACACTTAGTGTGTTAACATCAGTGGCTCAACCAGTTTAGAACAGTACGCCAGATTGACTTAAAAAAACTATTGTGATAGAAATAAAGTTGAGTGGTGACTTATAAACCTATCTGACTCGTTATTTAGAAGTAGAATTTCACTTCAATTATTAGGTTGTATCCGTGACGTCAATGATTGCGTAACTCGTATGTAATTTATCACGCCTCAGATTTGGTTGTAATTATTGCCGTCAAAATAAGCCAGGGGTTTACCTGCTTATTAGCTGGAACCAAAGGTACTCTCCGCTCATCTTCAGGTGCGTCCGGGTAGCGTGGGATTAGTTTCTTCTATGTTTAACAAAATTCTGACGGTGAAGTGCGATAACCTTACACTTTCACGGAACATGAGATGTTTATTAGGTCATTAAAGGAAATGTAAAAGGATGCGAAGGAACACTTCGCCTGCAATTAACTAGTACCTGCGTTCGATATTGTTTGATAGACGGTATTCACGTTTCTTGTTTTAAAGTGCCGCGTTCTCGGGAGCTTATTGGTGTCCTCTCCATATAACGCTTCTCAAGGCGCGGGAAAATGCATGCTTGTGTGAAAGATAGGCACTAAATTCGGGGATCTTCACTCTGTAGTTTGTTGGAAACCATATACTTTAAATCTAATAACTTAATTGAATTAAGAATTGGAAAAAAGCTTTCTCTTGCTGGATTCAAAAATCCCGTAATCTTAAATTAAAATGAAATTTGATGCGCCCAGAAGTCGCAAGGATCACCTCAAAATTCAAAAATAAAAAAAAAGAAAAATGTCGCTGGACGAGTGCTCACATGCACAGAAAACTTAAATTAAATAATATTTGTAGGCTTCACCTGGTTTTTGAACTGTAGAACACGCTTTTATGCGTTTTAGACGTTATATCCCTTTGACTTAAACTCAATTAAATTAATTAATAATTTGCATTGGCTTATACCATTTATTTTCTTTACGAACCTAACTAAATTTTAATCACTAATTGTAAAATTATGGTAATACTTGTTACTTTAAATTAACTAAATGAAATAAATTTCGCACGTAAATTCTGGTTGTTTCCTCTATACAGGGTGTTTGAAATTGCCTTGTTTATATACTTAAATTTAACCCTTTAAAACCACTACAATATATATATATATATATATATATATATATAAATCAACGGAGGTAGGCGTCCAACCAGTGCCAATAGGGAAAACCTAATGACGAAAAAATAATTGTACTTAAACCTGATGGTTATTATGAACAATTACATGTGTTGGTTTTGAAATATTCTCAACTAATATTGATTGCGCTAAAGGATTTATTGGAAAATTCTTAATTCAGCAATTGTCTAAGTGTTAGGAGATCTCCGTAGTTGCAGGTTACTTAACCCATTTACATATCACTATTTATCGGTGAAATAGAGTATATATTTAGAAAACAATAGAAGGGGAACCGAGCTGTGTCTGACAAGAAAGTACTGCGGCTATGTTCGAAGACAACAAACATAGAAACAAGGAAAGAAATTGTTGAAATCGTATGTGTGGAGCTCTACGGCTATGAAGTAGAGACAGTAGGAGATGCAAACGGGAAAATGGTAGAAGCCTTTTGGAATGTGGTGCTTCAAATGTATGATGATGATAGTATGGATAGACAAACTTAACAACAAAGAGGAAGGGGAAGAAGGGTATCTGTGGAAACAAAACAAAAAAAAAAGGTAGAAATAACACAGGACACGTTCTCAGGCGTTTGGGGTATAGTGCGGGATATATTACTGACAGGGATAGGAAAAAAGAGAGGTAGAGGCATACTTAGATCAGACTATTGAACACAGACACTGAAAGATGTAGGTTGTGGGAATTTACGGGAAACGTGTAGGTTAGCTCAGAATGGAAAGCAGTGGAGGTACGCGTTTAACCAGTTCCAGGACTGAAGACCCAACGATGATGATGATGGGCGTGAAAAGAATAAAGTCAAGAAATTGCGAAAATTAGTTTAACTCAAATTTTGATCACAACTGACGTCGCTGCAATTGCGTTCAATAGTATAAATCAAATAATTGTAGTAAGATTAAGATATTAGCTCCGGGTTGTTTATTACATCAATAAAATGAAGAATTTTGGTTAGAAACGCAGTATAAGTTAACTTATACTATATTACGCATCTTGTTCTCTCAGACCCTCTCAAACATTGATGCTCATATTAGTTAGTGGGTATGTGCAATTCGACTAACAGGTGTGTCATTAGATAATTTTTCATGATAGCATCTTAAAGTGTTTTGGCGAGGTTGATTTGTTGAGTCAAATGCTCATTCGTGTCTTAAAAAATTCCACGAACTTTTTTTAGACTTTACCTGAATATAGTATTATTGTTGGTTTATAATTTAGCACCTGCATTGTTATAAAAGTGCAAGCTTCAAACGGTAAAGAGGACCTATAACAGTATGTTGAACTTATGGTCCAGCCATCTAGAATCAGGATCACGAAAGAAAACCATCACGTGACTATTATTAGAATCTAGAATACACGTTTGTACATTTAAACATGTATCAATTTCCTTACGGGTATAATAAAGATAGCGAGTAAGTGATGCATTTTACTTCAATAATACGCAAATGTTATTGCTTTGTACGGCATAGAAATAAAGCCCACTCGGTATTATACGTCGGAACTTGTTTCATACAGACGCTGGAGTCGTAATTTGAGCTTGGCGGTAATAATAATATTGCTTCACTTCTGTCATACTATAACCCTACTTTCATCGTGTTTTACACGCTTTCTCATGTTTACTTATGTCATTCTATTCATCGTCAATTTCATGAAAAACAGTTTTTATTAGTACTTAATATTGCAAAATGCCAACCAAAGATAAATTTTGGAGGCATAAGCCCAAAACTTGGTATTGAACTTGACATATTTCGAACAAAAAAAGCTGAATGGGAGTCCTTTAATTTCAGTACAAGCAGTACAAAAGGTAAACATATATACATAATAAATTGTATTTTAATTAACTCTATAGCTATTAGAGTGGATACAGCTTTGCAAATTAGTACTAGCATAGTTACTCCCAATAAAATAGGCTAATCTAAGTGAGCGCAGTCCTGGAAAAAGAAGACTTCGATAGAAAACGAAAACTGCGAATCTTCCATACATGTTCAAATGAACATCAGAGCTACCTTGTATACAATGTATGACGACAGTAAGTTTAATAAAGCTTTACAATAAACGATAGTGCAATGTTCATTATTTGCAGAAAAGCACGTAACCGTCCTATCGTTGAATGTGGATGTTCGAGAAAATGATATTACAATAAGTAATACTATTTTGAAACGCGTATTGCAACAAATTGGATTCAAATTCAAAAGAGAATATTGGAAAAACCGAATATTGCTAGTTCATTAATTAAATTTCTAAGGATATATAAATACAATATAGACGACAAGTCGCTTTTGTGGACGAAACTTGGCTCTTTTCAAAATGAAACCTAACAAGATCATGGCAGGACGGTAATATCCGAAGTGTGAGGAAGCCAAGTGGGTATTATGGAAAACGTTCGTAGTAGTTTATGCTGGATAAAAGGAATGATTTGTAGAAAGTACTTCTTTGTTGTTTACTTCCAAATCGAACAGTAACGATAATTAGGGTAATGAATCGAGATGCGTTTTTAACAATACGTTGCATAGAAGTTAATAAACTATTCAGAAGATCCATCATTAATTGTGTTAGATAATGTACCTTATCAACATTGCTCGACAAAGTACCAACAGCATCTTGGACTAAGGCTGATATAATTTAATGGCTTATTACACACAACGTTCAGTATACTACGCAGATGTTTAAAAGTGAATTATTAAGTTTGGTTAAATCTCACAAGCCATAAAACCGTTACAAAGTAGACGAGCTTCTAGGAAGGGAATTTTTACCTGGAGATTTTGAATTTTATGAAACCCTTGCTATACTGAGCAAGGTATAGATCTTTAACGTGCGTGACGACACTCACATACAGGACCCACATTTTAGCTCTCATCCGTCTGAGGGCGTATTTTTGTGAAAAATGCTCGCTTAACATTTTTCAAGTGACCCGTGATGATTTGGGCACATGCAAAAGTGTATTATAATAAACATATTGGAAAAGATGGCGATGACCACGACAAGGTATTCTATATTCTGTATTCAGTAGTGTAAAGATTTGTCAACAATGCATTCAGCATACTGAAACGCTTATAAGTGAATGGAACCTACCTGAAAGAGCACTAAATGATGACTGTTGATGACTTTACAATACAGGTCGATTGTGATAGTGATACGTTAACAGGATACGATAGCATTTAAAAACTCTGTTTGTCATTTGCAAGAAATGCAAAGAAAACATTCGTCAAAGTTTGTAATGAAAAATTTTATTATCCAGGACGAAGTAACCACAAAGAAAAATAAAAATGACTCATATTCAAGACAAACTCTAATGAAAGTAATTTTTTAGAACTAGAAAATTCCAGACTGAAGAGTCGTGGTTCTAGAGAATTCTCCTTTCGTTTATACGTTTAGTTAATATTTTCAATAGTACAGAGTCACCCAGTTTAAAATCGCTGTGATGTTACTGGTTGTTGAATGCCAATATGTCACTGAAGAAGTTCACCGTAGCTGTACATGAAACGTTTTCATTAAATAAAGGTTCCGGTGCATTATCACATTTGGTCAGATTGAAAATTTGTGACCTCTAGACACCATGCGTATAATGTCCTTTGCACTTTAAATATACAAAAATGTAATTATTATTTCGACTAACTTTCTGGTACACGCTATAAAGTAATTCATTTACTCCATAAAATATTACAAATCTGCTAATTACATACTGTATTCACACAAACAAAACGACCATTTCATTCAACCTTCAATTAGACCAAGCATGTGGAAAAGATCTAAACATTTTATGGCCCTGAAGTTTTGTTAATTGCTACTAAACAAATTAAAACTGCAAAATTATTAACAATACGAATAATAATTAGGATAATGTGTCCTCTCCGTCTGAACATTCATCGTATAGACAGGTTCTTTATTAACATAAGTGCGAGGGTTTGTCTTAAGTAATGCTAATTACTGGAATAAGAAATGGTTTTAAATGCGATGGAAGACAAAACACAAAGGTTTATATAAAGTATTACAACTAAATGCAAATTGCTGAATAATTCTAACTTATGCGTTGTTAGATAACTATTATAAATATGAGCGTCTACACGAGCGTCATGTAAATGAAGTCGACTCAGGAACTAATATATTTCAGCGTTTTAACACTCAGAGCGTTGGTTTGCATTCAGGCGATGTTTATATAGTGATATATCATAGGTAATTAGTGACTTACGATACAAGATTTCGTTACATATCGAAGATCGCTATGTGGAACTTGCCTATTTTCATAATTGTGACGTTCAAGGTATTCATTATTTATTATATTTATGTAGTTTCGTGTAATTCTCTCACATACGTTATGATTTCTATCGTACAGCAATTTCTTATATATTCTTAATGGTTATTTAAGTCGAATGCTGTAAGAAAATACTTTATGTACACGCATATACAACACGAAGTTGCAATAACTGGCAATATCGTAATTCAGTATCCGTATGCAGTGTCATTACTTTCAGTAGACGTTTGGCAAGCTTTTCTGGGCTTTCTGTATAAACATTTAGATACTTCCCAAGCATTGCTAGTTGCACTAGTTCTCTTTCAATTTTTCTTCGTGTCAAACAGTTGGCGATTATACCTCTAATATTTAGTCTATTTTTCTAATTTAAAATCGTTTATTCCGTAATAATTACGCTCAACAATCTAAAATTGTAGGAGCTAAAGTAATTAAACGAAAAATGGATTGATTGACAATTACAAGAATATATTTAAAGAACCGATATAAAGCAAACAAAACGCGTGATTCGAGTAGTTTCTAGAATCCACTAACTTCCAGAAGTTATGTTAGTTAGATATATAAACCGTATTGATCTGACGGTTACAACAGTTTGAGTATGAATCCGCAAATATTATGATATAAATTGTTAGATCGATTATTAAAATAAATACACTTAATGTTTATACAGGGTGTTTCATTAATAATGGGACATACTTTAACTAGAGAATCCTGGGTCCAGAATATGAAGATTTAACCCAAAACACTTGGTAAAAGAATGTTCGTTACTGTAATACAGGGTGTTTTATAAAAAAATTAAAAACATTTTTTGCTCATTAATGTAGAACTATTTGAAATTTATTTATCAAGCATTGTGGAAAGCTAAGATACTTTACAACATATTAAATGTGTTAAAAGTTTTCGGTTGGTTAGCACCAGAGGCGTACGGCAAAGGTGAAGGCACAGTTTCCACTCTTTAAAATGTACGCCACTGATGGAACTGTCATTTCAGTTAATTTTATAATCCGTCAATGCTTTCTATGTAAATAAGGTGCTTTTGCTTTATAAGTTTAAAACCATTACTTAAAGTGGGACTGCACGATTATTTTTATTTTAATCATGTTTTTTGATTAATCCGTATTAGAATTGCAATTTATTACGTGAATTAAGTTTTATAGTTAACATTCTATAAAAGATAATCACTAATACAGCCATCATAGGCGACCTGGTTTAAGTGGAAATAATTAATTTTTTTTAGTTGGCTCTGATCTGAAATAATCATTTCGATTAAGTAGGTTTCTGTCATTAAAGTTCTATCTTTATTGTTTGTTGTTTGATATTTTGCTTGCTGTAAAATTTAGAAAGCTTATCATGAGAAAACGCCACGTCATAATAATTTGTCAAACCGTGAAATGAGGGATATGTTATGTGTCTATGCATAAGAAAATTATGCTTTTTAGAAGGGTTTTTACTAAACTATTTTAAGATATCTGCCATGTATCCTGAAATATGTTTCTTAAATTGGCATGCGCGTCCGATTTTTTACTTACTCCAGTAGTTTGGTTGAAAAAATTTATTCAATACTTGTAGTAGCAAAACTACAAACTATGTGCTGGGCGATATTGTATTTTCCATATATTCTGTTTGATTAATCACTACTTCAACTATTGTTTTGAAGAGTGCTAATAAGGATCGATCATTTCTTTAGAATGCTCTTTTTGACTGATTTATTTGTCATTCAATTTTTTTTATTTCCTTGTTCATCTCATACGTAATAATTTTAATATTTTTTTATTTATTCTTTACCTATGAAAGTTGAAGCGAATCTCCGTCACGATGAGTGTTGCCAAAACTAACTATATCTGGCCCAACACCATAAGGTACTAAATGTGAACTAGGTGATGCTGGATTTGTCACATTTTGTTCTATTCGCAGTTATTACTACTTTTGATTTAATTATTCCTCGATTAGTCGGAGTATCTTCCAAAAACCTTACGTTTTATGTTGACACTAGAATACACGCACGTGCACATCGCTAATACGCACGCTCTCACACACGTACTTTTTATAGACACGTACGCACGCACGCATGCATGCACGCACATACGCATGCACGCATATATTGTAACAATTTTTTTGTTTGTAAAGAAAAAATTGACAGTTGAAACAACTTAGAAGTATAAAGGCAAGAGAGAAAGGAACAGAATTGAAAAAATTCGTCAAGAATATTTGTTTTCAAAATTAGGTAGATTTTTATTATTTGATAAGTCACTGGTTTCATATGGAAAACAACATACGAACTGCTATATTCTAATTTGGTTCAATCATAAGACTGAGTTAAACATTTTGTACCCACAATCATGTGACCAGTTTGTTTGGTATGGAGCGCTGAAGTGATTGTAAATTTTCTAAAAATTCCTGTGCGTTAGCGCTTTGTACCAAATAAACTGGTCACATACCTAAATTTGGAGATGTAACTATTTTAGACAAAGAAGTCAGGTACAAAGGCAGACTTTTCCTAGAAATGGCTCGCATTAATACATCTAAAGATGTCCTTAATTTCAAGTCTGATACGAATAATTTAAACATGATATATTCGTATTTGTTAAATTTTAGAACTTTCAACGATAGTAACTAAAATTCGACTTGATCAACGCGAGCGACTGGGTAGTATATTAATCGGTATAGTTTTTCTTTTGTTTGTTTTCATTAATTGTTTAAGGAGCGTGTCGGATCTAATGAATCAGTGCCATATAGATAGTGCTTTGTAGTTTTAGATAATGATGTTCACAATATCCCGGGTGTAGAATGAAGTTTTTTTCAAAAAACTTCATTCCAAAAGTACTCAACTGTTTGTCGATAATTCATAAAAACGTAATTATTATAAAATACTTTATTTGAACCTGTTTATGTTCAAGAGAAACCAAGCATTTTCAAAAGATGTAAGGTCGCGTTCAGAGTATTTAAATATTTTCATCTGATAATAAATTTCGACGAACGCGTATTCCATTACTTCCAAAACTTGAAAATGGTTTTATTCAGCTTTTAGAAAATCTAGTAATAGCATGGAAGAAATGTAAACATACATCCAATTAAGGAGATAAAAGTAATAAAAATGAGATTAATTGCGGCCGCAAATCTTGAAGATAAGATAACGCTTAGATAAATAGAACTAATTAGGGGCTCCGGGTTGTTGGAGGATGACAATTCTGTGAATGTCCCATCATGCTTTCAAATCTAAACCAATTGGAAAAGGTTCACGAATAAACATTCTAGATTCTTGCGATTGTTCAGAATGACGACATCATGCGGGCTCGCGCTTATAAAACCCAATCGAAGTTAATAGGCATTTGATGAGTTGCTATTAAAACGTCACGATGCCGTCGTACTAAGGATAATATATCACGCAATAAAGTTTTAGTACTGAAATTATTTATTGATAGAGTGACGGAAAAAGTATTTGAAATGTATAGAAGCGAAAGAGATTAATTGGAAATGCGTAAAATGAATAAATAATATCAACTACTGCACGATAAAGTTTTAACTTAAATATAAGCGTATATGGATTTGGATTGCAATTTTGATGTTTAATGGTATTTAGTGGAAAACTTTTTACGATTTGGACATGAATGGATGATTTCCGAGCGAACAGAGGCAAGAACAAGAACGATCAGCATAATTTACATGCTAAAATAAAACATTCGCATTGTTTTAAAATTTTAAATAGAACATTTTTACTAATTAGTTTAGTTATACTCTAAGATGTGTATTTTTGTGTATGAGTATTTGAAATTAAAGAGAGTGTGTACAAGTGATAATTAGAAAGGCTGACAGCCTAGGGAGGTTTTGCCAAAAATTGTTAAACCTAACTTATCAGATACGTTAAAAATACGATTTTAAGGGATGGACATTGAGTTATCTATTTTATTTTGACTAAAATTTGTACATAATGAGAGTTAATCAAGAAGTTTCTGGTGAGTGAGATTAAGATTAAAGTGTGTTCATCCTGATTATAAAAGGTGCTTTGGACTCTAGTTTAGTGAGTGATTACTCAAAAATTATATTTTTGTTATACTTAAGAAATTGTTTGTAAGGCAAAGAAAATTTTGGACTATACTGTTAGATTTTTATAGTTGTATGAAAGTTTTTTTGAGATTAGATGTAAGATGTGGTTTGTTAGAGGAAAGCTATTATGGATGTAGTAATTGTTGTTTGAAGGATTGTTTGTTCAAGAATGTTTCGTGCCATTATAAGTTTGATGTCTAATTCAAATAGCTTGATTTAAACTGAATTAGGAAAAATAATTAGGGCAACACTTTTGTTATACACTTCAGCCTTTTTATTGACGTCCCGCGTCAGGTATCTGCAGACCACAGCACTTTTATATCGTGGCCCTGCTTAGGGCTCATTTATAATCAGCTTCAGACTACAGCAGTGTATATATATATATATATATATAATATATTGCTGTGATAAGGGGGTAATTTAAGGGTAGATTAAGTCATAGGGGTCGTAAGATACATGTAAATATTATTAACGTTTAGAAAACCAAACAATTCCATCATTAAATAGGAGTAAACAGATAATTTTACATAAAGTCAATAGCGAGCACATTGTACATAAATCATATCTAATTTAATTCATAAAAGGAAAGCTCATTCTGCAATAACCAGGTCATATTTAGCAGGAATATAATAAATATAAATAAAGCGTTTTAATAATACAGGAAACTTGGAGAAATACCGAGTCCTGCAGTGATAGCAAGGTGCAATGCCTTAATCTACGAACACGCGAGGCGAACCAATAGGAAAAATAGGTAGGTGGAGTCTTTAAATAGTACGTGGACCTTGTGAACAGCCAGTGTCTCTGTAACCAAGGCACGAACCATGTCAGTCAAACATAAATTACTATGCAAAGTGAACTTAGTAAAAAAAAAATAATTGAGTGAGATCAAAGTGCAAAGTAAAGTGCCAATTAATACAACCGAAGCGGCCGTTTGCTTTTGAAAACGTTAGGTAAATTATTAATTATATATAATTCTAATATTTAACAATTTAGGGCTCTAAATAACCTTCAAATAATGACGGATCAATTCGAAATAAGCTTTAAATAACGACGGATCAATTCTAAATAACCTTCAAACAACGACGTATGAATTTTAAACAAAAATAAAATTCCAAATAAGCGCTGAGGAAACTACAAGTCATTCCAAGTAATTATAAAGAGTAAGCAAACTCTAAGAATTAAAATATAACTAAACAAATATCTGGGTAAAATCCGAAGGGAGAATTCAAGCATATTTAAGTCATTATTCTGATCAACAAGTTGAGGAAACTACGCTAAGAGTCAATTGGGAGAAGCCGTAACAGAGAATCAATTTGGAAACAATCCAGGGGTGTTGACAATCCACATATAGAGGCAGTTCCAGGAAACAAGCAGAGAAAACAGGTCAGAGATTTATTATCCTTTATTAGTATAAGACTGTATTTTGAAATGTTTAACATATTCAATTATTTATATCGAAGTATTTTGTAAGGGTTATCAAAAATCTTTTGAGAATTTATAAAAATAGAAGGAAGATCGTTCGAACGTTCAAAAGGGCTTCAAAGTAAATTATAGTGGTATTTTTGCTGACTTTCAGGGAGTATGATTTTGATGGAATCAGATAAATATTAATATTTTATTCAGGGGCTAATTTTTGAATATAAAATCAATGTTATTAAAATACAAAGTGTAAATATTGCCGATTATTATACGAATTTTGGATTGCTTTATTTACATTATTTTAACAGATAGGAGCTAGAGAAAAAAGGGTTAAACAGTCTTTAGTGTCGTGTCGTAGGGCACTCTATGTTAATTAGATTGGGCTAGCCGTGGTAAATATATAAAAAGAGGTATAGGTTTAGAGACGCAGAGTAGAAAGCAGAGTACCAGCATAGCAATAAAGTTATATAACGCATCAACGAGTAACGAGAATACCGGGAAAGGATAAATAGCATAGCAATATATATATATATATATATATATATATATATATATATATATATATTGCCGTGGAAGTCTCCAAACCAATTCTCGCTCCACGGATTTGGGCCAATATAAAATTTTCCAAAAATTTTTTTTTTAAATTTCTTACCTTTTATTTTTTGTTTTTTTTTGGACGCCTTCGTATTTCCTTGCTCCCCTGGCTAGCTCAGTAATAGGCTTCTTCTGGAATACCTACCATTTTAAGTACATACCTCTATCACACACGCACCGTCAAATGAAATTACCAAAATAATACAACAACCATACACCCTTTTATTTACACATATTAACAAATAAAATATTTACACCTTGGTACAGACAGTTTATTACAATTGTTACCAGCTCAATTATTAAATATTTTAAAGTCCTTGGTTTTTAATATATTTTAACAAATTCTACATGATACGAGTAGATGGGCCCCACCTGCAAGCCTTGTTTGACACTATTCTGGTCTATTGTGAGCTCATTATAACCCAGTTTTTTGTAAATGCTTTTTAAACCTTGCATTTTATTGAAAACAAATTTAAAGATCCGTTTACTCCTTACAACCACAATTTATAGCATGAATAAACCTTTATTTATCATCAAGAAACCCTTTTTTAATAATCAAAATTAATTGTCCTGCACATGTACCCTTTTAAACAAGTTTTATGCTAATAAATACGCCACCAATAAGTCAAACACACAAACACAAAAATATCAACACAAATGTCTATAAAAAAACAGAAATTAAAGTTCGTTACCTGGAGTCACCTTCGTTCCTCGTCACCGCTGAAGATGGTTATCAGAAACCCTCGTCGTTGTGTCCATCTACTACGATGATGCCTGGATCTACAGATCTCCACCATCCAAATCTCCGCTACCACTACTATTCTTCTCCCCAGATATTAGCTTTGTCCCAAACGTAACATTACATACCAAATATTTCATGCATACAAATTACGCTTTCAGCTTCGCTTACCCCAAATATTATCTCTTCATTTAATAACTTCGTTGTAGTAACGGCAACTTTTATCTAAACAAGCACCAACTCGTGCAATATCACTTTTATAACACGCGGCACGCTACTACAGCTTTCATCATTTCTAAACAGGATGTTTTATGCAACTTTACTGAACACACAATAATTGATAACCGTAAGCGTATTTACTACTATTATGTTGTAGATCTAAACACGTATTCAGATCTAAATCGAAAGAAAGAGAGCTTTAATATATTTCTTCATGTATTTATATCATTTTCAAATACCCCAGTGGAATTTGTTTCACTTGAAAAGCTTATTTTCGAAGCTGCTTCCTAAAATTTTGAACGTAACGAACACTGACTTCTCAAAACTCCCACTTTCGTCGTGCTGTTACATAGAATTTTGTTTACTACCGTAAGGGACGCGCTGTTCTTGAAAACTGCTGGCCATCAACTAATGATAAAATTTTCCCTCGTCACAGCGCTCCACCTATGCGCTATCTATCTCCATTCTACGCATGTTTGTTGTCTCTTTTAGAACCCCTCTTATGTTACAGAAAATCGATATTATATCTGGCCTTCACAATTACCCGTGTATCTCGTACGTGAGTTGTATCCAACGCTTTATTTATACGTTTCTCTGTCTGTCTTACATTGTCGATCGTTTATTCTACTCACTTTTCAAGGCATTTGATATTTAAAGCAGTTGGTCAAATCGACCGTTGCAAACAATTTCATAGGAATTCTATCTTAACGTTTATATAAGTTCCCTGAACGTGACATTTAATCAACAGGTGTTTCTTGAAACAACCGACCGTTTAAAATAATTCTCGGTTTCCTCCCTTCTTAGTATTTGTTTAAACGAACGTTGGCTCTTAAAATGGAGACATTTGCGTTTGAAATTATTGATTTTCTATACATGCGCGCTCCCCTTTTTGCTTCCATGCGTTTGATTAAATTATTATAATTTCTTATGCGTAGCCTTGAGCTTTATGTACTTTACAGCTTTCTTCCCTTCTTAGTAATTTTAACATTCCAATTTAAATAGAAAAATACCTTAATAACCGTCCGTTTTCACTATATAAATTAATTAATTTGGCGCGTAAATAATTTGCTCCTATTTCTATATACACGGTTGCTAAAATTTTATTGTCTACACCTATTTAACCTCTAAATTCACAACAATATATATATATATATATATATATATATATATATTATATAAAGTAAGATGTATGTATATATGTATATTGGCTAATTGCACAAACCAAGTTTAATACCAAGGTATTAGTTAATAAAACGAAATAATAACTTAGATTTTTATGCTAAGCCTAAATGATCACTTCAAATCGAGCTAGTAATTGAAAAACGGAAAATATAAGGTCCCGAACGGGATTCGAACCTGTATCTTTGGCTTTCGCGGCCGATATGTTCATCAATTATGCGACCGAGGCGAGTGACGACAATTGGAAAATTATACAAATCCGAGTCAGGTACGTAACCATACATCAACCCAACCCTCTATCACTTTTGGCATCTTTGTGAATCATATTTTACAGCGGGAAGTTTTTTTGATTTGTCAGATATAGACAGGAAGCGACGTTCAAAATCGCAGCCGGAAGCTTACTATTAGTTATGCATATTGGATAATTGCACAAGGCAACCTGATTAATACTAAGGTATTAGTTAATAAGATGAAATAGTAACTTAGACTTTTATCCAAAACCTAAATGATTACTTCAAATCGAGCTAGTGATTTAAAGATGGAAAATATAAGGTTTTGAACAGGAATCGAATCTGTATCTTCGGCTTTCGTGGCCGATGCACTAACCAACTGCGCCCACACGGACGAGTGATTTTAGTCAGAAAGATATGCAAATCTAAATCATGTACGTAATCATACATCTAGCTGATTTTCAATTTCGTTAGGCATTTTCGTCAATCATATCTGACAGTGTCGAGTTTTTGGACTTACGTTAGATATATACACGAAGAGCCGCTCAAATTCACGGTTATAAGCCAACTATTAATGTTATATTAGTTAATAATATAATGTTGAAAATCAGTTTGTCTTGTGCAATTGCTAATATTAGTATTTAATCGTTTGAGCGTTGCTTTCTGTCTGTATCTGACATAAGTAGGAAAAAAACTAGATACCGTCAGATATGATTGAAGGAAATGCCAAACGTAATTTTAAGTTAGGTTGATGTATGGGTACGTACATGATTAGGTAAGATATCTTTCCGATTGCAATCACCCGTCCAGTTGATTAGCACAGGTTCGAATCCTGCCCGGATCCGTATATTTTCTATTTTTCAATTACTAGCTCGATTTATGCAGTTCGGTTTTGTGTTTTACTAAATTTCAAAAACTATATAAATATAGTTCTTAGTTGCCGTGATAGAATGTTAGATCACCTCGATATGGATCTTGATACCCGACTGTACTAGTTAGGTTGGAACCGAATTTAATTGCGCTTAAACTCTGATTGCAGTTAGCACAAGTCAGGTTCGTCTAGTACATTTTAGGTATAAATAACAGTGTAAACTCATACGACTCCTTAGTTTTATTTTTGTTATTATACATATTATGAAAACAGGATATAGCTGCTTCATATTACTGCATAACTAATAATTATGCTTGCGATTACCGAAGTCTTAATGGCTCTGGTAACTAAGACATAATTCTTGTTTTATCAATTTTTGTTATAATTTCTTAATATTATGCCTTAAACTTGAAAACTACTTCTATTTCCTTGGTACATTGGGGTGGACTTACTTCTAATGATTGTCAGATATGGTTAGTATTATAATTTTTGATTTAACTTCCTAGAAATAAGTTGTAGTTATAAGTTAAGTGTAACGCAATCACAAATTTACAAGAGCTTATAAAGAAACATAATTACTGAGTTTAACTATTATCTGTCTTATTCGTATTTAGGGGAGCATCTTTTGCAAATGCTAATTACAAGTTGAATTCTAATTGTAGCATAACTAAATTCTTGTATGGCGTTTGTATTTATGCAACTAATGCATAAATACTGCTCAAAATTAAAATTATGATCAATAAAGTATATTGAAATATGTTTTAAAAACGTAAATAAATTAATCCCGGTACGTACGTTTGTAATTAAATCTCAATTCTAAATGGATTTTATTCAATAAAATGTTAATGCATTAATAAAATCTGTCAAAAATTCAAAATTGCTAAATAATACATAAATCCTGAATTGATTACCGCCGCTTTGTTAAATGTACTTCTGTACAATATAACACGCATGATTAACATTCTAATGTAACGCGATCATTCTATATTTTTAGGGTTTGTACTCAGATAATTATACGTTTAGATATTTATTGGTAAATATTTCAAACTCTATGTATACTAAACCATTTGTGAGATCCGAATACGCTATAATTAAAAGTATCATTGTTATATACTTATAGAACGTGTTCGGCGTACTAGAATGAAATATGGTAACCCTATCTATACACTCACGTTTAACTAATTCGATAGTTACACTCACAACCATGAAAAATATGACGCTACCGAATTTCTTTAATTAATAAACATCTTTCCGTTTTTAATTAGTAGTAAGACACGTAAAGCTACTTCAAACGAGAACTGGAAATTGTTAGCACGCGACTTTATAATATAAAAAGAGACTGTTCGAGATACTACAAACCGCTCTTAAATGGTGGAACTCCTTTCATAATATATTCAAAAATACGCTTTCTTACAAATAATGGGTTTGTTAACTTAGTTTTATTGTTCATTTTTAGAAAATCTTGTTTGCAGCAAAGGCTTTTGTAATCATAGCCTTGCTTTACTGTCTTCTGTATAATTATAGCTAGCGATGGCAAACGATTTGTTTGTCTTCAGACCACACTTTCTTGGAATTAAGTAATAATACTTTGAATTTCTATATCGGCTTGCTTTAAAAATTTATATTCTAAATTATTGGGGAGACTTAATTTTTGAATGTACAGACGTGTCCTGTAAATCTATCGCTAGCAATGCGAATATTTAATACTGAAGTTGTAGTAAGAACTTACCAAACCTACCTATAGAGTGATATATATATATATATATATATATATATACATATATATATATATATATATATATATATATATATATATACAAAGAATAAGTAAATTTAATGAGTCTTAAAATAATAATAAAGAATGGAGTTTATTGGCAAGTGACTCAATATTAGCCACAAGAGCATCCTGTCGACGCGTTTCGCCCTAATTGGGGCTCATCAGGACAGGAGTAGCAAAGATGTAAAATTTAACACGAACACATTATGAGAAGTACAGCATCACCTAGCCCACAATTTGTGCCTTCGTGCTGTTTCACCTGACTTTGCAGGCTTTATCAACAGTCGGCACGGAGGAGATCCGGTTCAACTGCCTTTTTCCATAGCCAAAGATTTATAATTACAAAGAATAAGTAAATTTAATGAGTCTTAAAATAATAATAAAGAATGGAGTTTATTGGCAAGTGACTCAATATTAGCCACAAGGGCATCCTGTCGACGCGTTTCGCCCTAATTGGGGCTCATCAGGACAGGAGTAGCAAAGATGTAAAATTTAACACGAACACATTATGGAGTACAGCATCACTTAGCCCACAATTTGTGCCTTCGTGACTGTTTCAACCTGACTTTGCAAGGCTTTATCAACAGTCGGCACGGAGGAGATCCGGTTCTAACTGCCTTAAATATCACAATAGCCAAAGATTTATAATTACAAAGAATAAGTAAATTTAATGAGTCTTAAAATAATAATAAAGAATGGATTTATTGGCAAGTGACTCAATATTCACAAGGGCATCCTGTCGACGCGTTTCGCCCTAATTGGGGCTCATCAGGACAGGAGTAGCAAAGATGTAAAATTTAACACGAACACATTATAAATAAGATCAAATACAACCAAATTTGGTGCCATTCCAGGCTTTTCACCTTGCTTTGCGGCTTTATCAGACGAGTCAAGGATTACACGAAGGAGACCGTTCACTGCCTTTTTCCTGCCAAAGATTTATATTACAAAGAATAAGTAAATTTAATGATCTTAAAATAATATATAAAGAATGAATTGATTTATTGCAAGTGAATCAATATTAGCCACAAGGGCATCCTGTCGACGCGTTTCGCCCTAATTGGGGCTCATCAGGACAGGAGTAGCAAAGTGTAAATTTAACACGAACACATTATGAGAAGTACAGCATCACTAGCCCCAATTTGTGCCTTCGTTTTTACCTATTTCTAGCTTTATAAATCGGCAGGAGGAGACCGGTAACTCCTTTTTCCTGCCAAGATTTATAATTCAAAGATAAGTAAATTAAGAGCTAAAATATATAAAGAATGGATTTATTGGCAGTGTAATATTACCACAAGGGCATCCTGTCCGTTTGCCCTAATGGGGCCTCGGACAGGATAGCAAGTGTAAATTTAACACAAACATTTGAAATAAGATACCTACCAAATTTTCTTCTTTTTACTACTTTGCAGGTTTATAACAGTGGCACGAGGAACCGGTTCACTGCCTTTTCCATAGCCAAAGATTTAAATTACAAAAATAGAGTAAATTTAATATCTAAAATAATATAAAGATGGATTTATTGCAATGACTCATATTAGCCACAAGGGCATCCTGTCGACGGTTTGCCCTAATTGGGGCTCATCAGGCAGATACAAAGATGTAAAATTTAAAGAAAAAATTATGAGTAAAAATACAATAAACTTAGCGCCAAATTTAGGCCTTCGTCTGTTTCACCTTGACTTGCAAGTGCAATTTATAACACGCACTGGAGAGATCCGTTCAATTGCCTTTTTCCATACCAAGATTTATAATTACAAAGATAAGTAAATTTAATGATCTTAAAATAATAATAAAGAATAGGAGTTAATATTGCAAGTGACTTCAATATTAGCCACAAGGGCATCCTGTCGACGCGTTTCGCCCTATTGGGGCTCATAGGACAGGAGTAGCAAAGTGTAAAATTTAACACGAACACATTATGAATAAGATCAAACTACAACCGAAATTTATGCCTAATTTGTTGTTTTTGCAAAATTTCTAGCTTTTACTTCTGGCAGGAAAGGAGTACGGCAATGCATTTCAAAACCAAATTAGAATACAAGATACAGAAATTTGGTTTAATATATCAATGTTATTAGTTTATCACATAGCCACAAGGGCATCCGGTCGACGCCCTTTCTGCCTATATATGGGTATCAGGAATGAGTAATTAATGATTAAAATATTAAAGAATACATTATGGAAGTACCATATTAGCCCAGGCAATTTGTGCCTTCGTCTGTTTCACTGGACTTTGCAAGGTTATATTAACATCGGCACGAGGAAGACCGTTCAACTGCCCTTGTATTTCATGCCATAAATTTATTTTAATTAAAAGAATAATAAATTTAATATCTTAAATATAATATGATAAAAAGGATTACGTTCTCGGCAGTGACTCAATATTAGCCACAAGGGCATCCTGTCGAACGCGTTTCGCCCTAATTGGGGCTCAGTCAGGATCAGGAGTAGTCAAAGATGTAAAATTTAACACTGAACACTTGAAATCTATGAGTCTAAAAAAATCAAACAGATGAATTAATGGCAGACTCAATATTAGCCACAACAGCATTAATGTCGACCGTTTCGCCTTGTCGTGTTCAGGACGTCAAATGTAAATTTAACTAGACTTTGGATACATTACCTAGTCCAATTTGGCTATCGGAGTTGCACTGACTTTCCGGTTTTCAACTGGGGCCGTTATGCCCTTTCCATAAAGCCAAAGATTATAATTACAAAGAATAATGTAAATTTAATGAGCTTAAAATAATCATAAAGAATGTTGAGTTATATTGGCATAGTGACTCAATATTAGCCACAAGGGCATCCTGTCGACGCGTTTCGCCCTTGATTGGGGCTCATGAGGACAGGAGTAGCAAAGTTGTAATATTTAACACGAACACATTATGGGAAGTACAGCATCATCTAGCCCTTGTGGCTAATATTGAGTCACTCGCCATTAAATTTCATTGTTTGATATTATTTTAGGACTCATTAAATTTACTTATTCTTTATAATTATAATCATTGGTTATGGAAAAAGGCAGTTGAACCGGATCTCCTCCGTGCCGACTGTTGATAAAACCTGCAAAGTCAGGTGAAACAGCACGAAGGCACAAATTGTGGGCTAGGTGATGCTGTACTTCCCATAATGTGTTCGTGTTAAATATTACATCTTTGCTACTCCTGTCCTGATGAGCCCTAACAAGGGCGAAACGCGTCGACAGGATGCCCTTGTGGCTAATATTGAGTCACTCGCCATTAAATTTCATTGTTTGATATTATTTGAGGACTCATTAAATTTACTTATTCTTTATAATTATAATCATTGGCTATGGAAAAAGGCAGTTGAACCGGATCTCCTCCTTGCCGACTGTTGATAAAACCTGCAAAGTCAGTTGAAACAGCACGAAGGCACAAATTGTAGGCTAGGTGATGCTGTACTTCCCATAATGTGTTTGTGTTAAGTATTACATCTTAGCTACTCCTGTCCTGATGAGCTAACGAGGGCGAAACGCTTCGACAGGATGCCCTTGTGGCTAATATTGGGTCACTCGCCATTAAATTTCATTGTTTGATATATATATATATATATATATATATATATATATATATATATATATATATATATAACGCCGTACTCGGTGTTATGACGTTTTACTTAACGCCACCGCTCTGTGTTCTCAAACCAAATTTAATCTTACTAATGTTACTATTATGCCACGGCTAGCCCTCATTAATCTACATAGAGTGCACAACGTTACGATGATCAATTTTTCTCTTCTCCACCCCTTTCTGATTACCTATTTGTTTGAATTGATAAAAACAAAGTCAATTAGTTTCATATAATGAAAAGAAGTATTATTTACAATTTTTGAAAAATATTTAAATACACCCTTCAATCAATCAATATCATAGGTATAATTTATCCCAAAATTTATATGCTTTGAATTCAAGCCAAAGTCACCAAAAACTACCTCTTTTTACCATAGAAACCTGGAATGTTCTAGACCCCTTTATAATATATTACGTAAGTTTAACGTATGCAGTGTTTGTTGTTGACCTGCTACAGGTTGTTTGGGTTGTGGATCAACACCCCTTTGTTGTCCTCATTCGTTGAACTAGTGTTTGAGTACAGTGACCCCTCGTTTTCCAAAAATTACTTCGTGGTTCTTTATTTCATATGCCTTGAATCTCGCAACTCAAAATTGTACCAGAAGTGTACCAAAATATAATTGTAGACGCTGATTTGAAATATTATATTGACCCAGATTTGACTTATCCTTGTCGACGCATACTTAAATTATTGCAACTTGAAATGTTGAGAAATACACCACACATTTGAAATGTTATATCATAGATTCGAAGTATTCAAAAATGTACCACCAATTCGAAATGTTATATCTCAGATTCGAAGTATTCAAAAAATGTACCACCAATTCGAAATGTTATATCTCAGATTCGAAGTATTCAAAAAATGTACCACCAATTCGAATTATTATTATCAAGATTCGAAGCCTTATTGTTATTAATATTTAGTTTAAATAAATTACCCCAAATTCTACTCACGTTAAACGGCAAAAGAAGTTTTCGTAATCGTTGCACTTACTATCACTTTAACATACACTTGATGTTCTATTATATATTAAACTACGCGTGACTTTCTGGTTAACAGTGACGCAGTTTCGCCCTGCCTGAGTTGTGAACTGAGTTGTCTTATCATTGCTCTGTGTTAATATAGGCTCTTCCCACTTACATGTGGGTTGGGTTTTCAACAGTTTTGCAGATATCTCAACCAACCTGGTCTTTAATAATCCCTGCATTTCAAAGTTGTTTCTGATGTAATTTCTTCGGTTTTCCATGTAATGGTGTTTATTTGATACCTTATTATTCGTTACTTGACCTTACGTTGTTTTGTGTAGATATTGCCTTTTCAATAATTGAACAAAATAAATGATGTAACTTCAATGCTGTTTTCGTATATCTATTTTTATGCGTGTTTGAAACTGCGTTTTCTTATCAAAAATGTTTATTATTAAACCGTAGCTACATAAAGTTTTGTTAGGTTTTATCTTTTATCTTCGTATTTGTTTTATAACTAATTAGAACACTTCTCAATGCGTGTTTAATTACATGTACTATCATTTCTTTTGAATGCGCGTTCTATTGTTGAGAGCTATGCTCACTGGCATTACTTAAAATTGATAACGGTCTATATACAGAGTGTTAAATACTTGCTATTTACATAATGTGTGAATTACCTATTTTCCTGCTGATACGCGTTCTATTGTTGTAAGATATGCTTACTTGCATCGCTTAAAGCTAATTATGGTCTATATACAGGGTGTTAAATGCTTGCTATTTACATAATGTATGAATTACTTAATTTTCTGCTAAATAACTGCAGTTTTCTGCTTCCTATCGCAATTTATGGTTACTACACGACCCTTGCTACTCAATACACCACTAAACAACCCCTTATCACAGCAATATGTATTATATATATATATATATATATATATATATATGTTGGAGTGCCGCTGAAAGAATGCTGTGACACCCTCTCTTCGGAGCGAGAGCCTAAGGGTAAGAGTGCTGTGGCAGCGGTACAGTAATGGGAATTTGAAATTATTAGCTTACCTTTCTTTTCTTTGACTGTGTAGCTCAACGGAAGTTATAGTATGGAATTTACAAAATGAAATAAAACACAGAAATCTCAAAAAATATTTTTCTTTCGTATAAAAGAATATAGAACAGTTTACAGCATAAGTTCAAACATAAAATTTTTTCTACAATTACCTATTCACTAAAATAATTCTTACCTAATCTTGGTTAACAAATACACAATTCTTTTTAATTAATATGAGAATAATTTACTCAATCTTTGTTAACACGCTGATAAGGGTGATTGGCCATTAATCCTTGACAGATGATTTATTAAAGGCCAAAATGCTTCGAACTTTGACCTCAAAATGTAAAGCAAACTATCCGCTTACAGAAAAAATATAATTAAGACTTATTCGAGTTCACTAATATACAAATATTTTTATCCGTTACAAACAAAGAAATCTAAAATTTATACTTGCGGGTCATATAGTGCTTATTATTATCTCATTTCCAACGTAGTTAATGATTTTAAATACCTCCTGGATCCACTTTTAAATTGACGTTAAAATCCCATTGTACAAGATTATCCATGTTCTTTTAAATCTTCATTTAGAATATTAATTTTCAAAGTACATCTTTAATTTTTAATTAATTAACTCAGCGTATTCTTTTGCATCAGGACTATCTATGTCGAGGATTGTTCAATACTCCTATTGTTTTACAAAATAAATTATGTTCCATATTTATGCAGAGTTACGTTCTAAGACTCAAAACTGCATCTTAAATGTCCAATACTGTATCCATGCCGCATACTTAATGAACTACTTTACTCAAAGTAACATGTTTGACGTCTTAAAATCAAGTTCTGGTCTTATATACAAAATTATTTAACTACGTCACATTCTCCAGGGTCTTCGCTATTTAATTGAAATCTTAGTCATCTACGTGATGTACTATTTCTGCGAATTCCACGGTTTTAACGATTTAATTAGTGTCAACTATTATTTATATTTGCAGTAAACGCGCCGTTTATCCTTTTCTAATAAACGAAGTTAATGATCGCGTCGCATTCTATCTTATTGAGACTAAAATTTAGTATTGTTTCCTATTTAAAATTAACTCAGAATAAATCAATAATTTTAAAAGTTATGACTCTCCGAGTGCATATCTCAAATGTTTATTTAATAACAAAAGTACGTTAGTATTTATAATTAAAAAGCATGTTTATTGACGCCGTGTTCTAGAACGATGGATATTGAAATAGTAGCATATGTAGACGAAGCGAATAGCCTAGAGCGGTAATAAATTGTGCAGTGAAACAATGAACATAAAAATTTGGAATAAACGCATATGTTGACAAGCATATGTAAATGACACACACACTCAAATAAATTTGTACGTGGGAATAATACAGAGAGAAGCGACTAGTGCAATGACGAACGTTGTCAAAGTGCAGGAAACACTCTCCAATCTGGCACGTCAGAGGAAGCCCACTTATTTAAAGGCCTGGAAATGATTGTTGTTTGAAACTTTGACGTCGGCATGCCGTCGACGTGATTATATAATACGTTATGTAGTTTAAGTGGTACATAGAATGAACAGTATTTGCTAGTAATAATTATTTAAAAACATTAATTCTAGAAGATAAGGATCGAAGATCTAACAAAAATAATTAGACGATGGGCAATTAGAAACATCCATCATAGCACTTTTATTCACTCCCAACACGAGACCGTCAATCATCCATAGCAAATTTATTCGGCACCTAGCGTTGGGCAGTTCATAGCAATATGTATATAAAACATTCTATAAGTAGGTTTGGTTAATTAGAAATTGGTTTAACTATGTAATTGCTGTGGATTGTAGATGATTCCAGTAAAAGCATTGCCCTAATTATTTTGCTAGCTATACTTAAAATAAAACCACCAGAATTAGACATCAAACTTATAATGGCACGAAATATTCTTTAACAAACAATCTTTGAAATAACAATTATTTCATTCAACAGCTTTTTTTCTAACAAACAATATCTTACATCTAGAAAAACCATTTTTCCTCGGCACAAATTTTAAAGATAGTGTCCAAAACCGCCACAATAGTTTTGCTTTCCGATCAAAACCTTAAATCGAACAGAAAAAATTATAACTACTGTATAATCATTCGCTTACACTAAAATTTAGTTCAAATCTCTCCCTTCTCATTAGGACTTTTATTCACAAATTATTCCGTATTTAAATCTTAATATGTACAAAAATTTTATAAAATAAGTTGGATAATTTTAACTACCTCTCATTAAAATAGGATATCTGATCAGTTATGCTTGATAAATTTTCATATATTGGCAAAATCTACTGAAGTGAGTCACTCTCAAATAAAATTATCCACTTGTTCAAATTTTACAAAAAAAACTTGCACACAAAATCTTATTTGTGATTTTTATTTTACCGTGTAAATTATGCTTGCCGTCCATGTAATTGTAATTTTTCTATTAAATACCATTAAACATTAAAAGATTATCCAGATTGTTTAACTTATCGTCAATTTACCTTTAGATACAATTCCAGTTTTATATATGCTTTCATTCAAATTAAAACTTAATATTGCAGTAGTTCATTATTGTTCATTTATTTTCGATTTTCGAAACCATTTTAACGTAGTTCTAAATATTACTTACATCTGTACATTTAAATACTTTTCCGTCACTATACAATTTCACTATTAAAACTTTACTACGTGATTATTAGTTCGACGGCACCGTGACTTTTAAAATGAGTATTGAACAACTGCTCTCTTATATTTGATTTGTAATCGAGTACTTTGATAGCAAAATTTATGAATGAAGAACTCTTTCAAAAACGTCTTTTTACTCTCGGAATGTCATTATTTTTATTTAAAAACATGATTAAATTACGTAATAAGAATGAAACTTTTTCAATCATTGGTGTATGTGTTAATAATTCGATATGTTGGGTTTTTTTTAATAATCAGATTACTGTGAAAATGAATATTAACATAATTCGCGTTTTTTTGTAAAATTATGTTTACGAAAGGTGCTATTTGACTTTTGATGATCCCTAATCATATAAATATATATTTGTATATATTGATAAATATATATTTATATATATATATATATATATATTGATGTGATAATGAGGTCACAAGAGGTCATTGAGCACCGAATTCTGTGAGAAAACTGACCCCAAACGGAGAAAAGTAAAAATTACCAAATATTTAATTTTTATCCTGTATAAATGTAGAAACGTATTTCTTTAGCACATAACATAAAATTCCCATGTAGAACAGCTCGCATTAAGTGCATACAGTGTTGTGATACCATTTAAGAACGAAGCCCAATTTTAACATTAGTAAAAATACAAGAGCATTCATTGATTGTGTTAATTCAAATCCGTGTCTAAATAATTATTCCTGTGAAAATACCTTTAATGCAAGTTTCATATACCGCAGAGCCATTTAATTAAATAATATTGGCTATAAATCACAAACTAGTCGATTTAGGTATAGGAAAGGTATACATAGAAAAATAGTAAATTTCAGCGGCTACCTGAATTGCAAATAATATACAGGGTGTTTCACTTAAAAATCCGAACATTTAATAATTTTTTTAATTAAGTAAGGTACAATTGCGTGGATCACCCTGTATGTTTACTGGAGGATTTGGTTACGGGATGTGGTGCCTTTGGGCCTTAACTAACCACAACCTAAGCTAGAGTTTCATAGAATTTAGAAGCATAGGTTTATCAACATTTAATTGAAGTCACGTTTCCCTAATAAAAAACGAAAAATAATGAAAATCTCGAAAATTATGACAGATAAGTATACGACAGTATTAAGAGAAATATCAAAAATAAACAAGGAATCGAAAAATGGCATTAGGTATAGGGTATTTCATTTAAAATAACAAAGTTATTACTACGTTTTATTAGAATTGGCAACACTGTATAGTTGAAAATATTTTAAATCGAGAGAGCATGTTTGCTTAAATAAGTGACCAAAATTCAAAGCGCTATGTTAAGTAATTCTCCGTAAACGTCTAATAGGCCATCCACCGTGAATCACTTTGTATAAACTTTATCCTGGAAATTCAGAAAGAAGACTTACATTTATTACTTGGAACTTAAGGCTATGTGATCAACAACATAATTTCTTGAATCAAATATTCTGGTCGGATAAACGTAGATTGAATAATAATGTATTGGTTTCTATACACAATTATAGGCACTGCCGTACGGAACAAGCCACACTGGTTAAGAATGGGCAATAATCAACATGTTTTCGGAATTAGCATTGCTGTTGGATTTGATGGAATACTACTAAGGCCGTACTTTTATGATGAAACATTTTCTAGAGACTTTATTGTCGGAGCTAATGGAAAATCTACCTTTTTTTTTTCAAAAATAAATGTTTTTCAACAAGATTGCACTTTTCCACATAACTGTGGTACTTCAAGAAATTACTTCAGCGATGGTTGGGAACACATGACACAGCACTACGACCAGCACGCTCTCTCGGCCCTACCCCTTGTGCTATTTTCGTTGAGGATATTTGAAGGAGTATGTTTATAAGACCCTTGTTCTTAATTTAAATGAATTAAGAGACAGAATATCGACAGAATGTGAAAATATTCCTGAAGAGATTTTATTCGAAGCAAAGACTACGTGCTATTGTCTTTAGGTTTGTTCAAATAATAATGTTGAAAATTTTTAACATTTTTATAAAACTATGTAATTATTTGTTCCCTTAAAATAAAAAAAAAACGCCATTGTAGGCATTACGTGCTAGCTAGCAATATCATAAACGTATATTAAAATTATTTTGGAAATTTTGTTATGTAAGACCCATATTCGCATACATGCTTGATAACATAACAAAACGTTCTACTATAATATATATTACTCATATTTAGACCAGGGTAGAAAATTAAACAATCACATCAAATAATTTTAATCACCGTGTAGAAGCTTTGGGAAAAGGTACGCGTTATTAAAAAACCGTGGAGAATAAAAATTCATTCGTTTCATTAAAAATAAGAGATTTAAATCATTTACAAGACGCTTGCTATAAAAAAAAAGGAAGCAGTATTAAAATGCTCTACGTGTAATTTAATTATTCCGAGTAAAGAAACAAATGGAAATTACGTGCAAAATTTATATTAATTAACTCAATTTTAAGTAACCGGCATTAAACAAAATGTACAGATAATAATTAATATTTGATTAGGAGTCACTAAAAATTAAAGGGTATTATTTTAATTGGAGTTAATTGGACCATTAGTAACATATAATATGTATAAAAGCTAGTAAAAACCCAATAATATTCAGATCGTAGAAGTATTATGTGAAATATCACAAGTCCACATGGATTGAAAATAACCGATACTAAAGAATATAGATTTGTACCACTCGGAACAGGGTAGATTGATTGATTGATTGATTGATTGATTTATTGAATATTGAATAAAATATACAAAATTGCAAGTACAACATAAACATAAAATATATAATTTATAATATATGTAATTACATCTAAATAACTACATTTACTTGTATCTTATTCAAATTCAAAGGGCATGATTCATCAAAGATGATTTTCAATCATACCCTTTACACATGAGTAGGTCAAAAAGTTATCACCTAAGTTCTGTTTTTTGAGAGGCAAGTAGGCTATTCCTAATAGAGGAATTCAAAAGCGTTTTTGAGTCAGTTTGGTATAAGGCTAGATATTTGTTATACATTTTAGATACACAATAAGCAAAACAACCTTTAAATTTAGCAGATTTGTGTTTAGGTATACTTAGACTATTTTGGTTGCGCATATCCCGGAAATGAACTGTAAAACGTTTGTTGAGTAAGTTGAATAAATAACTGGGTAACTGATACTTAAGTATATTAAATATAAATGTAGCAAAAGTAGCTCAGACCTGTAATTGAATTTCAGAATATTTAATTTGACGTAATAAGGGGTTACATGTTCATATGAATGTATATTAAATGAAAACCTTAAACATGTATTCTGGATTAGTTGGATTCTCTTTTTCAAACGCATAGTTAAATAATTATAATATACTGTCGAACAGTAGTCAATATGACTTAATACTAAACTATTCACCAATTTCCACTTACTGTCGGAATGTAGTTCATATTTAAACTTGTACAATGATTTAAGCTTAAAAAAGCTGCTGCTTGTTATCTTGTTAATGTGATTTTCAAAAGTGAAGTGTGAGTCAAATATAATACCTAAGTTCTTCACATTATCACATATTTTAATCACTGTATTATTTATTTTTAAATCATTGGTAATGTAAGTTTTGGATTTGAAACAGTTTAACCGTGTGCCAATACATAAAGCCACACTCTTGTTAGGATTAAGTATTAGACCATTTGCCACACACCATTTATGCACTGCATCTAGATTGTGATTCAATTTGAGTATAGTTTCATTAGTATTAAGCGGTGAACATGACATATAAAGCTGTGTGTCATCAGCATACATTTGAATATTGCATTCTTTAGTTATACATGTGGATAAATCTGCTGTGAAGATAACAAAAAGCAACGGAGACAGATAATATGCACAAGACAGAGACACATATAGTAAAAGGCGTGAGTTGAGCAACGTCACTGGGTTGCGATTGGTTGAAAATCAGAGGCAAACAGGAGAGGTAAAAATAACATTTCTGTATAAAAATTAATTAGTTATTCCCAGACGTTGCGAGCCGTGTCGAAATTTCTGAGATTTAACTGGTGCGAGTGCAAATTTAATAAGAACCGACGCACAGGCGGTCGAGATGGGAACATAGTATACGAAATTCTAGAAACTGGCCGTTTTGGGGACAAAACCGACAGACGGGCTGGGCTAACCACTATATATACCCGGGTGAATATGAGTTTCGCTCTCTTAGATTTTCGAATTGATGCAATGCGTTAAACGGTGCTTTTTAGTTTTCCGATTTTGATAGAATAATTTAAACAGTTTGCTCGTATATTTTGGTGATTTAAAACAGTTTGTTCTTTACGTGCTACAATGAATGTAATTTAGTGCACTTAGAAAAGAAGATACAAGGTAATAAAGTTTAGTATTACTGTACCAATTAGTCAAATCTGCAACGACAAATGAATACACAAAAGTAGGCAGTTTTGGCGTATATTTGTGAAAGAAGTATGAATTTCTTTGTTATTTTTCGGGGGTGGTAATAATTAAATGATTCGTAAACGTGTCTGGATCCACAAAACAAGCTTTAGATATACACAAATGAGTTCCGGAAAAGAACTGAAACAACTTTAGATGAATGGTGGTGTAGAGAAAATGTTTAAAAGCGACCAGTAATCCGAGGACGTAAACATAACCCAGTTGGAATGGTGAAATTAGCAAGGACGATGTACATTGAAGCCACTAGTGCAGTAACCTTCAGGTAACTTATGCTTTGTTGTTTGATTTTTGATGTGTTGGTGTGTGTTGAATAACTTTATAATTGATTTACTTAAAATGGACAGTAGTGAAATTGTACTAACAGCAAATTTTTAATTTTAAGGTGAGATTTTCTTGTTTAAGTAGAAAGGGGTATTTAGTATTTATGTTCTGGATTATGATGAAAATTTGGGTATGTCTTTGAGCTCAATTAGACGAACCTGGTTAATTAACGTAAAGGGGTGGTAGATGCTCCCTTTGTACTCAGACTCAGGTCTGCATATATTGTTATATTAATGAGTAGGCATCTACAAGGACTTTAATTCTGGATGCACATTAAAATGATAACAAATTTAATCTTGAAATTTTCTGATACTGAAATTTATGCTGAATTTTAATTTTGAAATTTTAATGTATTGTGAATATTGATGTAAATAGAGTTAACGTTGATGTTTGTGGTAGGAATGTGTTTGTTTTTTTTTATGAATGAGGATGACGGTTTAACTAGGTGAGCTGCCGAGGCGGAAAAGAGTAAAGAGGCGATTAACAGAAGATAGTCAACGGACCAGTTAAGTTAATAGCTTTTTGTAGGTTTCACAGCATTCTTGACGCCCAATCTGTGGGGCTCGATTCGAAAATCGTAGTTCCCGGATTTTGGTGGATTCACAGCATTCTATATATATATATATATATATATATATATATATATATATTGCTGTGAAACCTACAAAAAGCTATTCATTACCTTAACTGTGTTGGTCCATTGACTTTCTTCCGTTAATCGCCTCGGCTGCTCCTCTACATAGCTTTCATCCTCATACATAAAAAAAACAAACACATTCCTACCACAAACATCAACGTCAACTCTATTTACATCAATATTCACAATACATTAAAATTTCAAAATTAATATTCAGCATAAATTTTAATATCAGAAAATTTCAAAATTAAATTTATTATCATTTTAATGTGCATCCAGAATTAAAGTCCTTGTAGGATGCCTACTAATTACTATAACAATATATGCAGACCGGAGTCTGAGTACAAAGGAGCATCTACCACCCTTTACGTTAATTAACCAGGTTCGTCTAATTGAGCTCAAAGACATACCCATATTTTCATCATAATCCAGAACATCAATACTAAATACCCTTTCTACTTAAACAAGCAAATTTCACCTTAAAATTAAAATATTATTGTTAGTACAATTTCACTACTGTCCATTTTAAATAAACAAATTATAAAGTTATTCAACACACACCAAAATATCAAAGTTCGAACAAAATAGTATAATTTACCTGAAGGTTACTGCACTCGTAGCTTCAATGTACATCGTCCCTTTGTTAATTACACCATTCCAACTGGGTTATATTTACGGCTTCTGATTCTCAACGCTTTTAAAATTTTCTCCATCACCATTTATTTAAAGTTGTTTCTGGGCTTTTCCGGAACTCATCTGTGTATATCTGAACCTTGTTTTGTGGATCCAGACACGTTTATGCACCATTTAATTATTAATACCCCGAAAATAACAAAGAAATTCATACTTCTTTCACCAATATACGCCAAAACTGCCTACTTTTGTGTATTCATTTGTCGTTGTAAATTTTACTAATTGGTACAGTGATACTAACTTTATTACCTTGTATCTTCTTTTCTAAGTGCACTAAAGTACATTTATTGTACCACGTAAAGAACAAGCTGTTTTACATCACAAAAATATTCGAGCAAACTGTTTAAAATTATTTAATCAAAACCGGAAAACTAAAAAGCACTGTTTAACGCGTCGAATCAAGTCGAAGATCTAAGAGAGCTTGTTCATATTCCCCTGGGTAATATATAGAGGTTAGCCTGTCTGTCGGTCGAGTCTCCAAAACGGATAATTCTAAAGAATTTCGCCTGCTATGTTCCCATTCCGCAGCCCGGCATGCGATTTTTACGAATTTTGCACTCGCCCCAGTTAAATCTCAGAAATTTCAACACGGCACGCAACGTCTGGAAATAACTAATTGAATTTTATACAGAAATGTTATTTTTACCTCTCAAATTTTGCCTTTTACTTTCAACCAATCGCAACCCTATGACGTTGCTCTACTCACGCCTTTTACTATATGTGCCTCGGTCTTGCGCATATTATCTGTCTCTATCTACCCTGTTCTTATTAGTGCAAATTGATATTCCTTATTATCGATTATTTTAGTCCATGTGGACTATCTGGGTTAAATAACCCCGTATCGCGCCTTCCCGTGAATATTAAGCCACGGTTTCTCCAAGATTCTTTGTAACCATTAATTATCTGCAACATTTACGCAGAATGAGCCTTTTAAAAATACGCAGGTGTTTAAACATAATGCTTCTAAATAACCCCTCTACGATTTGCATTTTATTGGGTTTTTACAAGTTTTTATAGATATTATATGTTACTAACGGTTCAATTAACTCCAATTAAAATAATACCCTTTAATTTTTAGTGAATCCTAATTAAATATTCAATTATTATCAGTACATTTTGTTTAATACCGGTTACTTAAAATAGAGTTAATTAATATAAATTTTGCACGTAATTTCTCTTTGTTTCTTTACTCAGAATAATTAAATTACACGTTGAGCATTTTTAATACTGCTTCTTTTTATATAAAGCGTCTTGTAAATAATTTAAATCTCTTATTTTTAATGAAAACGAATGAATTTTTATTCTCCACGGTTTTTTTTATAAAGCGTACCTTTTCCCAAAGCTTCTACACGGTGATTAAAATTATTTGATGTGATTATTTAATTTTCTACCCTGGTCTAAATATGAGTATTTTCCCCCTATTTGAATACAAATAATCCCACTTATTTGAATTCAAATATAAAATATTTAACCCGCAAACAAAATTTACAAAAAAAATTGCCTATCTCTCTCTACCCTTATCTATCTAACTTACCTAACTTATCCAATCAAAATTATTATTTACACCTATCCTATATCCCTATCCTATTCCTAACTCTCACCTAATTTTATAAACTGAAATTATCCCTAACTTCATCCTACTTATCCATCTAATCCTATATACATCCTATATACCTATCCTATTCCTAACTTTTAACTAATCTTCCCTATACTTTACTTCCCCCTACCTAATCCTATATACCTATCCTATTCTTATTCTATTCCTAACTCCCCACTAATCTTATAAGAAATATCTACACTTAATCTATCTTATTTTCTTCCTACATTTACTCTTTATTCTCATCCTAAACCTATTTCTAATTATCTCCCATATTTATCCTATACCTAGCTTTATTTTCTATAAACATCTACTTCTACTCTTCTATATACACCTATATCTACTCTCTATTCTATTTAAATTTTACTCTATTATACACCTATTTCTCCTGTCTATTCTATATCTATACTAAAATTCACCTATCTCTATCAAGTTATTTAAATCTAACTCTCTTCTTGACCCTCCAAGTCTTTCTTCTCACCATCCTAATACTCTTCATCCCTATTTCTCCCCCTTCTATATCTATACTTATCATCCCTATTATCTCACATACAATAAACTTATCATCCCTATTATCCTGACTCTTTAATATTGCTTCTTCTTCAGTCTCTACACATGTCTGTTTCTCATTTACTATTTTCTTTTCTGCCGACAAACCAAACGATACTACCTTAAAATTATCTATTTTTCTCTCTACGGAAAATCCTATGTACCTTCTAGAATCTTTGTGTACTGGAATCAGCCAGAATGAATTCCTTAAATCTACTTTATTAAAAACAAACTTGCCATTTAACCTCGTCAAAAGTGTGTCCATGGATGGTGGACAATGGAATTGCGGTTTGGTCCGTTGATTAATTTTTCGTGCATCTTTAATTAATTCTACCTTCACTTGCTCCCGATATGCTGCTGTTGCTTCTACCCCCACTAATTCTGCATGTTTTTGTACTAAAGCTTGAACCTCTACTATCCTATCCTTTGGACATCTTATCGTGTTGATCTGTTTACCTTCATCATCTTCTACCTCTACTACATTAATGCTAAACCCCGTGTCATCCTCTGTGACTTCATAACTGCCTTTCCATGGCACTACCCTATCCTTAATCCTTATTACCTTCCGTTCCATATCTATCAAAACCCCTAACTTCATCATACAGTCAACACCTAAAATGCTCTGAAACTTCAGTCCAGGCACAATTACAAACTCCTGTTCACAGCTTAAACCTCCTATATCTATCCTAAGCACCACAACACTATTTACTACAGCAAACTTCTTTTTATTTGGAGCTACTAAATGGCTACGCTTTATAGGCATAATTCTATCACAAACCTTATCCCTAATTTTGCTGACGAATTCCTCCGATATTAAACTCGCCTCTGCCCCTGTATCAAGTAATACTTCTACACTATTCTCAAAAATTTCTATATTAATAATTGGCAAACATAATTTTTCCTTAGTTTCTGGCTCTACTTCCTCCTCAATTTTGAAAAATTCACGTGGATGTTCATATACATTTACACTGAAATCTAGTGGTCTGTCGCGTTCTAAAAATCCTGTCCAGGTCTGTTTTCCCTACTGGGTCCTGGTCTAGCCGTCACCTCAGCGTATGTCCTAGGCGTTTCCACTCGTTCCGTGTCTGTATTAGCAGTCCCCCTCATGTCCGGTGAACTATTCCCTCTGGTAGGTTCCGGTCTCGGTGCAGGTCCCCTTCCTAAACTATTACTTCTAACGTATGGTCGTCTCTGTTCCCAATTCTGTCTCTGGTATCCGTAACTATTCCCCCTTCTAGCATAGTTGTCCCGTCTATTGTCAAACCTAACTGTGTTGATCTGTCTTTCCTTATTATCCCGAGGTCGTCCACTACTTACGTCGTCGTACCTCTGCAGGTATTCTAAAAACATTTCTCTGTCCATTATGTTCTGTAATGCTACGTGTTGTCTTACTTCTACCTCGAAGTGTCGTGATAAATACTTGATAATTTGTCGGTCCGTCAGTGGTGGGTTCAGTTGCTTTGCTATGCTATACTTGCGTATAGCATATTGCTCCTACTTCCTGAAAATTCTCCTTAAATTTCCCTGTGATTAAGTCGTCTCGTACCTGGTCTTGTCTGTGGTCACTCCAGTAGTGCTTTAAAAATCTGTCTTCAAAGTCCGTGTAGGTGTCTATGTCCTGTCCTACTAAATTGTACCATGCTTCCGCGTTGTCTTTCAATAACGCCTTTATCGTATTCAGTTTAGTCTGTTCGTCAAATAAATTTCCCACTAGATTTCTTACACTATTAATAAAAATTTGTGGATTTACCCTGTTATCGCCATAAAACTTCATGTGTTGGTCCAATGATACGCTACCTGTATAAAATCTGGGACCATCCCCCGTTAAATTTGACATTGTTGTATTTGATACTACTAACTTCGCGTTCTACCCTGCCTAACTGATCCCTACATGAGTCCGTTACTTCAGTCATTTTTACATTTATTTCTTCTTCACAAAAAATGCGTACTTCGGACCTTAAATGTCCCATTTCCTGTCGAAGACCTGTAATATCACGCTCATTTTTATCTACCCTATTTTCAACTTCCCCCATCTTTACGGTAAGACTATTTTTAAATTCTGAAACTTCTTGATTCCTCTTATCTATTTTCTGACTAATCTCCTCTAACTTCCTGTTCGATTCTTCACTCATTTGCTCAAATTTTCGATTTGAGTCCTCTCTCGCTCTATTCGATTCATTCCTAGCTCTATTAGCTTCATCGCTTAGCTGTTCTAATTTTCTATTGGATTCTTCCCTAGCTCTATTAGATTCATCGTTCATTCTCTCTAGCATTCTCATTATCATCTCGTTTCCTTGATCCCCTGATTCCGTCCTCGACTGATCTCTACTGCCTCCAGCTTCTTCCATTTTAGAATTTTCTCACACAATGCACTATCGTCACTTCCAATTTCCACTCCTTGACTCCTTAACCACTCTTTTCTCTGCATACGTTCTAATCACTCTCACACACTCTAAAATACTCCTAAATTTATACACACAGAAACTCTCTCTCAGATCGCCAGTTTCCTGGAATAAAATCACAAAAATTTTATTTGGAACTCGAGCCTCACTTTTGGGTCGCCAAAGAATGCTGTGAAACCTACAAAAGCTATTCATTACCTTAACTGTGTTGGTCCATTGACTTTCTTCCGTTAATCGCCTCGGCTGCTCCTCTAGATAGCTTTCATCCTCATACATAAAAACAAACACATTCCTACCACAAACATCAACGTTAACTCTATTTACATCAATATTCACAATACATTAAAATTTCAAAATTAATATTCAGCATAAATTTTAATATCAGAAAATTTCAAAATTAAATTTATTATCATTTTAATGTGCATCCAGAATTAAAGTCCTTGTAGGATGCCTACTAATTACTATAACAATATATGCAGACCGGAGTCTGAGTACAAAGGGAGCATCTACCACCCCTTTACGTTAATTAACCAGGTTCGTCTAATTGAGCTCAAAGACATACCCATATTTTCATCATAATCCAGAACATCAATACTAAATACCCCTTTCTACTTAAACAAGCAAATTTCACCTTAAAATTAAAATATTATTGTTAGTACAATTTCACTACTGTCCATTTTAAATAAACAAATTATAAAGTTATTCAACAGACACCAAAATATCAAAGTTCGAACAAAATAGTATAATTTACCTGAAGGTTACTGCACTCGTAGCTTCAATGTACATCGTCCCTTTGTTAATTACACCATTCCAACTGGGTTATATTTACGGCTTCTGATTCTCAACGCTTTTAAAATTTTCTCCATCACCATTTATTTAAAGTTGTTTCTGGGCTTTTCCGGAACTCATCTGTGTATATCTGAACCTTGTTTTGTGGATCCAGACACGTTTATGCACCATTTAATTATTAATACCCCCGATAAATAACAAAGAAATTCATACTTCTTTCACCAATATACGCCAAAACTGCCTACTTTTGTGTATTCATTTGTCGTTGTAAATTTTACTAATTGGTACAGTGATACTAACTTTATTACCTTGTATCTTCTTTTCTAAGTGCACTAAAGTACATTTATTGTAGCACGTAAAGAACAAGCTGTTTTACATCACAAAAATATTCGAGCAAACTGTTTAAAATTATTTAATCAAAACCGGAAAACTAAAAGCACTGTTTAACGCGTTGAATCAAGTCGAAGATCTAAGAGAGCTTGTTCATATTCCCCTGGGTAATATATAGAGGTTAGCCTGTCTGTCGGTCGAGTCTCCAAAACGGATAATTCTAAAGAATTTCGCCTGCTATGTTCCCATTCCGCAGCCCGGCATGCGATTTTACGAATTTTGCACTCGCCCCAGTTAAATCTCAGAAATTTCAACACGGCACGCAACGTCTGGAAATAACTAATTGAATTTTATACAGAAATGTTATTTTACCTCTCAAATTTTGCCTTTACTTTCAACCAATCGCAACCCTATGACGTTGCTCTACTCACGCCTTTTACTATATGTGCCTCGGTCTTGCGCATATTATCTGTCTCTATCTACCCTGTTCTTATTAGTGCAAATTGATATTCCTTATTATCGATTATTTTAGTCCATGTGGACTATCTGGGTTAAATAACCCCGTATCGCGCCTTCCCGTGAATATTAAGCCACGGTTTCTCCAAGATTCTTTGTAACCATTAATTATCTGCAACATTTACGCAGAATGAGCCTTTTAAAAATACGCAGGTGTTTAAACATAATGCTTCTAAATAACCCCTCTACGATTTGCATTTTATTGGGTTTTACAAGTTTTATAGATATTATATGTTACTAACGGTTCAATTAACTCAATTAAAATAATACCCTTTAATTTTTAGTGAATCCTAATTAAATATTCAATTATTATCAGTACATTTTGTTTAATACCGGTTACTTAAAATAGAGTTAATTAATATAAATTTTGCACGTAATTTCTCTTTGTTTCTTTACTCAGAATAATTAAATTACACGTTGAGCATTTTAATACTGCTTCTTTTATATAAAGCGTCTTGTAAATAATTTAAATCTCTTATTTTTAATGAAAACGAATGAATTTTTATTCTCCACGGTTTTTTTTATAAAGCGTACCTTTTCCCAAAGCTTCTACACGGTGATTAAAATTATTTGATGTGATTATTTAATTTTCTACCCTGGTCTAAATATGAGTAATATATATATATATATATATATTTATATATATATATATATATATATATATATAGATATATATATATATATAAAATAAAGGGTGCAAGTTAAAAAACAAAATCTTTTGATATTCTTTTTATGCGCTTTTCCAAAACCTTTTCAGTACATTCCTCTAGCACACAACGCCTATTGTGCGCCTTTGGAGTTTAATTTTTCTTTATGTTCAAAAACTTTTCCGAAGCTTCTCTGCTTTGTTGTAGTTCTATACTAAATGATTGTACCGTTCTAAGAATTCTTTTATTTTTTTATATGCAACCTGATTTAGACATTAACCTTAAAAAACAAAAAAGTATATTGAAGAGCACGCACTTAAATACACAGCATCATAGGCAAAATAATACTGAAAATTATACATATACTGGGCACTATGAGATCGTTGCTTATAAAGCCGAGCCGATTCTTTCCTGGTTACATGGACTATGCCTGTTCCTCCATAGTTATGCAATTGGTGGTATTTACGGACCCGTTTCTTTCTTTCCTAAATAAATAGACAAAATTAAAGAACAGGTTTTGCCTTGCCACGGATCGTCATTTTGCGGAAAATGTTGAACTTGGCTTGTTGTTTGCGTGCACCCTTCAATTGAATCCGGTTTAATCGACTGAATTACGTGTGTAGCCCTATTTAACATACAGCGGGTTACAAATACTTTAAGACTAACGGCGTGGCAGCCTTTGAGTGAAAACTTGGTATCATAGCAAAATTGAGTCCAGCTCAGTCTCAAAACCGTGTGCTTTCTTCGAACCGCGAGATCGTGTATCTACTGCGATTACAGTTGTGTTTTATTATTTTCTTAAAATCCTTTAATAAATCTATTATAATTATGATATGCGTAAGACGATGGAGAGAGAACTAAATTATTAATATAAATTTCTAATAAATATGTAATATATAAATGAGAAGTTAGTCCAACATCACGAATATTTAGTAAAAAATTAATAAATCAAATGGCGTGATTAAATTAAAAATGTATGAATTCTGATTTTATAGTAAGTAAATACATTAAAAATGATACGTGTATCGATCAATTAAGTTTAAATACAAACCTGAAATATAAACACGTATGCCAATTCAGTTATTGTTTCACAGAAAGCAAGGTCATTTTTGTGGGTAGTTTCGGTAAATACCAATTAACCATAAACAAAATATTTGTGAGGACAAGGCGATTTTTGCTTATCGCGCGAAAACAAAAACAAGCACGAACCTCCCTTACGCTGGTATCAGTATAAAAATTCAAACAATACATACACATACTACACATATTTCATTTTCAATCACTCGATCAATTAATTTAGCTAGCTTCACTTTATAATTAGTCTACATCATACATCGGAAACTATGTCGAAGTCGGAAGCACCTATGACCTCATAACTTTCAAGAATCGCACAGACAATATGCTTTAAAGTTATTTCAACCAATTTTTCAATCAACCAAAAAACAATTGCTTGTAGCGCTCCACTTGGTCGACTACCGTCGTGGTAGCAGTAACTAATTCTCTAAAATGTTCAAAAGATCATGCCAAAACAGTACCTCAAAGGCCACATGGCTCGCGTGACATTTTCTCGTACATTTCCCCGCTTCAACAAAAGATTCGTGCAGCTAACCATCAAGTTTGTAACTCTGAAAAATCTATTGCTATTAGCTGTTCATATATTTATTGCCTTTAGTGGATGAAATGCAAACAATGGTGGCAAACCCCTTTCCTATCTTACACTCTTATCAATTTTAGATTCTGCTACTTAGTAACCATTTTTTGGCTATATAAAAAATTTCTTTTCGGAACGATATAAAGGTATTAAGAAATTTGAAACTCCCAATCATAACTAATTTAAGATTACTTGAATTACTGTTTTTGATTTAAATTGTTTGTGATTATCAGATCTGATGTTCATTAAATACTAAGTAACGAAATTTTGTTCAACAATTTTTTTTATATATAAATAAAAATGTAAAATTATTTATTTCTTTTGTTAAATATTGTTATTGGATACAAACTATTTATTATAGAATAGAAGCATCCTGATCCTAGTCTGGTCAATTTTGCAAAAGGTTAAATCGAAAATTTGAAAACTATCTACTCGGAAAGGGTTTCTGTATCTACCCTAAAATTATAATCTTTCTAATACTTGCTAGATACAGTGGCGTCCAATTTCAGTTTATTTTGTTTTCAGTTTTGCAAAGAATAATTCAACCCAGTCCATCTCATAGTTTCTTGGGATAATAGGAAAGGCACAGCAGTTTTTTATCTTTCTATCTCGTTCGGGTAAAAGTTTTAAGTTCTTTTGAAGTTCTGAATTACCGCATCGTTCGTGCATTTTTATTTTAAACGTGTTCATTATTATAATTAAAAGTTTATAACCGTTACAATAGCATCCAGAACGTGAGGTCCGAATTGCTACTTATCTCTTCCCTTGGAGTAACGCGTTTTCTATAACTAATAAAAAAAACTGTTACAACATCAATATCTATTTATTTAAGCAGTTTGTTTTCAGTATAAATTATAAATTATTTAATTGTCTTGTAACCTTTATTTCTTTTATTTATCCCTAACAGTACATTCCAATTTACATTGTCCAAAACACCGAAATAGCAGTAAAGCCTTTTACTGAAGTTTTTCCTACGCTTCTCCTTTGCTCTAATTCTAACCTTAGTGATAGGATTGTTTCCGTAATGCCATTCGTCATTTAAAATCCAAACTGTTTTTCTGCTAACTTGTCCTCGTTTTTCTTATGTATCCTGTTACAAATTGTTTTAGGTATTACTTTGAACAGTGGGTCCTAAAGCTTTTACAATCTTTTGATTTTGCTTTCTTTGAAAATTTTACCAATCCAATCTGAGGGTAATTTTCTGCTTTATGTATATTATTTATCAACCTGTGTAGTTCGTTTTGTACTGTCTCACCTTCCCAATATAGTTAGCTTTTTTGATTAGTTAGCTATTCCTGGGGCATTTCTTAACCTTAGCTGTTTTAGTGTTTTAAATTCTATTGTTATTTTTTGCGCTCAATTTCCTTTAGCTCAACTAAGTGTTTCATATTGGCTAATTTCTGTTCAGAAAATATAGGGTTTCTGTATATCTTTTGTTTGCGGACCGCTTGGAAAATGTGAACGAGCATTTTTCAGAAAAATGTGCTTTCGTTTAGATGAGGGGTTAAATGTAGGTTCCGTGTGCGTGTTGTTACACACTTTAAAGCACTCCTCTGCGCTGGTATGTCAAAGGTTCGGCTAAATTGTAGATTTCTATCTAAAACCTCGCTTCCTAAGTCATATAGTACCTTTGGATGGAGCATTGGATAATTCAAGTATACGGTTTTGTCTCTACTAATTTTATACCGGGTTTATTTTTTATTGCCTCATTTCTATTACTCGCTTTCTTGCAGAAGTAACTAAATATTAGATGGGGTATGTCGAGTCTGCCATTATTTAATGCTGACTCCATTTCTGCTCAATTACTCTACAACCATTGCTGTTTAGTATAACTACACAATCCGTTTTTTTATTCCTAAGTTCCCTGTGTTTTTGTATCACTTTTATGTTTCACTTTTTCGTCTGTTAAAGGTAAAATTTCCTGCATATATATTCTTTTCCAGGTACGTACTCTGGCGTTAATAATATAATGTGGTCTTCCGCTAACACTACTTCCTTAAAGAAGTGCTGGTTTTCGTCTAAGCTTTTGCCAAATTCCATCATTTTTCTATTTACCCTATTTTTATATTCCCTTTTATTTTTAATGTCATTTAGTTCATCTATATCAAATTTGATCGTGCTCTTTTCTTTTTTTTATTTTCTTTAACTTCAAACCATGTTTTTCTACCATTACCTGCACCAAAGCTTTGATGGTCTATTTCAAACCTATCTTATATCACCCAGCATTTTTTGTGTGTGTATCCAGCATTTATGATTCTTTAACATTGTATTATCTTAAATTAATTTGCTTCTGACATAGCTCCTTGTAGAGCCATATAAACAAGCCTAGCGAATGTGTTTTTAGGAATAACTTGAAATGTATGGCCATAATTTTAGTTCTTTAAAAATGCTCAAATTCTACAAAGTAGGAATCTAAAATATCTCAGAGCTTTACTTTTGACAATATGGAAATTGAGCGGGAAATACTGTTAAACCCGAATCACACCTCTACGTCAATAATCAAAATGAATAGAAAATTCTATACACTATATAACGTATTCATTAAATGCAAACTACTAATTTTTCAAATTTGTTTTCTATTGGGGTCTTACGACCGGTAGATTCTATTAACCGACGGTTTCAGTCCACCTTCGAATCCAAATTATTGCATTATTAACAATATTCTTTTAACTGTCTAGTTTGTTCCTTTTATATGTTATATAAGGAATTTATATAAAATTTATAAATTATTTTAATTGACTTGTGGATGAATCTACCTTTTTTTGAAACAATTTTAAAGTTAATCTTTTAGACCACTGCTGATGACTATACATATTAGACGAAAGTACTATGGAATATGAATGAAAATTTAAATTAAATATCTGCACATTCAAAATTTTATTACTATTTAACAACGCTCCATAAGTTTAGCACCTCATTTACCTTTCATTTCTAAATCATACTCACCTACTACTTTTTCTTTCTACTTTGATCTAAGCTTTCTTTCTCATTTTCAAACGACCTGAATATTCTTTTCGATTTGATAATACATCTTTCAATTTCTTTATGCTTATATTTTGTTATGGGTATGCAAACTATCACTATCTTCTGGTTTAGTACGAAGTGTGATTGCTATTATTTTATCTCTTATTTGTGGATTTTGTTTGCTTTTTATAATAAAATTCACATCTTTATGAGTATTATCTTAGTTTCAGAGATCCAACCTAAATTTTCCTGCCCAAAAGTTCTTTTCTAATTCATCAAACCTTACCAAATCTAGTTTTAACCTAGCCACTTCTAACTTCAGTTTTTCTAACTTCTCTATGGCCAAAAGATTCTCTCGGCGGCTCCGTGGCGTAGTGGTATGTGTGTGACTACTACTCCCAAGGTCCTGTGTTCGAATCCCGACACGGTCCGCTTGAAAAATGTTAGGCGAACATTTTTCACAAAAATACACCCTCGTTCGAATGAGAGGTAAAATGGACGTTCCGTGTGTGAGTGTTGTCACGCACGCTAAAGATTCCTACCTTGCTTGGAACAGCAAGGATTCGGCAAAATTTCAAATTTTCCAGGTAAAAAAAACTCGCTTCCTGGCCAATGTAGTACCTTAGGGTGGAGCATTGGAAAATCACATCACATGTAAGGCCAAAAGATTCTGTTTGTTCCCCATGCTCGTATTCGTGGAATTCTTATTTGTTGATGGCTTGTTCCATTTTCTAAGCTTTCCATCTTCTATGGTAATTTTCCCCCTCAGAATCCGAATTTTGGGACTGTTTCTGACATGAGGTGGATCCTTGCTATAAGTCACCTTTGTATTTGTGTTTATTTCGTGTTCTTTTTATAACTGGGAAAATAAATTGATCCTGATTTTTCTTTGCGTTTTACTAGGAGAAGTATAAGGATCTTCCAACTGATATAAGGGGTCAAAAAGCGACCGCTGCTCCAGTTGATCACTTTTAGAACTATTCTACTTAGGTCTTAGACGTGTGGATTTTACCTTCATTACCTAAATTTATCACTTCTAATTTATAGAACATTATCAACAGGTATCTTCCACTCAACTTATAAAAGGTCTGTACGTCAGTCACCCGAAACAATATAAAATATACTCCGAGTTGGTCTAATTGTTCTTAAAAATTATTGTGGCCCTTTAAATTCATATAAAGTTCTTTCATACATAAAGGACAAATTGGAATCTTTTTCCATAATTCCCAATTATAGAATTAACTTAATTATTTGTTATTAGTCACCAGTTATAACTTCTTGATTTATAAACGCTCTATTATACGTTACATTAATATTGTCAAGACGTTTTGATACATGTTAAGGTTTTATGTTAGTTATGTTTACTGCAAAATTCTAACTTCTTTCTCCTGCATGAAAGAAAAGTAAGTAATTATAAAAAGAATAAAACATTTCTTCTAAATTGTAACGTTTACAATTTAAACGTAAATATGATCTAAAGGCATATATGTTTTCATTTTATAGTTACTAATCGGCAAACCATTAATTCAAATTTCATGTTACTCAGTTTTAATTTTTTTTTAAAGTTGAAATTGCATTTAAAAACAAACCATACAGTAGGCTGCTTTACAACTGCACCCACGGTTATTCGGTGATTAGAAATAGCAATTACTGCTAATTGAATTCTATTGGTTGCTTAGCTTGTATATCTTTTGAATTACTTAATGCATTTTATACTCATAGATATTATTAATAAACAATTCTCTGTTGCAAAGTCAAAGTACAAACAGTAGTTTTTAGTCTAATTTGACATGAAAACTTATTAACTTAAAGGTAAAGGATTTAGTTACTCGCGTGCCTACACAGAGGACGCTATATATTACACAATATTTGCAAATGGAATAATATAATTTACATTTCAAATTAACCATGTAAATTAATTATAAACTCACGTTTTTTCTTATTTAATGTCTATTAGCCAACTGTATACCAAATAATTATTGTTTATCTCAGTTTTTCGCGTGGGTGCAGATTGCTGTTCTAATCTATATTTCCGTAGTGGACTTTGCTGTTTTTTCCTAGAACGTTTAATATAAGGTATGATACTGGATAGGTAGGACAGGATCATTTCACTACATTCTATAATGCACTTCCACACAAACTCTTCAAGACATATGGATACGTCGAAAATGGCTTCATGGTGACGCTTCTAACAACTTGAAAACTTACTACCGCTTGCTCATGCGCGTCCAATTGGTCAGAAAACGTTATACCCAGTTTACGACCCGTGAGAAACGTCTTTATCACAAAATTGGACTATAATTAAGGGCTATTTCCCCTACAACATTGCCGGGGAACCATAGACCACATATATTATGCGTGATACCCTAAATAATATTAATATAGTAATCTCCTAAAATTAGTTATTAACTAGAATAATTTATGGGCGCTTTGTTATGCATAACATGCTAATACTAGTTACTTGTTCATGTGTAAATATTTTAAATTGTTTTCGTTTCAATTTTTTACCTTTTGTTCACATGCATGATTTTTATCAAGAAAATTTAATTTTTTTACGAGCGCTTAGTGACTCAAATGTACGTCTGAAGGTTTGAAGTCTGAAAATATTGCAGGTTTGATTCCTGCCTGCGCCGATGACGTGTTGTGGCGTTATATATTAGATAGAGGTAACCTTAGAAGTTGATGCGTTTGTAGGGGTGTGAATAATGTTTTTAAATTGATTCATTTATATTTTGGGTTATATTTATACAGAGTGGTAGAAAAGTCCCGGAACGGTCAAATATTTTGGGAAATACTCAAAAAAAGAAAAAATACGTGTTCAATATTTTTTTAAAAGCTATCCAATGACACCAAAATTGAACACCCACCCCTCACCCCGTGGGGGTAGGGGCGGGGCAACTTTAAAAGTTTAAGTGGGAACCCCCATTTGTTATTGAAGATTTGGATTCCGCAGGATAAATTGACCTACGATACAAGCCATTTTGGATAATAGAAGGCGTTGTAATTGACAAAACCAAAATAGGGTACAAAAACATTTGAAATCGAAAAATGTCAGAATTACATTCATTTTTAGTATTCATTTCGTTACTAGCTTTTGATATTATTTCGTGATGTCTCTGTCTGAAAGAGAAAGAATAATTGTCCTGATGATGCGGGGGTATGGAGATAAAGAAAGATCATTGCAGCAAGTCGCAGATTTATTCAATGAAGTCAATGCCGAACGTCAACCGATTTCTAAATCTACTGTGAGTCGAACAGTGAATCGTTTTGAGCGAACTGGTTCGGTGAAGGATGAACCAAGATCTGGAAAACCTAAAAGCGCGACAAATGATCAGAAAGCATTAGAGGTGTTACTGCATTTTCAAGAAAACTGTCATACATCGAGTAGAAAAGTAGCTCAACAGGTAGGAGTGAGTCATCATTCAGTTCTTAAGGTTATGAAGCTGCACAGATATCATCCCTATAAAATTAATCTTGTACAAGAACTTTTAGAAAATGATTTTGATCGTAGACTTGAGTTTTGCGAAACGATAATGCAACGGTATGATAATAATAATAGACTTTTTTTGGACTTGCTTCTCTGATGATTGCAGCGCCATCTGCAAAAAACCTAAAACAATTATGACTAACATTTTGTGGCGAATCCGAATCTGCAATAACAAATGGGGGTTCCCACTTAAACTTTTAAAGTTGCCCCACCACTACCCCCAGGGGGTGGGGGTAGGGGTTCAATTTTGGTGTCATTGGATAGCTTTTAAAAAATATTGAACACGTACTTTTTCTTTTTTTGATGCGATGAGTATTTCCCAAAATATTTGACCGTTCCGGGACTTTTCTACCACTCTGTAGCTGTTTGATTACTTTTACGTCAAATTGCTAATTAGTTTTTTTTTTGTTTTAGGTAAGTTTCAAAACGTGTATGGACTTTCTTTGTAAAATGTGGTGAGTTTTATTATAATCTTAGATTAATACTGTTGTCTTTTGAATATTGTACAATGGCTTTTTTATGTAAATAAATAATTATTGAAATTGACATAAGAAGTGGAAATAATTTGAATTAGTCTTTTTATAGTAATTAGCAATTGTTTCTACTTAGACTCGACAAAGTGATAATTTCTTAATAAAAAAATTTCATCTAATTAAGGACAATAATCAACACTTAATAGAGCCTTAGCAAACCAATATAGTAATTACAATATATCATACTGAATTGCGATTTTTGCAAACCTATTGGAACTATTGATACCGCTACAGTAGTATAACACCACCCCAAAATTGGAAATCTTCACCCCGACTTGTTTAAGGCATATGGCACTATTTTGCAGAAACCAACACCTATATTTCATTTCTGGTGTTGTTTTTAATCTCGGACTAACACCCACCCTACCCAAAAAGCGGAAACCTTGTCCCAATATGTTTTTGGGCAAATAACGTATCATTCCTTAATACTCAAAATCCTAGATTCTAGTTCTGATATTATATTTTTAATTTAACTTCAACATTCAACTCAGCTACAAATCGAAAATCCCTACCTTACCATGTTTTGGACACTTGACATATTATTTATCAAAAATTGGAGACCTAAATTTCATTTATATTTTTTTTTTTGACATGGAACAGCTCCCCATCTAACTCGATGGCGGAAACCTTTTCTTGGCAAGCTTTGGCCATTTGACGTAGCAATTAGTAAAAGCTGCAGTCTTAGAATGAATTGTTGTATACATTGGTTAATACCAAGGTCCCAGGTTCAATTCCTGACGCGGGACACTTGGTAGACTAGTTACAGTACTAAATTATGGAACGCTATGCTAAAATTACCTAAACCGATGAGTAAAAAAAACATGTGGCGTGTCTATTTTTTCGCCATCTGCTGTTTATTAAAAAATATGGCAAATAACAAAACCTTGAATTACTTGGTTGAAAACAATTTGAATTTGTTCTAATTTTGTAATTTGGGACTTGTTTTCCTGTTATTGTATTGTAGCTTGAGGTTATTTTCGAGTTTTGATTTTTTGCTAAATGCGCCTTATGGCTTTGGAAGTGGTTCCACGATCACTTAATGTGGGTAGTGGAAATCTTTGAAACTGATGAAAATGCAATAATTTTGACGGCGATAGGTTCAGTAATGAAAAATTTAACATATCTCGAAATTATCTGGATACGAGCTAGGCAAAATAAACGAACTAGCTTAGTGGCTGTTGAGGCTTTTTCTGTATAATGAAATAGTTTAGAAATGTGTTCGATGAACGCACAATTTTACAATCACGATTTTTAATTTTTATTGGATATCCTGATGTTAAAATTTATGTTGTGGTTTTGTTTTAGTGTTTTGTTCATATATGAATGAATGACTTTTAGTTTAGATTTTAGTATTAATTGAGATCGAAAAGCTTATTAAACATATTGACGAATATGGTCGGACCGATAAATCGTGCACATCTACGATTACAACTAAACAAGTTCATCAAGAACAAGGCTGATTGGTTTTTATGCCGAATCTGGTTTACCTACGGATTGAAAGTGTATTTCTATCCCTATGCGGGAGGTATATTTTTGAATTTTATCTAGAGTTTAAAACATTTCATTTTATATCGCAAGTTAATAGAATGTCAAAGCCTTAATGCAGTAGGTATGCTTTCAGATTTGTTAAGAATTTTTTAAACGAAATGCGCACCCCGTAACAGAAAAATGTTCATGCTTGTATGAGATATTAATTTGTTTTTTTAATGGAAATGGGTTTAAAGTATTAGTTTTATTTTCAATAATTGCATCAAAAATAATGTTAATTCCCTATTACTTTTTTTAATTTTTGGAATTTCTATTTAATATCATTAAATTTTTCTTTTGTAAAAATGTAAAAGTTATTTTACTAAAAATTATTATTTCCTTTTCTCTATGTTTTTGTTCTATGAAATTAATTATTAAATAGAAATTAGCACACTTCAACTTCACCTTAGAGATTGGATGATTTAACAGGAACCGACTTAAATGTAAGGAACCAATTTAATTTTGTTATAACCTATATTATAAAAAAAGGGACATCTCCATATGTCTATACATTTTAGTTTGAATTTCTTGTATTGTCTAGGTTTTCGTTCTTTATTTGTTTCGTGTTGCTCTAGTCTAGTGTACATTTTGCTGATTATTAATAAGTTAAAATTCTATAAGAATTTATCTACTGATAAAGTTCTGCAACTTTTAATGTATCTTTCAATATTTCTTTTGATAGTAGAAGCTAATTAATTTCAGTTTAAACTTTTTTTTTTGTAAGAAGAAACCTTGAACTTCCTTCTGTACTTCTTTTCCTAGCCAAGTGGTATCCAGTTTTTTGTAAAAATTAGCTCTATCTGCCTCCCCTACGCTTATACCTGCACGCCTGACCCGAACCACGCATATCATCTCCCGAAGTTTTTGCAGTTGGGTTGGCTGTTATTTCCATTCCCATTTAACCTCGGGCCTCGTTTCATGGAATATCTCTTTAGCACCCTTATGACACTTTTAAGTCGAGACTCGCTGTTTACACTACATGCACAGAAAAAAGTTTTGCGATCACCTGTTTATAATTGCAGTCCTCTTCAGCTATTAGTGGAACGCTCCGTAGAGTATGTTTACCGGTATAAACTAAAATTTGTAGAGATTATTTGTAAGAGTAACAACATAACTGATTTTTCTAGTTAAGTACAAATATAGCATACTTATTTATATACATACAGAGGAATGTGATTTCGTTATGTTTACTCGAACTAGTTGGTATCCTATATACGTATCTCTGGGATTTTGAGCACGATATGCCACACAGAGCTTAGTTACTAGAAGTCTTGTTAGAAAAGACTACCGAGGTCTGATGAGAATATTTGCAAAAAATCAGTATGTTCTATGGCATCATAGAAAAAACAAAGTATACGTAAAAAATAAAAAGCACTATTTTCAAAAGTGCCGTGGACTACACACTTCAGTACCAATTGAAGTGGATTTTGTTACTTCAATGACCTACATAAAGTGATAAGAAGACACGATATCTCAAGTCCATTTGCAGATAGTAATTAAAAACATTTTGGAAAGCTACGTATCGAACTTTCTCTTGACAAACAGTTAAAAATAGGTTATTTCAAACATAATGACCTTGCTAAAAATCTCGTTGATGTGGTTTGTTTTCGTAGGACACGCGAACTTTGTTTCAGAGCTTACAATGAATTTGTTGCTTCTGCAAATAGAGGCATTCTTCTAGATTTACTTTTCTTTGAAAAGTAATATAGAGTTATGGACCATATTTCAAAGTACACCAAATCCTTTCTTATAATTTTAGACATACCAAGTTATAGAATAGTAGACGAGCTGTGTCAGATAATGTGCGATGTTATTATAGATTCTGAAGTCTGCGATAAGATAGTGGCTCAGAGTAATGATGAAGTTGTTATCATGGCTGAACGTGGGAGAGATGTTTAGGCCAAGATGTCGGACACATAGCCAAACGTATTATTCGTGCACTATTTTGCTCATCGTTTGAATTTAATTTTGTTGCAATCGGTCGCTTACATAAAGGACTGTAACTTTTTGTAAGTACATATTTTTTTTTTCAAGTTTAAGTAAACACACGGGATCAGATCGTACAAAAAGGCTACTAAAAGTTGCTGCTATACGATATAACTGATGACAGTCCGATAATGATATTGACCATCACTAAATGTGTGCGACTAAAATATTGTAATACTGTCGCCGAACCGTCTAAAAATGAAAGTGATGAAACCTATTAAACGAATAATAATATGATTAACAATTATAAAATGTATACAATGAGATGGCGCAAGCATCCTCCAGCAAATTCTACAAGAAAGTGAGAGTTATTATACTCCAATGTATAAATCTCGCATCTCTGCGGGGAGTGAGTCTTAGACAGCTTGTCCTAATCGGAGTAGAAGCTTTTTGAATCACCAAGTTGTGAAAATGTGTTTATATAAATTTTGATATAGCAGTGAGTTATAGTTGCCAGCGTAATAATGGTGCATCAATCCAATGTGTACTCGCGTGCTAAGGCAAACCTTAGTGTAGTAAATGGTGTGAGTAATTTTTGGCAGTAATAAATTTCTTGATTGGTTTACAGTAGATTTGTGATTCTGAACAATTACACTTGTATTGAACCGAATAAAGAAGTTTAAATTGAAGTACCTTTCAATATAATCAACACTGCAGCAATAGCGAAAACAAATATTCCTAACTGAAACCAACAAGCAGTATTAACTATACCTATGCCAAAAGAAATTCCACATCAGGGAGGTTTTAAACCTCAACAAGCGCTCTAGTTAAAAATACTACCACTAAAATAAAAATGCAAATGTAGATTTTTGTCACTACAATTGCAGTCGTTTTTAAAATTCTCCTATTGCACCCGCACACAGCCCGAACCTCTTCACCTCAAAGATTAATTGAATAATAATTGATATGAGATTAAAGATAAAGTAATGAGTACACAATTATTTGGAGTTGTTATCTGTTTGTAATGTATAAAATTGTCCGTAATTTAAAGCACTTACTTGTTGAAGCACCTAAGCTTTTATAAAACAGAAAGCTGACCTTTATAAAAGTACCAAAATGAATCCTGGAAAACATTCACACAGAAACTGTGTTATTACTGCTTGTATAACCTGTGGTTAGGTGCTTATTAAGAGTAAGCTTTTAAACGCACATTTGCAGAAAACAGCATCTACATTAATGCATACAACCTTGGGTATGTTCTTGAATGCTTCGTAGTTTTAAAATTGTGGCAGAAAGTAACGCTTTTATATTTTCTACATTACAGATTTATTCATTTGCTCGGAATTGATCTAATAAACTGATCAGTAATTGTTAAATTCTCAACCGCATGTTTCTATTCTCATTGGGTTTGTTTATAGGAAATATTGGTTTTGATAGGTTATGGTAGTTCTGTCATTTATTGATAAGGTTTTAGTGGTTTAAAAAATTTGCTCACCAAATTCTCTTGTTGATTAATTAATACTTATAATTATATTACATTTCCTCCCACTATGTTACTTCTAGATAGCGTCTCAAACTGTTATCAAGAAGTGTGCTCTTAAGTGTTGAAAAAATCTCTTAATATTGGATTTTTATAATTATTGGAAATTGTTCCCCGTTGTATGCTACAATGAATAAAACTCCAATTTCTACGTCAATTACTATATTTAACCAAATAAAGATCGTTGACTAAAAGACTAGCAAGTAAGAGAAACCGCCAATAATAATAATACGAACGGATAGTCTGAACAATTAGTTCAAGGGTAGATCACGAGAGTGGTCATAGGCCAATCTGCTGACTCAAATAACAAAACTAAAGGGCGCCACAGCATATACAAATTTTATAAATACCAACGAATCTCTAGAAAGATAGTATACAATCCGATGAGAAGATGCAGATGCCCAAGAGTCACAGGGACTGTAATTACTAAGAGCACATAAAACATTGCCTCTTACCAAACCACTAAAAATTTTGCACGATACTTTTTCAGCTTACCTTAATGCTCAACCTGAAGGAAAATTGTTCCGTGCTGCCTCTGTATGCAAATATTTTCGCGCGTACTTAATTAAATTTCATATTCCTTACGGTATTCACGGTCACTTGCGAATTTTCAATAACAATTGCGACTGCATTCTAAACGTAAAGGATTGCTTATTCGCACCCTGTAGGTTTTATTAGTATATGTAATTATAATTTAAATACTGCAAATCTACTCTATATCAATACTGCATTGAAGCTGGTATTTTTTTAAGGATTATAATATTAAATGTGGAATTTGGGTTATTTGATTATCGTGTGGTTCGCTCTGAGTTTTTTAATGTTAGGCATTTGGGTTATCTTTCTTGTATAAGTCGGTTGTACAATGGATATATCTCATCAATTTCTTTTTAAAAAACCGTTTTAGTTTCGTTTGTGTAAAATTAGAAATATCCAATCCCTTTTAATAAGATGGCAATCATAATACTTAAAAGTGGAACTTAACACATTTTGGTTGAAGATAAATAAATTCAGTTACTACTTATGTAAATGTGTCGTATCAGATGGCGACCACAAAAATTGTGCCCCGACAGTGAATTAGCACAACTTACAAAATCACGCCGCGATACAATAAAGCCGGAACGGCATGCCAAGCTGTATGGCTTGCTGTTTTTTCTCTACATCGTTTTGATGATTTCCCGCATAGAAAATTGGGCCTGGATTTTCTTTATTAAGTTTTTGGTTAGTCATCGCACAATCGGAGGTGTTCAGATTGGTATTCTCTCACTCAGATTGTCGGCGGGTGCTTATGACGATGGCTATTACTGTTTTGGTATTTAGAGATTAAGATTTGCATTGACTGACCATAAATTTTTTTTTATACAAAAATTTAGAATACACATTATTTAAGTGCGATGTTTTTACATAATCTTTTACAGCTACAACGAAATGCATTTTGTGTGTAAATGGCTTTTTTTCTTTATTGCTGTTGTTTGCTACTACTTTAATATTTTTTTGTATTTATTTACCAAGAACTACTTGCGGACAATATGATTTTTGTGACTATTTTGATATCAAAGATTTAAAATTGGATTAATCAAGTGACTGAAAACAAATCACTATATTTTTCTAATTCTTGTTTTTTATAAATATTAGGATTGAGGGTAACAATTAGTTGGAGGTAAGCCAGGAATGTATAAATAATTTTTGCGTAGATTTTAATACTGTGTAAATTCTTTGGGATTTGTTTTGAATAAATGTTGTTTTCTATGCGTGTGTATATATATATATATATATATATATATATATATATAATTTAGATAAGATGTTATAAATTTCTTGGGATGATTTTGGTCAAAATAAATAGTAATTTAAAATATTTTTTCTATTACTTAACGTTTCGGCAACACATTTTGCCATAATCATAAGTCTATAAAATAAAAAAGATGTAGTCACTCAATTACAAACATGATAACTTACATTAACTGTTGTTCATAAATATATAATTATTTAGTTGACAGTGACACTACTTCATTTAATTGAAAGTAGTATACACAATAAACTGATATAAAACTGCTAGATCTCGATTGATAAATTGGCATAATCAGTGACACATGACTAACATAGATGTTGTAAAATAAAAATAAAAGTTCAGTAATATTATTGATTATAAAACGAGAATATACGATGCTTAAATTTTCCATATCTTGTTTGTTATTCATAGAGCTGGTGTCTTTGAGTATGTGGAAGGATTCCAAGAACAAGCGTTTTTTATAATTTTCTTCAGTTTCCATGATTTTAACTTGGTTATACTCCGGATTGTGTTTGGTGGCATACACATGTCTAGCTAAGGCGCAATTGTTTTACCAAGTTTTGCGTCACTGCGATGTTGTGTCATTCTATTGCGTAACCACTGATTAGTTTGTCCCACATAACTGAGCAAGCAACTGCATTTGATCTTATATACTACATTGTTACATAGTGGTACCTCAGTCTTATCTTTTAATTTTGTAAACAGGCTTTTTAGTGATTTGACATAATCATTTGTAATTATAACATTAGGTTGTTTTAGTATTTTAGTAAGCAAAGGAGTAAGTTTTTCTATAAAAGGTAGTTTTTTATAAATCAATTGTGTATTTATAATTCTAGGTGTTCTTAATGTGTTAGAAAAAAGAAGTTTTTTTAACAAGTAATTTGGATAACCATTATTTAATAAGGTAAGTTCTAATTCTTTAAGATTCTTAGTGTAAAAAGAGGGATCAGAAATTCTTTCAATTCGAGTTTTTAGATTCAAAACAGTATTAATTTTATGATGCATTGAATGGTTCGAATTAAAATTGATGTATCTGCCGGAGTTTGTTGGTTTATTGTAGCAATCAAACATCAAAGTATTAGAATCTGATCTGATAACTAATGTGTCTAAAATGGAATCTTTCCTTGTATTTCATTTTCAATGGTAAACTGTAATTTTGGATGGAAAGTGTTAAAAAAGTTAAGAGTAACTTGAACCATGTCAGAAGGAACTGAGCACACAATGTCGTCTACATATTTAACCAAAAAGACCATCTGAAACGGTAAAGTAGGTATTATTGCATCAAGTAGTAAATCCATGACCATTTGGGCTATTATAGGTGATAGGGGTGAACCCATCGGTGTACCAAATAATTGAAGATAGTAAGTGTTCTTAAAGGAAAAATAAGTATTATTAAAAATCAGATTAATAGTTGCTAAAAACATGGTTTTGGTTAAGGTGCAATTACGTTCAATGATTTCCCGTTTTTCTGAAATGATATTAATTACTAAATCTAACGGAATGTTGTTGAACAAAGAAGATACATCTAGTGATAACAAGACATGATTCTGTGGTAGTTGGAAATATTTATATATTTCTACAAAAGTGAAGCTGATGTTGTAACCTTCTGTTGGAAATGATCTTTGTAAAATGTCTGAACAAAATTTTGCAATATTGTAAGTGGGAGTGTTAATAGAAGATATGATTGGACGAAGCGAAAGAGTGGGTTTGTGAATTTTTGGTAGACCATAAAATCTGCCAGGTGTAGAACTGTTATTGATTAATGATTTTTTCTGACTATCTGTTAACATGTTTTTACTATGTAATAATTTTATGTGATCATTAACTTTTTTCTGTGTAGTAGTGGTGGGATCTCTGACTAATATTTTGTAAGTGCTAGTGTCTGATAATAATTCTAAAGATTTTTGTGTGTAATCCTGAATATTCATAATGACTGTTATTATTTCCAACTACCACAGAATCATGTCTTGTTATCACTAGATGTATCTTCTTTGTTCAACAACATTCCGTTAGATTTAGTAATTAATATCATTTCAGAAAAATGGGAAATCATTGAACGTAATTGCACCTTAACCAAAACCATGTTTTTAGCAACTATTAATCTGATTTTTAATAATACTTATTTTTCCTTTAAGAACACTTACTATCTTCAATTATTTGGTACACCGATGGGTTCACCCCTATCACCTATAATAGCCCAAATGGTCATGGATTTACTACTTGATACAATAATACCTACTTTACCGTTTCAGATGGTCTTTTTGGTTAAATATGTAGACGACATTGTGTGCTCAGTTCCTTCTGACATGGTTCAAGTTACTCTTAACTTTTAGCACTTTCCATCCAAAATTACAGTTTACCATTGAAAATGAAATACAAGGAAAGATTCCATTTTAGACACATTAGTTATCAGATCAGATTCTAATACTTTGATGTTTGATTGCTACAATAAACCAACAAACTCCGGCAGATACATCAATTTTAATTCGAACCATTCAATGCATCATAAAATTAATACTGTTTTGAATCTAAAACTCGAATTGAAAGAATTTCTGATCCTCTTTTACACTAAGAATCTTAACGAATTAGAACTTACCTTATTAAATAATGGTTATCCAAATTACTTGTTAAAAACTTCTTTTTCTAACACATTAAGAACACCTAGAATTATAAATACACAATTGATTTATAAAAACTACCTTTATAGAAAACTTACTCCTTTGCTTACTAAAATACTAAAACAACCTAATGTTATAATTACAAATGATTATGTCAAATCACTAAAAAGCCTGTTTACAAAATTAAAAGATAAGACTGAGGTACCACTATGTAACAATGTAGTATATAAGATCAAATGCAGTTGCTTGCTCAGTTATGTGGGACAAACTAATCAGTGGTTACGCAATAGAATGACACAACATCGCAGTGACGCAAAACTTGGTAAAAGCAATTGCGCCTTAGCTAGACATGTGTATGCCACCAAACACAATCCGGAGTATAACCAAGTTAAAATCATGGAAACTGAAGAAAATTATAAAAAACGCTTGTTCTTGGAATCCTTCCACATACTCAAAGACACCAGCTCTATGAATAACAAACAAGATATGGAAAATTTAAGCATCGTATATTCTCGTTTTTATAATCAATAATATTACTGAACTTTTTATTTTTATTTTACAACATCTATGTTAGTCATGTGTCACTGATTATGCCAATTTATCAATCGAGATCTAGCAGTTTTATATCAGTTTATTGTGTATACTACTTTCAATTAAATGAAGTAGTGTCACTGTCAACTAAATAATTATATATTTATGAACAACAGTTAATGTAAGTTATCATGTTTGTAATTGAGTGACTACATCTTTTTTTATTTTATAGACTTATGATTATAGCAAAAATGTGTTGCCGAAACGTTAAGTAATAGGAAAAAATATTTTAAATTACTATTTATTTTGACCAAAATCATCCCAAGAAATTTATAACATCTTATCTAAATCATAAATATAAAGGTCATTAAAGTATAAAGAATTATCTTAACTATTTCTTTCATTTAGTTAGTAAAATAAATTGACCTTTGCAGAAGATGCTCTAAATCTTTAAGTTCAACCATGCTATTTTTAAGTACTAAAAATTCTCGAAACCGCACAACTTATTTAATATCTACTGAAATTTATACGAATATTCTTGTAATGAATTAACCATCAATTTACAAATTCCTTTGTTCCAATTAAATTAAGACATTCATAACAGCACAAACAATGACCAACAATAAGTGAAGAATACTTACCAATAAATAAAACATAAAACATTCGTTTCAACTCATTAAAGGATCACCATATGAACTTCAGCAAGCCATTTAATATCTCTTGTTCTTAAAGACGCGATTTAAACCGACTTATTATATTTCCAATGTATTGCATGTCATCAAAATTTGAACTTGGTCCGCTACGTAATTCCAGATTTGAGATTCGCATAATATTGAAAATTTAAATTCTAATTCATTTTTACTTTATATTGCCATACTTTTGCTTTAACTTTATTCTAACTTTGCCTTTGCTGTACTAAGAGGATTACGACATATTAGCGTTAAAATTCATTGCTAGTACAAACTTACCACTGATTATTAAAAACACGGCGCTCCATGCCACGACAACCAAAATAAAAAAACTTACACTACTGGCGTTTGCTTATGGTGAGGAATACTACAACTCACTCATAAGGGTCCTACAAGAAATAAGCCTTTGTTCAACTTTTATGCATAATCTACGGGACAATGTGGTGGTTCGAAGCAACATGACTTAGCGAGCACATCTGTCTGTCTTCAACAAGTAACAGGCTGCTAATTTTATGTATCAAAGAACATTTTCGCAAACGTCAACATTGAAATTGCGATGCATGCTGACTCAGATTAGATGCTTTGTAAAGTATAATGAAAATACTTTTCTATTATGGAATAAATTAATATGGTACGAAACCAAAATGTGAATTTTTGAGGTAAATCTTTTAGATAACTACTTCATATCAGTAATTTTATTAATGAAGCCATATTTTTAATTTCTAAATAGGAAATATAATGCTAAGGGAGAATAACTGAACGCGCTAACATACAAATTTAACGCAATAAATACCATCGGAAATTAAATTTGTTACAATGTGATAAAGTGAAGGAATAAAAAATAAGGTGAGTTACAGCCTAGTTATAAACCAAAATTAAAAATAAGTAATACCGAGTTAGAGGAGGTAGATGAATTTTACTATTTAGGTAGCATAATTACAAAGGACGGACCCAGCAGAAGGGATATAGTAGCTAGAATAGCTCAAGCTAGAAAAATGTTTCTAAAAAAAGAAAACTTACTAATAGCTAATAGTATTAGTTTAGATAATAGAAAAAGTTTCTTAAAGTCGTACGTATTGAGCGTTCTACTATACGGTAGTGAGACTTGGACAGTTAAAGAGGTAGATAAGAAAAAAATAGAAGCTTTTGAAACTTGGTGTTATAGGAGAATGTTAAAGATTAGTTGAGCAGATAGAGTAACAAATGAGGAAGTTTATAAAAGGATAGGTGAGGAACCCTGTATGTGGTAACAATTAAAGGTCAGGAGAGATAGAATGATAGGGCACCGGTTAAGACATGAGGAACTATTCAGTAAGGTCTTAGATTATAGACTACCAAATAAAAATACAGTAGGAAGGCCTAGACAAAGCTACATTAGTCAAATTATTAGAGATTATGGTTGTGAAGGGTATGTAGACCTTTTTAGACTAGCTCAGAATAGAAAACAATTTAGAGCTGCGTCAAACCGACTTTAAGTAAGTTCCAAAACAAAACAATAAAAATAAATAAATAAAAATCAATTAACTAAATGTCACCATGACATAACTCACAATTAGTTAGCGGTCTGGCATGTTGGCAGCGATTCGTTGCTTAGGCCTTACCATAACATATAATTTAACACTTTCCTTTTTCTGGAGGGGATAATCAGGTAATATTTCATTTCCTTATAAATGGGAATCATGTAAACATGTTGGAGTTCTTTAACAACCATCAGGTTGCTAATATCTATGTAGAACCAGATAGATAAGAAAAAGATAGAAGAGTATAGGAAGACCTAGACGTAGATCAAGCTATATTAGTCAAATTATAAGAAATTTAGGTTGTGAAGGGTATGTAGAACTTTTTAGATTAGCACAGAATAGAAAAGAAGTTAGAGCTGCGTCAAACCGACCTTAAGTAAGGTCGAAAACAAAATGACAAATATAACAAAATAACAATATCACTACTAAAGTTCATATATGAAAAATTTTCATTTTTGTAGTTGGTACTGCATAACAAAATAAGTCTCGCGATGTTCGCATAAGAAGCGTGACATTTAAAATAGTTCAAAAACGACATATTTTATAAAACAAAGCCAATGAACAATAACATTTAGTTAACAAATGATATGAACTACAAGCATAAACGTCCTGAATTCAATCGTTGATGAATTCAAATGAAAACATTATCTATGTGAGAGATTTTATAAGATGGGTCGTCTCTATTGCCAACTATTGGGAACTGGAAATAAAAAAATAGCTATAAAATTCAATTTGCTCAGAAACTCAAGCCAGTGGATCATGCTAAATGAATATAATTCATTGATTGAATTTTGACGGGGTAATGAGCTTTTGCGAAAAAAAAAAGTCTTAATGACAGTGTACATTTCTAGCTAAGTAGGTTTGTAAACAGCTTCCAGATTCGAGGTTTTGAGGACTGTTGATTAATTAAAGGGAAAAAAATGCACTATTAGTAGGTTACCGTTCGTTGACGGTTTTGGCCAGATACGGCTGGATATGCGCAACATTAAATGAATCATAATTTCCGGTTTTCGTTGGGTTTACTTAGATAATTGTGGTATTGTATCTTAGTTTTATTAGGAAAGCGCCGCCCGTCGCACACTTCTGTTGAAATGAACTGCCTTTTTGTGTGAAAATTGTTCGGGTAGACTCTTATTCCTCAACAGTAATTCGGCAAATCGGCAGTGGCCTCCCATATCATATAATTTAACTCGAAGTGATTTTTTAAGCTTCATTCAATCTCAGTTGAATGAAAACAAACCACGAACTGTGCTGTAACTTTAGCAATATGCGGCGTCAATAAACTCAACCGACAAGTCTGTGGAAACGTTATTAAAAATTTCATCAATAGAGTAATGCATGCTGATGACAGAGTAGATGCGGAATTACAACGGATAATGAGTTCTACAGACACACACACACTTCAATTCTTTGTACGTTAAAAGATGTACCGTAGTTGTTTCAATAAATGTGAAAATTAATATTGCGTTCTTGTTAGTACACTCGTTACAAAACTAGAAAACATTCATTAACATACCGTAACCATTTATGTAGTGCACTCTGTTAAAATATAGCTGTTTAAATAAATTTCACGTACCTTATTAATACATTAAAGCGAGGTAATCACGTAATTCCTTTATATAAAGGTTGTATTTTCTTTTCAATTTATCGTTATTCCCGCCAGCATCACTTTCAACTAAATTTTTTAAATTATTAGCTCCAGATTCGAAACGCAACTAAGAAGAGCCGAATACAAGTCCTAAATCCGAAAAGGGCAACCACGCGATTATAGCTTTTATTTCACTCCCAAATTTTAAATGTTTACATTTAACATTAAATGCCAAAAAAAAGAAAATTCATACTACGTACGTAAATTCTGACCCATACATCAATTTCCAATCAAAAATTTATGATGCTGGTAGAGTTTTAGTTAACTATTTATTTCTGGTAGGGTCGATCATGAATGTTAATTAACAACAATTACGAAACAGAAGTTGGGTGGGGAGTAGATCAGGTAACTATTTTAGTTTGGTTTTCGCAGAACTTGGATTAATTTATAATGAACTTTCTAGTTTAACTAAACTTGAAAATGTTACATTCAAAAGGTAAAATGTTTGACTACAAGCAATCAACATTGTGATATATAGGGATACCGAACCAACCAACCCTATTTCCACATCAGCATAGGGCAGTCTAATAGTATGTTCATTTACATATCTCTATTGTTTTAGGACGCCGACTAAGATAGTTTAATTAGTTTCCAAGTTTGTAGCTTTCTAGATAACTTGAGGGATCGATAATGCTAGTACAACGTAGTTTGTTAGTAACTACATAAACAAAAGGCAATTGGTTCGGCATTATAGTAAACTTGCGCTGATCAGCTTTGGCATCAGTATGAGCAAAGGAAATTGAATTTTAAGTAAAAAGGTTGTAGCTGCATTTTAACAAACTGTCATTCAGCGTCATACACTAAAGCTGCAGAATTTCTTTTTGTAATATGTTGTGTGTGTGTGTGTGTGTGTGTGTGTGTGTGTGTATGTGACACGGCCGCGTTGAGTGCATTGCTGAAAGAGCGTATGAAAATGGCCTCGCGTTGGGAGACACTAAAAGAGTGCTGTGATAAGGGCTCGCTTTGGGGCGTTACAAAAAAGGTTGCCGTGATACAGATACAGCGATTTGTAAACTTGAACTTGTTCACTTACCTCCCTTTTTTAACTTCGCCTGGCCAGCTCAACGGATCTGACGTAGTTTTTCAAAACTTTTATACAGTATTAAATATTTTCTCTCATAGAAAAGCATTTAGAACTTTTGCAACATTGTTTCTTTCAATCAAAAATAATTTCTAAGAAGGATATAAAATAAAAATGTTCCTTACCTTATTTTAAATTTACAGAATTAAATTTTTTCTTTTGTGAATGGTTTACCTGGTTATAATTATTTCCACGCTTGTAAGATTTGTTTTGGCCAGAAAAAATTCTTGACAGAGAATCTATTAAAAGGTCACAGTATTTCGAACTGTTATCACAAATTTTTCTGATAAAACCCTTTCACACAAAAAATTATTATAATATTTTCTCTTATTATTATGCCTTACATTAAATATAAATCAGTTAAAAATAAATCTAAAAGTAATACTTGCAGAATCCATCAAAACGTTCCTCGTAATAAATTATCTTCTTATTTTAAATTGACGTCAAATCCGCTTACAAGATCCTTCATAAAAAAATCTAATTTCAAACAGCAATTACCAAAGCACATTTTTGGTTAAATCTTCCTTTAGATTATTCTATTAAAATAGCTTTATATTGAGGAATTTTCCTCTGCATCGTAATTAATAAATTCTATTTTTCTTCATAAGTTACTTTTTAAAACATGGTTTCCTTATTTATTACAAACTCGCAACTTGGTTAAGTTACAGTATATTTAATACATACGCAAATACTATAGCAACAGCTTACGGTTAACTCAAAATAATATTTTGTGTTCGCATGAATGAAATTTAACAATGAATATTTATTTGATAAGCACTTTTTTATGTACAAATTTATTTGTTTCCAGAAGCTTACTCGAATAGTGTAGAACATACTGATGTAAGGTTTCTCGGAAAACCCAATTGGCGTTTAAAATCATGGAGTTTTCTGACCTAATTATCGTTCCAGGTATCCGTGACGTGTGTTATCTGTTCTTGTTTAACACATACACTACTGTTGTGGCGTTGCATACTAATGCTAAAGAGAATCACTTTCTTAGATTTTCTAGGGATTTTGCAGATCTTTTTGTGTTTCGGCCGCTTCTAAGAATAAAAATGTTTATTCATTAATGAGTTTATACGAATTTGACGTACTTTTAAGTACCGATAACTCATCTTTTTATATTCTAGAGAATTTTTATTTAGAATAGATTGCAATATCCACGGGGTAATTAATTTAAACTATAATAGGTTTTTAATGCAAAAGGGGTTCCGTTTTATAGAAATATTATCTTTCGTTTCAGTATACAAAATAATTTATTAATTTTGAGGTTTTTAAATACACGTTGATTGTAGTTTCTCAAACTAAATGTGTAAAGCTGTAATTTTGTGTGCTATTTACAACAAATCAAATGCATTTTTTATAAAAAAATGTATTGATAATTAAAAAATAAATGGCTTTGTACTTGTCTTAAAACGATCGATTTTTGCCTTCGCTTTAAATGCGTTTTACAGTATCTTACAATTTACATATACAAATTACGTTACTTGCTAATTATTTACAATATGCTTATATCATACAGGGTGATTATTTATACACGCACAATTATTAATTTCTAAACTAATGATTTTAAAAACGTTTCAAAATTGGTTGTTGTTCTTGCACATACCGAATCACGAAATAACTTACCAATTGACAAATAATACCTTTTTAACCCCTAAATATCACAGTAATATATACATCTAAAAATACTCAATAAGACTCCTAGCCCTCTTAAACATTTTCCAACACTCATTTAATTCATTTTATACAAATTAGGTTTCTATTACATTGCTTTAGTAGAATACTAAAGTTTAACCGTTTCAATAAGATGTCTTTAATTGTAAATCCCTTTATTCAGAAAAAAAAGTTTAAGCTCGTTATCCACCTCGGGTTTAGTGACAAGGTTCAAAAGAAATTAAGACTGCTAGGAATAAGGTGTACATCTGCAAACCGGATTGCTGAATTAAAAGTGAGAATTCTTAAATCTCAAGTGCACTAAGGCCTTTCAAATAGTACGTACCGCTAGAAATAATTATAGATACCAGGATAATAGAGTGTCCCAAGGACACCCCCTTCTCATTCTTTCTGCTGGTGCTGAAAATCCTCCAGGAGCATATCACATTTTTTATTTTTAAAGTATTTCGGTAATTTTTCTAGCGATTTAATTTCGAGTAGTATTTTAAGCTGGAATCAACTCTTCAACGTCACCTTACAATCGGAAACCACTCTCCCCGAAATTGTTAGTTTTATTAATAGTCATTTTGCCTTTCGTTGTATATCTCTGACACTAACGTAGTGGGATCTATATAAATAAAAGCACAGCACTAGAAGATTTGAAGGGATATTCATTTATGAATGGGCAGCAGTTATCACATGTAATATTTAGTTTGGAAACTTATGCCTAAAGTAGTAAACGTGTTAATAGAATACGAATTTTGCAATTACTTACTGTAAGGTATATGTTAAAATTGTATTAGAAGAGTAATTTCCAGCATTTGTGATAGGTTAATTTTTCTACATACATAGGTGGTAAAATTTGCGTAGAATTTCTATTTTTTTTATCTTTTATGCATTTTTATGGCGTTCTTCATACAATTTTGGGGATTTAAATAACAAAGATATTTATTGTTGAACTTAAATTCGTTCTAGAATAATTCGCATAGGTACGAAAAAACAGTGCTATGTTTTCGACGATCAAGCTTCAAATACTATTCAGTCACGGATCTGAGCAAGCTCCTCTGTTGTTAAACCTACTTTGTAGTTCCACCATTTACACTCGCATTTTCGCTAATGTGGTATAATTAATAGACAGCATAAAATGTTGACTTTAACTTACATAATATAAAATATATTTTTACAAAAAAGCTTTATTTCTTTTTTTTGATAGAAGTGAACGTATCCAAGTTAATTCTTATTTTATAATTCAAATCTTCATTCTCCTCTTGTGATTACTTTTCCAATTAGCAATTTGATATTTATAGTGACCTTATTTTTTATTCCTTTGTCTTTCCTGAGTTAATTCTCATACTATAGTTACTCTGTAGTATCTCATCTAAAATATTTAAAAACTCTCCTAACTCTTTTCTAGACTCTGCTATATTGGCTATATCATCTGCAAACCCTAACATGTCAATTTTCTGTTTCTGTACACTAATACCTATCTCTTTTCTCTCTCTAGCTAAGTTTAAAGCTTCCTCAATATAAACATTAAAAATCAAGGGAGATAGTATACAGCCCTGTGTAACACCATTTCTAATCTTAGCTTCCTTTTGTATTTTATCAAATCTAATTACTACGTTTTGGTTTTTATATAGACTGTAAATAAGTTTGCTATCCCTATGAGAGATTCCTATTTTTCGCTAAACCCTGACCATAACAATCCCAAAACCCTGTCAAATGCTTTTTCTAAATATATAAACGCGAAATGAGTTTTTATTTTTTTGTAACCTTTTTTGATAATTACCCTAATCATTAGTATCGGTTCTCTAGTTCCTCTGTCTTTACGAAAACCATATTGGTCTTCGCCTAAATAATTCTCAGTCAAAGCTTCTACTGTATTTTTAATTATTATTGTGTTTTCTGACTTGCATATTTTATTAATTCTGCGGATTTATCGTCTATCCCTTTCGCTTTATGTATTTTAAGATCGCTAACAGCTCTATCAAATTCCTCTCTTAATATTGAGAACTCTATTTCTACATCCTCTTCTTGGTCGTTCTCTAACTCATCCATATCGTCTCCCTTATATAAATCTTCTAAATATCTCTTCCATCTACCTGCTACCTCAACTTTATTCATTAGAAGCTCATTATTCTCGTCTTTAATACCATTATATTTTTCCTATCTTACTCGAAAAACTTTTTAACTGCCCTGTAGGCCCTGCCTGTCTTACCTACTCTCAAATCATCTTGTATTCTCTTACAATTCTCCTCCATCCATTTACTTCTAGCTTTTCTACACTCATGTACTATCTTATTTCTAACTTTATTATATTTTTACTTACTTTCACTGTCCAATTCCCTGAAAGGTTTAAGCTTTCTTCTATTCTCTATTAAATCTAATATCTCCTTTGTTACCCAGGATTTTCTCGCTTCTACTTTTTTCTTACCTATAGCCTGTGTTGCTGTATCATGTACAGTTTCTAAATCTTTGTTTAACTAAAATATAATCTATTTGGTATCTAGCCCTATCACCTGGTGCTTTCCAGGTATATCTTCTCCTAACATGATGTTCGAATAGGTTGTTTACAGTTACTAATCTATGTTCCTGGCAAAACTCAACTAATCTTTCTCCTCTATCATTTCGTCTGCCATACCCAAATTTTCCTATCATTTTTCCCTCACTACCTTCTCCTAGTGACGCATTAAAATCGCCCATAACTATTAAATTCTCATCTCCCTTTACTTTTCTTACTATACTATTTATATTCTCGTATACCTTTTCTACTTCCTCGTCTTCGTACTGAGTTGTAGGCATGTAAACCTGTACTAAAACAGTGTCTGTGGGTTTTATACTCAATCTAACCAGAATTATTCTATCACTAAATTGTAAGTACTCTTTAACTTTACGTCCTAATCTTTTACCTAGCACTATTTCTACCCCTGCCTGTCCAGTAGTTGAAGAAGTTGTAATTATTTAATAATTATTTTTCCAAAAGTCATTACTTTCTGGCCATCTCACCTCACTAATACCTAAAATGTTCAGCTTTCCTTTTCTCATTTCGACTAATAAATTCGTTAACTTATCTACTCTAAGTAATGACCTTACATTCCAAGTCCCTATCACTAAATCGAACTGTTGTTTTAAATTCTTATGATGACGGGCCTCAAGTACCTCCTCCCGGAGATCCGAATGAGGGAGTATTTTACCTCCGGACAAGAATTTTACTTGTAAGCTCTCCATTATACATATTTCGTGTTTTAAGCCACGCATACCTGGGATATATTGTGGTAGGTTCCCATATCTTTCCACAACGCAGTTTTTAAAGATTTTAGCAAAAAGCCGTATCCGTCAGGCCAACCTTCAATAACCTTGTAAATTATCGAGGATCGCCCGAGACCAACCGACTCTCCTCCAATATCTTTTAGCCAGCAAGGCTGCTGCCCCTTGCTGCGCCTTTTAATCGCCTTTTACGATAATCAGGCTTGCTATAGTAGTATTCTTTGTCCCCTACTATAGGGACTCTACTAATGCCCAATATATTATATTTCATATGGTTAAAAAAAGAACTTACGTTAATAAATTTCAAATTTTAATTATTGTGAACTCTCACTGGCTGCCTTCTTATCCTAAAATGTGAATCATACGAAATTATAAGCTAAATGTAATTTTGGGCATTAATGAGTTAGATGATATTTAATATTGTTATTAGTTTATTTGGACAAAAAGCTCTTTATAGCACTATAAATAACTTAAGATGAAAGATCGTGAACATCAATAATCATTTAAAATCCAAACAGTAATTTGTGTTCAACGGTTACTATCAAACTCCACTCATTAGGGAATACCCTTTGTGGTGTTAGCGAATCCTCTCATTTTAATCTAGCACATACCTACCACTGACTTGTATTGATAAAACAAGACAGCTGACTTGGTTGTGCATAAAAATTGAAAAAAAAAATAAAATACATCAATACAATATTCAATAGTAAAACACACCACTTAACCACATACAAACAATCCTTTAGCTTTTGAATGAAAAGTATGTTTTAGTAAAATTATTCATCAAGGCACTATATTTCAAATGCGCTTGGGCAGTAGTAATAAATATATTTTTCAAATAACTACTCAAACACTATTTTACGAAGGTCCAGTTTATTAATGCTTGGTTAGTTAACATCACTAAGAAGCTTCAACGTTAGTAATATGTAACTGATCTCAAATATAGAGCAAATGTCATCATCATATTTTGATGCATGTTCAGTCATCTGGCTACCAATACTTTCAAAGATTTGTATGTCCGTGCTATTATTTACCAATTTTTTTTTTATGCATCCTCCCGTTCAATAAGAATAACGTTTTTTCTCGGCAAATTTCTTTTTTGACCGTTTGTTTAAGTTATCATATTTATTTTTTAAAACTTTTACATCTCGATAATGTGCCCATGAACTTTTATTGAAGTCAGCACACATTATAGCCCAAGCTGCTTGTTTTGCTACGATGTTAGTGGCATCAGTCTGTTTGCATTCTATTTCCTTGTCATATTTTTTCACTAACTGCGTCAAAAGTGCTTGCTCCGTTGAAGTATAATTTGGAGCTTTCTATACTTTTGTACTTCTTTTATTATTCACACTTGCACCTACAAAATGCGAATTACCAGGTTTTAATAGTCAATCTATCATGTACCTACCTCCTTTGTGTAAAAACTGAACGGTCTTCAGAACTAACAATCAATAACAAAGTAACAAAAATAACAAAGACCAATACAAAACAACAAAAATAACAATTAAGTAATAAGCGAATAATAACCAGAATAAACTTGAAACAACTTTGAGGCAAGCTTGAGAGCATAACGCAGCCAGCTTTTTCAAGTATGAACTATAACATTAATTCAATAATAATTCAAACCACTGCAATCGCTATCCTCACTTTCATATTCTTCAGCAGACTTCCCTGTGCTAACACTAAATTGCAAATTGTCGATAACATTATCTAGAATACGTTCTGTTTCTAGGTATTTTCCACAGTTTTGTTTACATGCAAACATACAGCATTCCACTCTGAAGTCGTAATATTGTTGAACCTCCGTATTGCTAACTGCTTGACGTCACTTAATTTAAATGTTACATTTCTCGCAGCAACCCAATTTTTAATATTTGCCCAGATTTTTTCAATAGGGTTTAGTTCTGGATGGTATGGAGGTAATCTCAACACAGAATGACCATGTCCATGTAACAACACGTCCAAAGCAAATGTTTTAAAGTGTGGGTTGTGCAGCTTAATAATTTCATGAAGTACTGCCTTTGTTTTTGTGGGTCATGCTCAATTCTACGAAGACTTAACCATTCCACCATATCTTTTTTAAGAGAATTACTCATTGGGTGTTTCTCAATTGCTACGTTATGATACGATGCATTATCGACCACCAAAACACTATTCGCAGGTAAATTGGGAAGTAATTGTGTCGTAACTTATTTTGAAAAATTTGCATAATTCATGTCGTCATGATAATCATCTCACTTTGCTCCTACAAACCTAAATTAATATTGAGAATACATAAAGCTGTACTATGCATGCCTTAGGTAAACATTAACAACGCATTAGGGATAAACCCATTCTCATTGCATGTGGGCACCATCACCAATCTTCAGCCCTTGGAAAAAGGTTTTTCTCAGATCTTTGTCACTATTTTCAGTCCATTTCTTAGGAACTGTGTGCGAACTGTCGATGTAGCTCTCATCTGCGTGTGCAATCGGTCTTCCTTAACCATTTTATCTAATCAGCGGGTTAAGATATGCAGTTCCTTTGTAGCGAATATCTTGAGACTCCATCAATAAACTACAATTATCATCAGCTTTTTTCCTCCTGAAAATATCAAATTAAAATCAAATGACATATATCTCTGTTGAAGTACGTACTATACTTAAAACCCATGATCTGTCGTATTGTCGATACTCCACCCTTTAGATTGTTTAATTTTCTCCAATATGCCGTTCAAAGTTGGGCATATTTTATCAATAATATAAAAATCTTTAATTACTCGTCTGATGGTTTCTCTATCGCCTACACTGAGATCTGATTTTGGAAATTGTTGTTGCCATTTCTTCGACGATGTCAAAGTAGAGGACCCCCTTGTTTAACTTCTTTCATAATGCGACTTTTAGATATTTTAGTTGCCGCGCTAACACCCGTTCTCTAAAACAGTGGAGTGGAATAACAGGTCCTCTATTTTCTTGCTCTTTTTTTATAAACTGCATCACATTAAAAGCCTTTTCCATCGCTTGTGAATGTAGGATTTGCCCTCTTGAACCGTATCTTGCTCTGTGATCTTGCATGTTATCTCAAAATACAGGAATTTACAAAACGGGTATAAAATTGACCTAAGGTAATTACCTTGTTGTTGGAAGTTAAAATACTGTAGTTTAACAATATAATCAACAATAAAGACCAAATATTAAATACGTTATCAACAATCTATGATACTAAGTTCTGAAAAGAACTGTTTTTATAGAAAAATGCAAGACATAAACCATTATGCACATGAATGGCAGATGTCAGATTAACAATTTGTTACGGTATTCCGCGCAAACACGAAAGAAAACAGTAAGAGTAAGTAAAGAAATTGTTTACGTCGAATGCCGCAACCAAAACGGGAATAGAATGGTAGAATTCGGGCTAGCTCAAAAACGTCGGAAAGGGGCGTGGGTGAAATAGAAAGAACACATTGGAAACCTCTGGAAAACTATATTGTTAACATACCATCTTGAAAGACTATTTACAAAACAATAAAATCTAATAAGTTGCGTAATCGTTTGTTACGTGCTGGTAAACAAAGCGTCATAAGCATATAAAATTGGTAAGCAAAATATATAACATCTTATAGTCTAAATACTTACTTAATGGTTCACCTTAAATATATACAAAAGAAAATAAAACATAAACTATATAGTACTTCAGGAAAAGAAATATACATAAGTTATATATACATGCTGCTATATGAAGTGCACTTCTGCAGAAAAAGTATAAGATTAAAATTAGACACCCTAACTTAAATTAATCAAATATTAACTACTTTTAAATTAAAAGACATAAGAAACAGTAAAACGGACTCTAACACAAACTTTGGATAATTAAATTTTAATTTGAAGGATGATTATTACATCGTTGCTCGTGCATTGTGATGTGTTGGTAACGTGGTGTTGGTAAGCAACAAATAAAATGTCTATACTCCACAGTAGCATAAAAGAATTGCGAAAATAGAAAACTGTACCTTGAACTAGTTGGCTTCGTATCATGTTGTGGATAGAAAAATGCGACTGCATTTCTTTATTGGCTGCATGCTGGAACCACCAACTTCACTTATACTAAAAAAGCACTTGAGTAGCGCGACTTTACAACATGTATCTTCGGTAAGAAGATGTTGTCTTTAATCCTCTCTTTCAAAGCACGGTCTCTATTTTATAAGGACAGAATCATGTATGGGGTTAGGGTATTTGGCTTTCAAAGATATCGCCGAAGAATCATGTGTGCAGAATTTCCAGACAACAGCTACCGAAATAGAAACTGTAACAGCTTGCCAACAAGCAGATAACGCAGATAACAGCTGCAGAATACCAGATAACAAGTCCATTGTAAGCAGATGTAGGCAGGTGGTAAGTGGTCTTATCTTTTAGAAGAAAGCTGTGCATTTACATGTAGCTTTTAATTAAAATGTAATCACTGCAGGTGCTAGAAAATATTGCAACTACTTTGTAACGTAATGTTTCCTAAGCAGCTGTTTGATTTTATAAGGTAAACTTTTGTATAGAGTAATTATTTGAGAAATTTTATAAAATAACACTAATTCAAATGGCGGGAAATCAACCTTTTTGAGGAATTTTAGGGCGTTATAAAAATGAAAGCAGAAAAAAAGTACTTGCAGGGTTTTGAACGTAACAAATTGTCAACAATTCAACATACAAGTCGATGTTTGGCAGTGCAATAGACGGGTGCACAAATGTATCATGTAGTGCTTTTATATTAGATCCATGTGTAGTACAGTCTATTCCTAAACTATCGTGAAAGTTTCCTGGTTTATAAACATTGAATTGAATGCTGCCATTGCTCTCAGAAGTTATACCACGCCAATAATATTAGGTGACAATCAGCATATCACACCTTGAAAGCCGTATTGGAATACTCCGACGTAAAATTGTTACACTGCGCGTCGATGACGTTGTACGCTTCCTAAAAAAAATTAGATATATTTCGGAACCTATTTGTCGTTTATCCACAGTTGTGTGTGATAAGCAAACAAAAATTTCTAATTGATAGAACGTTAAGAAATGGGTTGAATTGACTAGATCATATTTAGAATAATCTAAAATTGGCGGTACCATGAAATGTATTTTTGTGCAAACGTACGCGTAGTAGGCATTTTGCGTTTCCTACAAAGTACGCTAAATTCATTTTCTCAGAAATTGTCCTTAGTAACGGCTGACAAAACGATTACCACTTTTATAGTTTATTGACGTTAATCACTTCAAACTTCTGCATTTCTAAAATATAACCCAGTGTTTTTACTTTTTATTAAATTAAATTATTATAATTTTTTGATTAAACAAAGGTAATGGTTATTTTCAAATTCAAAAAAGAAAGTATAACTTACTTAGGATAAATATTAATATTAATTGAACAGTTTGTATTATTACTGACATTAATTCCTGAAGTTTATGCAACTAAATCTAGTGTCTCTGAATAATTATTAATATTTGTCTGATAAGTACTTACACTCGAACTGTAATGCCAGAAATAGAGTTGGAAATTTTTTTCTTGTTTTCGATGGAGTCTTTTACATATCCTTCCGCAACGTAGTAAACTTCCATTCACCATGTCGTTTAAGAATATATATCTGCACCGGTATTAACAAGGCACCTAGCAGAACTTCTCTTGAAACAGTGGCCAGTGTATAGTTCATTATTTGGCAATACTTCGCAATCATACTGGGTATTTATGCAATCGTATGTACTTCAACAACTTGTGCAGGTCATTTCCATTCTAATACCTCAAAAATACACGCCGATTAGCAATATATTTCGGTCGAAGAGCTACATATTTTCGATAAATTCTTAAGCAATCCGTATTATTAACATTAAATGTACGTTTGTTGCCAGTCTTTGTTTCAGGAACCGCTACTACTAGGACTGTCTATTTCTTGAATATAATCGAGGGTAATTTTGACTAATTCGCCTCGCGGTAATGCGCCTGATATTCCCATTACCAAAACTACCTATATATAACAATAATATTACAATGAATAGATCTACTATGTATTAATAAAGTAACTAATTTTTATATAACATTTCATTTGTAAATTCCAACTTAAAAAAAACTTAAGAACTATTTAAAATTTAAAAAATTTCGAATAAGCACTCCGATGAAGGGAAAGTTCGCATGACTGAAATAGCGTTTCCACGCTGAATTGCTTTTCCAATCCTTTGAATAAGAAAAGACCGCGAACGAGGTTCTCCAGATTGATGAGCGATAAGTTTTCCAAGTTTATTTATGAAATTCGTTGCTTCTTCGTACCAAGATCCCATGGTCTCTACTGCGAAAGGGAGGAAAAAGTAGTTGGAATCGACGACAGGGATATATTTCCGAATTTTCGCATGAGCTGCTTGTTTAACTGCTGAACCTGCTAGTTTGGTTGAGTCAGATAAGTGAGAGAGAGCAAGAGTATGTGTGCCAGTGGCGTCCCATACGAGGTGTTGTCCTCTTACCCAGGGAATTAGGGTAATACCGTCAGCCCTTTTCCCATCAGTTCTGGATAGCCCAATTGATTCTAAATAACATGGAATTTTTGCGGAATTTAGAGCTCTTCTGATGATATTATTGAGCTCCTGGTGTTTCGAGTAACGTCCCATACCCTTCAAGCAACTTGGGCCATGAATTCCAGACTCTGTTACATTATCTCCACACGTACAAATATGTGGTTTGCATATTTTGGAACATAGTCGTAGGCCAATAACTATTCTGAATGAGTTATTGTCTAATAGTGTACCTATAGGATGTGAAAGAAGGGCTTTCAACCAAGCATTTGCTTCTGGTTTCTCGGTAGCTAGTAAAGTGGCCTTTTGTAATTTCGATGATGATGTAGTTTGTAGCATAAACAGACGGATGAGTAGGTTTTTCCAACTTTTTTGAAAAGCAGGTATCATCGAAATCAGACAGTTGTCGCTTCTAGTATTCCATACCGAGAGTCCTTCGTCATGAAAGGTGATTTGGGGCTTGTCTGTATCCTCAAGATTTAACATCAAATTGACAAGTCGAGATACACCATATACAGATGAAAGGAAATCCGGTAGTGCGACCTGGGCTGTTGTCGAATTCCTAATCCACCAAATCGAACAGGAAGAGAGGCACGTGCAAATTGAGAAGGAGATAAATAGCAATTAATTATTTTTTCCAGCGTTCCTTGAATTTGACTATTGAAAACTGAGAGTAAATTTTCAAAATTCCAAAATGGCGTGCTCCTCAGAAGGTAAGTCATCTTGGGTACGGCAAGGCAATTTCTTAGCAAATAGTAAGCGATATGACAATTGTCTAGCTTCAGCAGTCTTGAAAATAAAAGCTTAATTTCCTTCATTTTTCTCTCCCAAACAGGTTGTTTAAAATTGTCGGTGATAGGGGCCCCAAGTAATGATAACCCCCGAACTAATTTATTTCCCGGAGAAATTAAATCAAATTTTCCAACAATGTCTTCATCAATATCTCCACAAAAATATAATTCGCATTTGGCTGGGTTGATGATTAAACTTATTTCTCGGCAGTTACGTTTCAAAACTTCGAAATCTTTGAGTACATACTCCGGATTTACAGCAATCAGGCTGTCATCTATGTAGAAACATACTAGTTCAGAAATCAATTATTTTATAATGGAGTGAATTGAAGTGCAGAATAAATTAGGACCGACCGGGTCCCCCTGTTGACAACTAGAAATGGATGGGATTACGGAGTCACCAAAAAAGAGAGTACTAGTGTTGAAATAGGCTTGCCAAATGAAAGCGAAAATGGTAGGGCTCATTGCTTTTACAGCGTGTAGCATTGAATCACGGTTAATTGAATTGAAAGCGTTTCTGAAATCAATCTTCAAAACTACTCTCTTGGTGGTTTGATTACTCTTCACGAAAGTTCTGGTTACGTGAACGGCTGTCTCACACCTTTCCTTGGTTGCGAACCCTAGTTGTGTTGGACGAAGATAATCACCAGTTGGGTGCCTTATCGAAAAGCAATCCAATTTTGCAACTAATCGACGCAATGTGGTTCCGACAGCTATTGGGCGAATTCCTTCGTCTTTTTTTCTTAGTGCACATAAGTTTGCCCAAAAAAAACTGGTATAATTTCAGCATTCACTTTCCCGGATAAAACAAAATTGCAAAAGGTTCGTAGTGATCTTAGCAAACGTGTACTTCCATCTCTATTTCCAGGAGAGATAAGATCTTTTAAATGTTGAGCTCTGAGACCGTCGATGGCAGCGCTTGAGCCTTTGGAAAAGCTTGAAATTGCTTATTTAACTTTCTTTTCTATGTTTGTTAATGATTCCTCGCCATTTGGTGGTTCTGTGAAATTGAGATGTTTCGATGGTGGGGAGTGTTTATTTAAAGTTCATTGAATGTGTCTACATTTTGAGTCGTTAGAGAGTCACTGGAAAAAAGGATCTTAACTGTGCTGTTTACATATCCTTCTCTGATCTTTGACTTAACTCGTCTGTTTAGTGAGGTTGAAGAATGATCTGATGAACAGCAGTTTACAGTGTGTCCATTAATATTGGCTCTGACGAGAGACTTCTTTTTAATTTTTTGAGGAACACAAAGGGAAGTAAAGGCAAGCATGAAAAGGGTCGTTCAATATTCAAAATTATTCTTTTTGGTGTAGTAATCCAAGACCGAAGCCAATTTAATGGCAGCGGTGAATCTGGCTCCTTTTGGGATTCGTTTTAACACTTTGATTTTGGATTTTTTTTAGAGTAAATTAGTAAGTTTTTCCATCTGGTGGCTGTTTGTAATTGTTAAGCTCGGAACTTATTCGTCTTTATGTTTTTTGCCTATATGGATTCGAATGCCCCTTTACGTAAAAGACTGCAAAAAGGACAAAGAGAAATATTGGATCTGTAGGGATGTGTGTGAATGGTCTGCCGTATTATCGTTGCTTGTTTACCTTCCACAATAAATTATTTGCATCACTAGCTAAATTAATTTGCTCACGCGCCCAAACTTTTAATTTTTTTTTTTGTTGATAAGCTACTAATTTTCTTTTCAAAAAAGGTACCAACTTTATAAAATTTCTCACATCGATCCCATCTCGTACGTTGAGCATACACTTCAACATAGAATAGATGCTCCATAAGGTTTAACCCTTCGCAACTTTTGATTTCTCCATCAAATAAGCCAACAAAATGTTCTCAGCCACTGTCTTAACGTTGTGTCCGCAACACCAATTTTTAAAACCTGTAACATTTTTCGTAGTGCAGTTTCGATTTTTCGAGAATCAAATCTGAAAGAGCAGCATTAACAATACTTTTGAGTTCTGGTGGGGAGTGTAACGAATAGAACTTTCACTATCACTATCTGGCATTTTTATGAATGTTTATGAACTGTCAAAATTAAGTTAGCGAATTTTTAATATGTCATTTACATAGCAGCGTTTTGATTTAAGCCCACTACAAATTCATATATTATACACGATAGAGACATAAACATCTAATTCTAACTATAGTTTTATCTATTAGTGAAAAAAATTTGTATCAACCATGCACAAGGTTACACAAAAAATAGTGTGTATTGGTGACGAAATACAAATACAAATTACTATTGTGTAAAAGGATACTGAATTATTTTGAAATAGAAAATGAGCGCAACGAGTTCCGAACAGTATTAATGCAATATATATTTATTGAAGAATAGTACTGAAATATACAAATAGGGAAAATATTTAAAAAATAAGGAAATGAACGTAACAAACTTACTTTGTATAAAGGGCGTATTCAAGTCTTCGGCATTTCTTCTCTTGAGTACTTCCGTAATTATCATACATGTTGCTAAAAGTAGTATTATATTCTGTGGGACTAGAAGAATTCGTACAGTTCACAAGTCTTCGGATGAGTATCATGGTATAACATAACCAGAGCTCGGTATTTGTACTCCCGATTATAAGTGAAATGAAACGACCACAGCACGGTAGTGCAATTTTCGCCGTCCTATTTGTCAAGATCAGTTTCAAGCTGGCGGGAGAGTTAGTCGAAGCCGAGTACTTTATAATCTTTTATATATGGCAACAACTGTTATCAACCTGTCTCTTTGATATATATCAACTTACACAAACATTTCCGATGTTAGAACAAGCTAAAACTAAAGCATCTGTAATAACTATTTTATTTTCAAAGCGCACACTTTTTAAGAACGTACGATATATTCCAATGAGTAACTTCAAAACAATATTATTCTTACGTAGGTATGCAAAACGATATTTAAATTAGAACTATAAAATGCCTCTGTTATCTGTAATAAAACTATATCTTGATCTTTTCCGTAAAATTATCTCAATAGCAACGTTTTAAATTACAAAGCAGATACTGTAGTGGGTCATCAGATTGTTTCGTTATAATACAGGGGTAAAAGCGAGATTCATAATTTAGTAGGATATCGTGCAAAAATAGATTTAAGAGTGATTTCTAATAGGTCACGATATTTGTTTTCGGGGTAACGTGTCCCGTTTTCAAAGCGAATTATCCATAACGTAAATTTTTAAATCTAAATTTGAAAATTTAGGTTAGAGTTTCCACCCTCTGCATATTAATGGAAAACCAAATAAAATATAGCTATTGTGTGTAAATTCTTGATTATAATAGTTGTTTTGGTTAACCTTTTACAATAATAGTATTATGAAATCATTGTACACGCCAACAATTCAGTAATTAAAGAAGAGGTTTATGCTTAAATCAGTAAACCAAAATAAGAAGTATGAGCATGTTCGGTGATTTGTCCATGCCACATGTCGAATATTTTGTAATTATTATTATATCTTGCTAGAATAGTAATATTTACATGCGTGCAAGCGAATTAATTTCAAGTAAAGTGGCATTGCAGATTTTATTGATTACAAAACTGCTGTTGTAAAAGACGTAGCCTTCTTAATATTAATGTATAATATATTTACTTTTGAGTAATAAATTGTATACATATATAATACATATACAATACATATGCAATACATATACAATACCTAACAATACATGTACAATACAGATACAATACATATACACAGAACTTCATAGAAATATTTTAACTGATGCTTAAGAATGGCGGATGGCCTCCGGTGTAATGTTTATGCTGTACGACAAGCATATCGTAAAAGTTTATGGTATAGTTTGTGATTTAAAGTTTACAAATCCACGAATTGATGGGTTTTTTATTATAAACAATGCCAATGATACCGACGGACGCTTCAAATAATGCTTATTTGTTAGTAATTAGTATACAGCATATTTGTAGTTTTAATACAAACAATGGGTCTTCTACTTTACAGGTAGCGAGCTTTGTAAAACGCTACTTTACAAACTAGTAGCACATGATTGGCAGTTGCCATTTCTTTTTGGCGTCAGTGTTGAAAATACCCAATAACCGCAGTCATAAATTTAAAAGGATCAATTGACATTCTTTGTATTGAAACTCAAAAGATGCAGTTAACTAATAAGTAATGAATAAACATTATTTGAAGCGTCCATCGGTGTCATTGGCACGGCTAAAGATAAAACATCTCAAATTGTGGGTTTGTAAACTTTAAACACCAAATCATACTATAAACTTTGAAAACAAAAATATTCCTTCGTGAATATTAGATAGCAAATTGGACCACCATATATCATAAACCCTTACCTGATATCACGATATCACGTAAAAGTTCATGGTATAGTTTAAAGTTTACAAAACCAGGAATTGATGGGGTTTTTATAATAAACAATACTAATGATACCCACGGATGCTTCAAATAATGTTTATTTGTTACTAATTGGTATAAAGCACTTTTTGAGTTTTAATACAAACTACGGGTGTTCTACTTTACAGGAAACGAGCTTGTAAAACGATACTTTACAAAATAGTAGCATATAATTGGCAGTTGCAATTTCTTTTTGGTGTCGGTGTTGAAAATACCTAACAACCGCAGTAATAAATTTAATAGAATCAATTGACATTCTTTATTTTGAAACTCAAAAATGCAGTAAACATTAACAAATAAACGTTATTTGAAGCGTCTGTCGGTGTCATTGGCACATCTAAGAATAAATTTGTGAGTTTGTAAACTTTAAATCCCAAACCATATCATAAATTTTTAAGATAAACTTGCCATGCAGCATAAACATTATATCGAAAGTAGGTTACTTAGCGAAGAATTTTAATTTTTTACGTACCTAAAAACATCCGATTTAATTTTAATTTAAAAAAGTTTTTTTGTGTAAATACAAAACTATGGCTCATTCTTAATAATCAGTTAAAATATTGTGACTCACTTTGTATATACTGAGTAGTTGAAATAAAACAAAATGTGAAATTCAAAAACTATAGGTCGGAGATAGAACTTTGTAATTTTTCATTATAATGTAGGATAGTAGGTCGTATTACTTAAAGTTATAAATGCCAGATAGAATCTTATTGTTGCAAAACTCTTGCAAAAATAAAGTTTTAAATGTTAGATTTATTCCACAAAATAGAAAACTTCGAAAACCACGTAAACTCACACAATCAAAGGTGAAATCGATCTACATCGTTACGTAAATCTAGTTACAACAAAAGCATTATTTTCTCAACATAGTACCATTAAAACCATATTAAGTGAAGTAGTGCCACCTTACAGTTAATCTTCAGGAGCTAATGACGTTTTTTCTTAGTGCACAGCCCCATGTCTAAGGACTAGTTAATTCATAGTTCAGGTTTTCAAAACTTAGTCCTGATGTAGGATGTCTAAAGTACAAAAACATATAATGTATTGCAACATATTTTGTAGCACTAACTGGTTGGTGGTTAGTGATGTTATCTACTCCTATTTAGTTATAACACCATTATTCATATACTTTTGAACAAATAATAGTGTTCATAATTAAACACCGTGAGTTATGAGCGTGAGTTATGATAACTCACGCTTCCAGCTTATATTTCTATTTAATTACCGATAATAAATATACCTACCAAAAGTATCAAAGTAGCCATGCTCATTGACATTTACGTAATGTCAAACCAATTTTTAAAAATAATCTTAATTACATGTGTTTATCAAAACTTGTTACTGTGCTTATAGTCGTAGATAAAGTATAGTATTCAACATACGGTAATGTAGGCAATAACTCACGCGTATAAAGTTTGCGGCACGAGCCGAAGGCGAGTGCTGTAATTCATCAAGTATTGCACAACATTTTTGAAAACATGTAATCACATTGTTGTGTCATTTTAACGCGTTTCAAATTCCTTTTAGTATTTAATTTGTGTATGTAACTTCAATATGAACACATTTTTCTGAAGATTTACGTGAGTTCCTGTTGGGTCGGTTAGAAATCAGTAGTCGTCTGATGATCGTCAGCCAATGAAAATTGGCTGTTTAGCAAAACTATTATTAGGTTTGATAGATTATCTACTAGAGGGTGGGTTGCTTCTATCTTCGTAATACATACATATTTAAAATTACCGCTGAATCCAATCCACATAATAGACATTCGTTTGAGTTTTTATTTATTGCGCTGCCAAAGTTCAAATTGTTTGTGAGCCTCATTTATTGTCCTTCTGAAGCGGACCACTTTGATGCTTTTGATGATGTCATTGAACAGCAGAGTGCTGTATATTCAAACTGTATTATCATGGGTGATTTTAATACCCGCCTTTTAAAATGTGACAACCGCGCGCTCAAACTTAAGGATAAAGGATATTATTTCTTCTCTTAATCTATTTCTACTGTCCTCTGATCCTACATAACACTACAGTGAACACTCAAGCTCCCTCCTAGATCTAACCATTTGTTCTGATCTTAGTAAGGTTATGGCATATAGTCAAGCTGGTAATGACAATTTTGCTAAGCACGAGATCTCTATATAACCTATAAAGTAAAATCAATCCCCCAACAAATCAAAAATTATTACTTTTCGAGATATCAAAAGCATGAATGTTAACTAGTACAGATCCGATGTCACTTCAATTTGTTTGGATAATATGTTACTTTTTGATATATTTGATTTAAAGGTGAACTGGTTTACAAATGCACTCTATGCAACTTTTGATAAAAATGTACCTCTCAAATTCGTGAAAACCATAAACAAACTGGTAACCTGGATTACAAATGAAATTAAACAATTAATGAGTGTACGTGAAAAGCGAAACGTAAATATCTTCAGCAAAAACTGAAGTATGGCGGGAACATTGTAGAATATTGCATAATCGATGCAATCAGTTTTGTAGGAATGCCAAAAGGAAATTCATTTATGATTCTCTATCAGAAATCCCGCTAGCAAATTATTGAAAATTTCGTAATAGTTTGGGCGTAGGTGGTCCAAAACGTGACGTAACTTTAAATATATTAGTTCTGAATGAACTAAATACTCACTTTGCGCAACCTAAAACAATCTCAGAACACGAAGTAAAGACTGCCACCATTAAAAAGGTGAAGTCCGAAAAACTTCCCACAAATTCAATTTTTCCTTTGTAGAAGTATACAATGAGAGGTCTTTCGGGTTATGCATGAACTAAATAATGAGTGTTCGTGTAGTGATGGTATAAATCGAAAAAGTAATTAGTGGTTGTTGACATTATTCTCCCCTTTATAACTGGCCTTATTAATTTTTCTTTGTTCACCAGGTGTTTCCCTAAAATATGGAAGAAAGCGCATGCCACTCCAATTCCAAAAGTTTCAAATCTGGTTTTCATGTTTGATTCTAGGCCGATGTCAGTGTTGTCTATTCTTTCACATAGTTGCGAAGAAATAGTGTACAAACAATTGAAGTCAACAACTTATATAACTCATTGCAGTCAGGTTTTCGAAAAAATCATAGTACATCAAAGAGGTTACAATCTTGACTGTACTTGATTTTACTAATGCTTTCAATTGATCACGACATTCTACCAGCTTTTTTAAAAAAGTATAAGTTATCTGTAGCTGTTACTCAATGGTTTAAATACTACCTAACAAAACGTGAGCAATTCATGCCATCAAACAGTGGATCTTCTAATTGGGAATTAGGCACCAAAGGTGTTCCCCAAAGTAGTCTACTTGGACCGCTACTTTTCACTCTATTCATTGCTTCTATATGCAAGGTCTGATGTCATAATCACTTATTTGCTCATGACTTTCAAATATATAGGCATTGCAACGTACATCTTGATTCTACGACTGCTTTAGTAAATTAAAATTGAAGTAAAACAGATGACTGGATTAATAGGCATGGTTTGGCAATCAATTTTAAAAAAACCCAATGAATTATCATTAGCTCTCCCATAACAAAGTCCTCATACAAAAAACACCCTAATGAAAACAAAATTTGTCGACACTGTAATACCGTTCGGTAGCGTAGTTAGAAAAACCTAGATATCCATATTGATACTTTATCCTGGAATTCACATGTAAACAAAATTAGCCAAGATTTCTTTTTTACTTTTCATAAGCTAGCATTACTAAAAAATTTTCTTCCATTCCAAACCCGTTTCTAGTTTACGAAACACCAATTCAAAGAGAGCAAGACCTAATTGCTTAAATTACTGCGGCATTCGAAGTTGTTCAAAACAATTATCATATCTTTAGGCATTCCCACAGGAACCATCTACGTCGTTGAAACAAGTGCATCAAAGTTCAAGAGCGACTTTTGAACAATTGCTATAGTATTATTATGTACAAAAATATTAAATAATATAAATGGGTTCTTTCACTCGAATGTCTTTTATTGTTGCATTGATCAACCCCGAGAAGTTTGATCCCATAGTTCTGAATCACCCTGTATACGTTAAATGTTGATTGCAATTACCATGCATTTGAATGTATAAGCAACTGTTTCACCATGTTACTAAAGACGTTTTATAATATTGAGTCTCCTTCCAGAAAAGCATCGGAAGTTTATTAACCAGGAGCCAAAAAATTTATGCAAAAATTCTGTAATTTGTTGTCTCGTATGGTACCTCCCGCCATCCTGCTGAAACCACACATCGCACTCATCTGTAGCAATTAATTGGGCGATGGTGTCAAAAAATTGCTCTGTTATAGTTTTCGGGAAAAGAACGCATCAAAGTTCTACTTTTTCTAAATGAAGTGGTGTTTATCATAATATGTTTGGATTAGTTCCACTCCAATAGCGGTTGATTTGTGACATGGCTTATTCAAAAGGACAGCACTCTGCCTTATTCGAGTAAGTGCAATAGAAAGGTACTTTTGTCTATGTGATCTAGAAAATATCATAACCACAGGCAGTATCATAGCCGTTTGACATGATCATGTTTTTCAGTTTATAGACGACAGTGATTTTATATGGATATAGACACAAACGTTTTGAACAATAATAAACGAATTTTTTTGACAATTCCATGACCATACATAATGCCTGACAGAAAGTCTTCGATTCGCCTGACTACGATTTTGTAGCTGGTTCATCTTTTGATGTACACAGTACGACATCTCTATCGACTGGTGTTATTCCTGCTACATTGTATTTAGTTCGAACGTGTTCTACTGTTTTGTGATGGATTGGTTTGGATCAGCACGATCAGCGAAACAAATTTGAATCGTCCTTTCATTTTTTTATTTGATCTTTTAACAAAATAGGGCTTTCGTCTTTATTGGAGTACACTACTGTCGTCGTGTAACCGCCTTTGGGAGCATAATAACTTTAATGATTACTGGTATGCCTCTACTTTCAGATTGGTATGGGCAATAGCTCTGTGATCTGAGCACAATTCTTCTTGCCATAGGTATTTAATATTAGGATACTAGATGAATCGGACGTCTGTTTTTTCTTTTGTAGATCATAAAACGCGACATCGTCGTAAATATTACATCATTCAGGATGATTCAGGCTTTGAAATAAATGTGGAATCGAATGGAAAACTGACACAGTTAGAATTTCTAAATATAACCGGAAATAGTTAAGAGGATTAGGTCAATCGGTATTGATTTATTTTACGACATCGAGCATGAAAGCTTTGAGTAAAGGTTAATTCTTCGAACGTGTAACTTCGAGCAATTTATAATTCATTTTACGACATGCAATAAACAACATAGAACTTTTGCATAATTATGAAGTATAATAATTTTACAAAATACTACGAAATTTGAACGAGCTTTGACATAAATATGCCTGATGCAAGCGCTACTGCTGAGTGTATTCGATTAAAAATAAAAATACACTTTGCAAACTGATATTCTAACGTCAAGTGGAGATTGGAAATGGAACCAGGAAGTAGTTAATGCTGTTGATGATAATTGAAATGAAAACTTGACGAACGCTATTTGACAATAACAATCGCAAATATAAATTTTGGTTCTTTGGTTGTAACTTATAAGAATATTTAAATATTTGCAACATAAGCTTGAATAAATTCTTAATCTTATAAAAATTATTTGTTAAGAGAATAATTTCCATCAAATTTTGAAGTCCGAGTTCGAAGCATTTTAACCTTTACTAAATTATCTGTACAGTGTCGTTGGTCAATTACACTCACAAGCGGGGTAGTAAAAGATAGGTTTATTATTCACAGCCAAATTAAAGTGAGTTTTTGTAACTCACAGAGAATTGGTTTGAGTTCTGTAATTGTTAATAAAGATTAGGTAAGGATTATTTTAATAAATAAATAACTTTAGGAGTAATTTTGTTTATGGGCTTAAGCTGTGAACTGTTTTATAAATGTAAGAGATGCTTTTGTATGAAAATATGAAAATATTAAGTGACTAGAGCTAAATTATACATCCTGTCAATATGAATATATGACAAGTGCTCATTACAATGTACGTACATTCTGACTTAATTGCCTAGCGCATTCCTATTTAGAACTTGAGTCGAGAATGGTACATATAGAGTAAATTTATCGGAAAGACGTTTGAGGTTCTTACTCGCGTAAAGTGATTTACCATTTCATTAATATAATTGTGGGCGCTAGAGTGTTCGCTAAATATTCCTTTAAGTCAAAACAAGAAGAGCACGCACGTTCGCACTGGGGTATAACTTGTAATTACTTGGAGTTAGTTTGGATTTGGCGCAATGTGGGGCTTTGCGTGTCTGTTTGTACAAGTTGTAATCAATAGTAATGTAGCATGCTTGCAGACTTGACTAATAACTATTAATATGTCTTACTGCCATCACGATACATCAAACACACCCAGGACTCCGCGACACAACTGCTCAAGCTTGGATTATAATGCTTAATTTTAACACTGACACCTATGTCAGTCAGGTGCATGCTGCAAGCTAACAAAGCAAACTTATAATAGCGCCATTGCTTTTGTAAAAAAAGCGTATGTACATTGTTTATCCAAAATCTGTGTTTTGTAATGAAATGCTGTCATAACTCTTTATTGTGTTTGTTATTACGTGTATTTAATTGCACGGAAAATTTGAATTAAATATTATACTGTAATTAAAATACAAAGCATTCATCAAATATGTAAATTGCATTTAAATTTTCAACGCCTAATGTTTTTTAATATTCATAATGTCATGTCACTTTCGTTTTAATTTTATATGTATTCAGCAATGTTTTCCGTGCTGAAAATAGTTTATCAATTAACATAAAACGTATTTTATTATGTGCGGATGTTGTTCCATAATTAAAGATTTTTTATCGTTATACAAAAATTGTTCAGCAACTTGTAACTGACATTAGTAATGCATTACATATGTAATTGCGTGTTATTCGATGTTAAGTACAATTTATTTTGTATTTTTCATGGTAGCTTTGGATTTCCTTGCCGTCGTTAATAAAACGTTTGAATATGCCACAGTCAAGTATGAATAATACGCTGTTTTCTAATGAAACGTACCGACCAATTATTATTGCCGAGTTAAAATTCAAACTGTATGATTATTATACTATTGAATTATGCTTAATTGGATTAGGTAGTATCAGCGTATTTTAATAATCCCTGACGCATACAAACTCGTTCAGAGTAAGCTATTGATTATGTATTCAATGCATTTGAATGTAATCTTGAACACAACTAATAAATACGCTTTCTGGGAATTGATTTTACAATTCTATTCATATAGTTTTTATTTTATTTGAAGACTTTGCAAACAAAAACTATTTATTATTAATAAAGGTCCGAGAGTGTTTTCATATAAGTGAGAAAATTCGTATAAATGGGTTTAACTCCAGAAAAATATGAGTTCCAAAATTTCGACACCAAAGGAAATCTCGAAAATGTTATACACAAATTTTTTTGCGTTATACAGTGAGAACTAAAAGCCCCCTCCCCCCCTCCAATGGTTGAAGCTTTTTTTGTGTAATTTGGGTTGTATTTATATTACTATTTTTTGATAGGAATACGATAGCTGAAAGTTGCATATTGACACTTGGACACCATTTTGAAACTCTTTTATCGAAAGGATGGTTGGGTGATACATCAATTTAAAGGTATTGTCACAATTTTTTTTTGACGACTGCAAATCACCAAAAATTTATTAGTTAAATACATCTTTTTGTCTGTTCTATTAAATAAGTAAACATCGTCATTTAAATAAATATCCGTATTGGGATCCTGTAGCCCAACCACCATACAGAGAAGCTAGTTTGATTGCTAACAACAGGCGTTAACTATTTGAATAAACATTTCAATGCCAAACAACTTTGATATATTGTGCGCAACGTGTCAACGATAGATTTTGGCTGCGGCACATGACACGAAGACATCATGGAGAACCTTAGAGTTCTAGCCAGTAATTTACGTGTGGCTTTACGCCTATGTGAATGCTCAAGTGTAATCAGCACTTGAAGTAGTGTTTCTTAATAATGCGCTCTTCTCTCGTCTTGTCTTCATTTCTCTTGTTTAGTTTTATCTTATTTTATCCTGCCTAATTTTGTCTTGTATGATCATGTGGATCTTTTCTTTCCGTTTACGCTCATCTAGTTTACCATTTAATGTGAGCACTTATCAATTTGATTGTAATATTCTAAATTTAACAAGAACGTATTTCAATGTGGCGATAATAATTTTTGGTCTAATATGAACGTCCTTCAACTTTACCATAATACTTGGATTTAATAAAATGTTCTGCAATAAAGCCGTAATATTTGAGATTTAACTGGAATGTTCTTCAATTTAATAGCAATTCTTTTGTTTCAATCTAAACGTTCCATAATTAACATTTACGAAAATCTTTTAATTGCTATGATGAATTTAGAAGTAATAATGTGGATAATTACGCTCAAGATAATTGGGTGAATTTGTTAAGTGCAGTAATAGATCGAAGCTTTGCATTTTTTGATAACCGTTTGAATGGATTTTGGTTTGTTCCGTTATTGCTTAGAGGAAAATCGCTTTAAGCTCGTATAATTGGGTCCCAGAAGCACGCAGTTGGTTGGTTTCAGTACAACATGCGAACGGTGACGTCATTTGTTTGTCCAGGAACAGTATGTAGGCACATCTGGTTTAATACAAGGTAACGCTGTCACACAAACAAGAACCTGTTGAAACGAGGTAAGCGCTCTTTATTATTTTTACATGACGTCCGCATATGGCCAACATTGATTCAAGACAACACCTGAAAAATAACTTTGTGATGACCTATACATATTATGTTGTTTAACATACTATAAAGGACTTTTTATGTTTTTTTATTATCAATATTAAATCCAGCGTAATAACCGTTATTATTATTAACGAACTTAAGCACCTCCATTGAGTTCTGATTAAAGTTTCATTTATGTGTAATTATAGTTAAAACTTTCGAACGTTGAATTATTAGATTTTTGATATTTTCATATAAACTTGTAAGCCTAATAACAGATCTGATATTTTGGGTATTGATTTGAGTTAATTTTGTAGTAAAAAGAAATACTTAACGTATTCGATATTTTATTTGAATTTATCATTCTACATCTGTGTAGAAGAAATTATAGTACCATTTGTGATATGTAAATTTTGTACATACAACTGAACCAGTTCCCTCAGAAAGCTCAGAAATTCCAGGGGGTGCGGAAACGAGTGGTTGCCCTTGCAGATGTTGGCCCAGGCTAGCGGCAACCCCTCTCATGTAGTATTTTTCGTGATCCTTTAAGTTTTTACCTGTTACAACCTGTGGATATGTAATAATAACTCGTAGATGGATTTATGTAGTTTAATGACTTGTAACCAATGTCACAAAATAAAAAAAACAAACACAGCTAAATTAAAAAATGCAGCACGCACCGTAACTACCATGTGGCCAGCGGCGTTGCCATTAAAAAAACAAACAAAGAAACAATACTACAACTATAACTTATCTGTAAAGTACAATCCAACTGATCTTCATTAGCATCAACTATCACTGCCACACTCTTACGGATAAATGTATAATTTATTTGCAACGCAAAGTTCACTAATTAACTGGGTTCTAGAACAACCGACGCGCGTTTTATAACGTGCCGCACTCTCTCGCACGCTTAATCACGACTGACCCTTACCTATCGGACCAACTTAAACATTACGGATACTTCTACCTATTATTATAGGAGGCGGCCTAGTACACAACTTATTATCATGAAGCAACATCTAATTAAAGAATCACCATTTGATTCATTTAATTAATTGTTTTATTTTGTAGAAGTGAATTCAAAAATAGGATAATTCGATCAAGGAATAAAAGACATAAATACCTTCAATATAATGATATTTGTAGCTTCCATTTGACGAAGAAGCTCTGATAGCTCTTTCAGAATTTGATGCCTAATATTTGTGTCTATAAAAGTGTGTGCATAATTAACATTTACAGCTTTTTTTATTATGAGGTAGCAAGAGTATACCTCTTGTGTCCTCACTTTGTTAATTTAATTCAAGTTTCCTTACAGCTCCTGCGTAAGCAGTTAATACTATATTCCTCTCTCAGGACTCCCAAGTCTCCCCTTAGGGAAACTCTGTGTTTAAAATTTAATCACTTAGTGGCGCCCTCCCTAAACCCTTATTTTGGTATAAATTAAGCCATAGTAAATAAATAATGTTTTGTAAAAAGAACCACGACCAATCCTCATAAGTTCTACCCGAGGAATAGACCCCTGGCATAGTCGGAAGATATTTGCGTCCCAACATTTTAAGGAAATCCTTCCTTGTAAAGTTCACTGGTTCCATCAGAGAATATTAAAGAACTCACGGGTTACCTTAATTGTTCAATCAACCAGTAACGACAAATCACGTAAGCGTATTTTTGTTCTTAATTCAACCACCTGTGAGTTTGATCGCATTTGATTTAGTCGTTTTCACATGACAACCAGTTTAGTTTCCCGTCAGTTGCTTTCGTACAACTGCAGATATGACAAGTAGTTGTTACTAAGGCTCTACTTTCCCTGACTTTTGGTGGTCAAATTAGTCAGTATTTCATAATGACAATGTTGCGTGCTTGAGGGGAAAAAACCGAAGCTGTTGCCATCTATGGTGAGGCTAATTGCAATTACCATGATGCTGTACGAATATTTAATCAAAGTTTTCTGCAAAGGCTACCATATAGAAAATGGTTTCAAAAACTGTTGTTAAAATTTGGAGCATTAGGGACAGTGAAATGTATTATTGTTATTAGTAAAAGACAGACCATTTATTTATATTTCATAAATACAAGTAGGTTTTTATTGAACAAAAATTTTTTTTATATTTTCTGTGCTTGATAATTGACTCCGAGCTGCAGGATGTTGATTCTTTTATTTAACCCATGTATCAAACCCCTTTCAATAAAAATTAAAACGTTAATAATTCAAATAGTTAACTTGTTTGGAGTGCTGTATCACCTTACCAAACTTTGTGAATTTACAATTATCAAAACCTATAATCTTAAACGCTACAGAGTATTAAATTATAAATTATACGTTATATGGATCTTTCGCACTTTTTCTCCCACATCAACACTTTATTCTGCTGAGGTTGAAGCTTGACGAAATTGTCTCAAAGCTTGCCTGTTCTTTCGGTACTCTCCTTTGGCAACTTTAACCTTGAATGCATTTGGGCTTGCTTTGCTTAAAACTATTTCAGGTCTCCATTTATGAACACCTTCTTGCACTAAAACACGTTGACCAAGCATTAGTTGTCATAGCGTCTTTAGTGGAGCTGTCGTAAAATATTTATTGCATATCTTGAGATAGTCTTAGTCTATCAGCTCTCCCCTCCAAAGAAAAATTAAGTTTTAACAACTATTGATTTACCGGAAAAACTGTACGCAACCTGCCGCCTATTGAATTTTTCACTGTGCGGTGCTGGTAAATTTTGCTTTGGTTTAGTATTATAATTTAAGACTGTCATGAATGGATCTTGTCCACTCTCAACACTTTTACTGAGAAATATTTTAGAAATTGTCTGATCCACCATACATTAGAACGAGGGTATATTGGACTAGACGTGCCCAAATTAATATCATATTATTCTGCTAAGTCAAAGAATTCGCGCGAATTAAACGGTGGTCCGTTTGTTCGTACAAATTTCCATAGGAATACCATTAATTAGGAACATATTTTTTAATGTAGCAATAACAGAATGTCCTGTGTTTTGTTGGTTACGTTATTCACTACCGCAAACTTATTTAAATAATCTATTATTACAGGAAAATCTTGACTTCTTAGCGATTTAAAGTCAACATCAATTTTTTCCATGGCAGTTCTGTTATTTCACATGACGTTAAAGGTTCTCTTTGGCTTGTTTTTGTGCGCATTTGACATGTTGTACAATTAAGAACGGTTTTTTTTATGTCTGACAACCACTCTCCATAATAAATAGATTCCTCCGCAAGTTTCCTTAAAGAAACCACTCTTTGATGATATTTATAAATCAGGTTTAGCAATGCAAGACGTAAACTTTCTAGAAGAACACCTTGGTGTAAAAATATATTATTTCTTAAAGACCAGTATCTTTGAACTTCGGGTTTTTGATTCTGACCAACCATTTAGAACGTAGTACTTGATCTTTTTGTTGTCCTCCTCTGCAGCTTGTAAAATTTTTTGTTCAGTTTCGGGACGAACCTCGAGAACTGAAAACACTTTTAAGTTCGATTCTGGATAATTAGCATTTATTTTCTTTACAAGTGGTTTTCGACTAAGGTGCTTACCAGGCGCAAATGTTAATGTAAAACGGTATCGTAAAAGTTTGATAGCTGCCCGCTGAATTCGAGAAACATTTTATTCTAACGCTTTTTAAGAAGTCTTATTAGAGATCTGGGATCACTCTCTATGTAAAAGTTCTAGTCCCAATAAGTAGTAATTAAATTTTTCACAACCAAATACAACAGCTAAAAGTTTTTTTATATATAGTTATATCACTCTTGAGTTGTAGTCAAAAACACACTCGCAAACTCAATAGGCTTATTTTCCTGCCAGATGGATGGCAACACCTAGCCCATTTGGTATAGCATCTACTGATAACGTAATATTCTTTTTTGTGATATAATACGACAAAATTGTGGCTGACGAATCTAATTCTTTTACCCGATTAAACGATTTTTTCTCATTTTGAGCACATAACCAATCGACTCGATTACTGAGCAATTTTCTCAGTTTACTCTATTCCTCTGACAAATTTGAAATAAACTTTGAGAGGCACGCAATCATACCAAAGAATCTTTTAGATCTTTCTTATTTTTGGGCGACTCTATTCTTGATTACACGCGTTTTAGGTTTTTTCGGAGAGATACCGTCTGTGCAAGTCACTTCACCCAAAAATCTAATTTTATTTACGCAAAACTTTGATTTTTCTCGGTTGAATGTTAAACCACTATTTTTAATTATTTCAAGTACAAGTGCCAAATTTTTATTGTGTTCCGCAACACTTTTGCCAAATACAAGAATGTCATCAAAATATGAAACAACAACCTCAATCACTTTTAATATTTCAAACACAGATACTTCATTACATTAAACGCACTGACTGGCTACTTCATCTGTTCGGTAAAGTAGGCCAGAGCAATCTACTCTCATCGCGATCGTTCATCTAAGCTCATAAACCCCTTGTCTATTGTAATGTTTGTAATTTTGCATGAATATTGAAATGATGAGCGGACTGTAAACACTTAATCGATACCAGTTCAGTTTGTTTGAATTATTTTACAATACGAGTGTATGTTATATTAAAATTTTACATACATTTTACATACATAATTTCGTGATTTTTAATGTTTTGAATCAATCAAACATACCAATGTTATACCTTTTTGAAAAGGACTTTTGTCAGTATTTCAAAAATGTAAAATCTAATATGGCGGTTATTAGAAAATAAAAAGTTGAATATCGTCACGCAAAATCTAGATGTTTTACATGAAAACTACCATAATATCCAAATTTTCAACATTTTATTTCAATTAACACTGTAGCAGTGAGCAAATAAAGAAATCGGCAATTTTGTGTTTTTCGTCTATATCTAGTAACCTATAAAATATTTTTGAAATTTGAGAAACGATCTGAGACGACCTTATTATTGTGCAGCTTTCGTCCTATTTAACCAAGATCGTATCTCGTACAGTTTCCAAAATCCCCATGTACTGCATCTTAAATTGTACACACTGTATAGGTATGATCGCCATGCTGTTGCTGGCGCCCTATTAAGAACGCAACTGATCTTAAAAATTTCTTTTAGACTCCTTACCCATCAATATGGATACGTGTGTATCGAGACCTAATACAAGAAATGTATTTTGATTGACTCATTTCTAAGCTCAGTACAAACTTTTTAACCTGTCGATATTGGGATATTAATCCACTGGATTTCACTGTATGGAGTTATTTGAAATCAAAAGTGTATAGACACCAATTTATACTTAAATGAGTTGAGAGACAAAATCGAGCAACAATTTACAAATTTAAAGAACAGTGCAATAACATTAAAAGGCCTACTGCGTTTACTAAATAAAAGAATTAGTTTGACTATACAATAAAAATGGAGGTCATTTTGAACATTTGTTATAAAACATTATTTGGTGGCGAATTGAAATTTAGAATATTATAGGTGTGATTCTGTTGAAAGTTATAAGTAACACCAAAAACTATCCCTTAATCATAAAATAAAAATTTATTATCTTCTCGAACATTCTTCTAACACCAAAAGTTTGTGATGCTCAGGACAAAAATGTGAAATACTTTACAAAAACGGCACATTTTACAAATTTAACTTTCGAATATAGCACAAATGTTATTAAAACAGTTGAATTGTTTTTAGACGTCACTTAGATTTTGTTGAAAACTTGATATTAAAGTGTCGTTGATAAAAGAAAAAAGCTTTTCTATTCTTAAGTCGAATTGATTCATTTAAGGACTTTTTTAGGGTTACATAAAAATGCTGTTTACTTTTGCATGAGATTATTTGAAAACGGTAATGTTTATCAAAATATGTCATGACAAAGCTCACCAATTCGTTAGCGGTCTGACATGTTGGCAGCGATTCACTGATTAAGCCTCACCATAACATATAATTTAATAAACGTCACCAAGACATAACTCACAATTAGTTACCGGTCTGGCATGTTGGCAGCGGTTTGTTGCTTAAGCCTTACCATAACATACAACTTAATTAACGTCTCCATGACATAACTCAAAATTAGTTAGCGGTCTGGCATGTTGGTAGCGATTCGTTGCTTAAGCCTTACGATAACATATAATTTAACACTTTTTCTCTTTTGGAAGGGATAACCAGGTCATATTTCATTTCCTTATAAATGGGAATCATGTAAACATGTTGGAGTTCTTTAACAGCCATCAAGTTGCTAATATCTATGTAGAGCCAGGTAGATAAGAAAAAGATAGAAAGGTATAGGAAGACCTAGACCAAGCTATATTAGTCAAATTATTAGAAATTTAGGTTGTGAAGGGTATGTAGAACTTTTTAGATTAGCACAGAATAGAAAAGAAGTTAAAGCTGCGTCAAACCGACCTTAAGTAAGGTCGAAAACAAAATGATGATGAATTAATTATATACGATCACTCACAAATGATGTTATCCACGATAGTAACTGATCTATTACCCATAGTCTTTCAATTTTGGAAATCATTACCGCATAAAGTACACTGATGTAATTACCATACGGAAACAAATTATTAGCTGTGGATCTACCGGAGTAGAATCCATACTTAGTGTCAATTATAATTTTTCTAAACATTTCTTGAAATACTGCACTTATCAGATTGTCTAATACTTTTGTATACAGGACTGAATACTAATTAATCAGTAGTTTCTTACATCTCAACGATAACTATGCTTAAATTAGTTAGCGGTCTGGCATATTGGCAGAGAGTTGTTGCTTAAGCCTTTTCATAACACATAAGTTAACATTTTTCTTTTTTTGGAGGGGATAACCAGGTAATATTTCATTTCCTATGGGAATCATGTAAACATGTTGGAGTTCTTTAACAACCATCAGGTTGCTAATATCTATGTAGAGTCAGGTAGATAGGAATAGGATAGAAGGGTATAGGAAGACCTAGACCAAGCTATATTAGTCAAATTATTAAGTAGAGCCGAAAACAAAATGATGATGATATCAAAATATAACAAGTATACTTTTTTTTACGTAGAATATTATGGAAAATCGCGTTTTGAAAAGATTTGTTGAAATAATTGCAACTTAAAAAGACGTGATAATTCACCCGCGGCACCCAAAACTATCCCTTCATGTAGGTTGGTTCGGGAGCACTTTTAATAAGTGGATTTAGAAATAATATCTATAACATTTCACTAATTTAATCATAGATAATTTTAATATTTGTACATTGTAACTAAAAACTGCACCACCAACAATAGACTTAATCCTTCATCTTAGACTATCACTACATAACTGCATCTTGTGAAACGGCACCAAATTAAAATCTGAAAAGAAGATTTCTTGAAAATTCCCCACAGCTCGCCAGTCTTGACCAATGATCGGCTAGATCCTTGCACTTAACGTAGCACCAACTAATGGGATTTTCACATAACTCAATTTACATTGTCTCTATTTTCTGTAGCACATAAAGAGAATCAACATTAAAGCTAGCATATACATAAAAATTACATAATTAATAGAGCATATCATGATAACCTTGAATGCTTAAATTTTTTTCATAATCTGACAACATAATGCGTATAGTGAATAACACATCAATTTAAATAAAAAGCATGACAACTCATATAGTCATAGAATAATTTAACCAACCATCAAACTTACTATGTCTGATACATAATCATAATCTCTAAATAGTCTGAAATAAACCTCAATACCAATTGATCATATTCCACTTAAACATATTTGCGAATAAGAAAACTCAAATATGTAATTAATTATTATCATAGGGTTTTAAGGCGTCCAATACACCATCCTAAGGAGTCTGAGTCTTTTAAAAACCTATAATATCATTTACAACATATCCATCATTACACAATACCTTTATAATTTGGGGTTAAAGTCAATACACTTCAAGCAATTATCAGTGTGAATTCTAATTTTATCTTTAAGATTGGGGACCCAATACGAACGAGTAATTAATTCAAGTGTTTTGGAAACACCAACGTGACTCATCTGATTGTTGTCAGTATGTAAAACATTCGATTCCATACTTTTGGGAACATAAAATGACATTTTACTATCAGACCTGCGATAAGCTAAATCGTTTTTCATTTCAAATAGGGGGTGTTGGGACTCCTCTAAACCTGTTCTAATATTTGCTATTGCAAGATCAAGGTATTTCTCTCTAGTACCATAACACCTTTAACTCGAGAGCATCAATCCGCGGCATCTTAGCGTTCGGATGGTGCTCTATCTCAAATCATAGTCTTGTAACGACAAACACCAACGCATAATTTTTGGAACTTTATCTCTTTTCGCCATAGTCAAATGAAAACTGTCGCAATTAGTAACAATTCTGAAATGAGTACCTTGAAGATAAACATGAAATCGTTTAAGCGAATAAGTTTTTGCCAAACACCCAACTCATAATTATGATACTTTGCTCTCACAAACATATCTCTGGTATTATTTGTGAGAGCAATTCTGTATATAGTTCACCGGTTGTTTTGATTAAAAAGCGAACTGGAGATTATAGGATCAGTGTTGATTTCCGTACTTTAAATAAATACGTTGTTAGAGATAAGTTTCCACTTCCCTTAATGGAGGATCATTTAGACAATTTAAAGGGTAAGAAATATTTTTGTAATTTAGATTTGAAGAATGTTTTTCGCGTTTCTTTAGATAAAGAGTTACTGAAATGTACTTCCTTTGTAACTCAGACTGGACAATTTTAATTTGGTGGAATGCCCTTTGTTTTAAGTTCAAATTCGTCTATATTTATGTGTTATTAACGAGATTTTTAAAGACTTGATTCGTGAGAAAATGGTCCTCATTTATTTTGATGATATTACGATTGCTACAAAAACCATACATGAAAATCTGAATATCTTGAAAATATATTGAAAATAATAAACGACAATTTATTAGAATTACGACTTGATAAGTGTTCATTTTTAGATGAAGAAATAAAGTTTTTAGGCTTTCAAGTTAATGAAAAAGTGGTTAGACCAAGTAGAAAAAATACATCAGCTATGGAAAATTATCTTGTTCCCACCAATATTAAACAGGTGCATAGCTTTGTAGCTTTAATGAGTTATTTTAGGCGTTGTGTAAGTGAGTTTTCTTTGATAACTAAACCACTATATAATTTACTGAAAAAAAATTTAAAGTTTAAGTTTACAGTGGTAGAAGACCAGCATTTGAATACTTAAAATGTAGATTAACTTCAGTACTAATATTAGCCATTTATTCACCTACTAGTGAAGCAAATTATCATAGTTATGAGTTGAGTGTTTTGCAATTATTTATTCGCTTAAACGATTTCAAGGTATTCATTTCAGAATTGTTACTGATTGCGACAGTTTTCGTTTGACTTTGGCAAAGAGAGATATAGTTTCGAAAATTATGCCTTGGCGTTTGTTGTTACAAGTTTATGATTATGAGATAGTACATCATTCAGTTCGCTTTTTAACCCCAACAACCGATGAGCAATATGCTCTCACAAATATTACCACTAGTCGATAATTCTGTAAAATATTATCTAGAATATTTTTCTCTTCATACAACAATCGTCTTCGACGCGATAAAATGGTTCATGCTTTAATAATGCTAAATGCATTTTGAATTCTGTATTTGGTATCAATGGTTTTACTGATTCTAGTAATAACATTTAAGAATATTTTTGTATCTGAAATGACACAAGGAGCTAATGCATTATTGATATTTATCTCAATCGGTTCATTGGCACATACCGCATCAATCTGGATAATCTATTTGGGGTTCCAATTAAACTCTGTTTTTAACAAACTTAACTGTAATCTTTGGATTCGAAATAAAATCACGATCCTATAAGCAAGAACAATGCATTGGCTTCAACTTTTTATCGTATTAGTTGGGTTCAAAACCCCGCAGGGGAATTCACCAGTTTTATTATCTTTAAAATAAACGTTACGTGAAAACCACACAAAGATTTGAGCCTCACATAAGTCTAGACATTGATTTATGATTTGTAGTTTGGGAAGCCGCAAGGATTGCATTTCCTATGCTTAACGTGCAGCTGCACCCAGCAATTTGCATCACAATATTAACCTATCTTGGAGAGGAGACAATGGTTCCTGGGCAGATTTTACTACCGGCCTTTTTCGAATGCAGACTTGTTTCGTAGAGTTGGGTAAACGGCAAAATGGTCCCTTCCTTTTCATTCATTATTCCTCTACCGTTCTACAAAATATCGATGTTTCGTTAATAGGAGGACTACCGTCAACCAAACAATGGGGCATCTGGATGCCATTCCGAGATTAAAGACGCACCGGGATTAGGTTAACCACGGGGTAAGTGCTGTTTTTAACATTTGAAATGCATTTGACGCCCCGCGGAAATTAATCTCATGTAAATTTTAATAGATTTTTATTATTTATTGTAGCATGCTGTGCAGTAAAAATTAACATTGCACCTATCCTTTAGGAAGCAGCATGTATAGAATTCGTTAAACCGTAATTCCGATAAGTTACTAACCACATTAATTAATGCAATTTCAAACAATTTTAAGTTATCCAACCCTCGAGTGCAGTTTCTGAGCGCATCTATTAGTCGAAACTCGAAACGGGTCTGTGTCAAGGTTTTCTACGAAAGTACGAGTCCTACACCAATAAATTGGATAAGAAATGTGGGTATATTTATCGTACCGCCAACTGCTTTAATAAACTAAATTGATATCTAGAATATTTGTCTTATTTTATTTCGCAATAACAAAGGAGTTTGCTGAAATTATTTTTAATTAAGTTAATTAGAGTTGATTTATAGTTCAGGATAAAAATATTAAATTAAATTAAAGGCGGCCATAAAAAAATATAATAAAGTCGTTCATCATTTAAATTAGATTATGTGCCGTTAATTATAAAAATTGAAATTTTTATTTTCGTTTTGCTTGCAGTTTCCGTTCAGATATCACTATCGTTCCGTCAGTGCTTCTATTCTATCAGTTAAAATCATTCTGGCTTGGTCGTTATTCTGATAAAAAACGCTGTAATTAATTTTTCAGATGGATATGTAAAATATTGGCCGATGGGATTTTTTCCGATTGGAAAATAAATCTAAAAAATACATTTGCGATTTGTGATATTACCGCTTGCTTTCACGTATACGTTTTGAGAGGGAACGATATTAGGGGTGGTATGGGGTTGGACAGTGGGATGCGGTAGCAATCGAGGGTTTGTGGATTGCCATCACATTAGGCGAACCACCCTGGATCATCAGTCGAGTAGCTATGCGGTATTTTATATAAGCATGCAAATCAAACTTGTCATCTCTAAAGCCAGATCTACAGTGTTTAAGTGAAATAACTTTATTACACTTTCCACGAAGCTTTCAGAGTAGTTAACTCTGAAGCTTCAGTGCCGTGTCGTATATTTATTATTTATATTCTCTAATTTAACAACGTTAAATTAATTTCCTAAACTTGTTTGTACAAATAACAAACATATATTTATACTAGAGTTAATTTAAAGAGCGACTTCACTAAAGTAAATTAATGTATTGAAGTTAAAATACGGACTAACAACTTTAGCATAAAAAGTAGATCTTGCTTTTCTAGACATAAAACTAAGACACTCAACCTTATACCTTCGGTTACATTATAAAGAGGACTGTTTATATCTGACACATAAGTAAAAGTTGATACTGTCAGATGTGACTGACAAAAATGCCAAACGTAATTGAAAGTTAGGTTACGTATGGTAGCATACATGATTTATATTCCTCTTATCTTTCCAACTGAAATGATCGGTATTAACGACTCAGCTGGTTAGCGTGTTGGCATCGAAGCTGGAAGTTTGTTACGTTTTTTTTTTCGTGGCCCCACGTTGGGCGCCAAATTTATGCTACGTTGGCTCGTAGCCGTACGTAACACCAAGAAAATCAAAGAAATGACCCATTGCTCAATCGGAGAGTAGGGGGGGGTTGTAGAAAGCAGACTGACCTATGACGTATGCGGCGGTAAGGAGTTAGTAACCGTACCTGCAATAAAAGAAATTAGAATAGTAAACCTGAAAGAAAAACAAATTAGTCCTGCAAACCTGAAACAAAGAAAAAGCATAGCATACGGATCAAGTCTAATGGTTCAGTACTTTGTAGAATAAAAAAAAACTGTTGGGATAATCTATATAATATAACAACGTTAAAAGCAATATAACAAATCTTTAGTACAAAGTGAGGTAATATTGGGGAGCAGCAGAAACGTTTCCTCACACACCAATTAGACATATAGCAGATAAAATTTTAACAAAATATAAATAGGTATACACAATTAATATGAGTAGTCCAGTAGTATTGATTTTTCTTTTTTTTATGCAAAATAGCATGCAAGTCTATGGTAAAAGGTATCAGAACGCCAAAGGTATGGCAAAGCAAAAGACCGGTATTTAAAGTAAAAACAAGTAGGAAATAGTTCAACTTACAAACAGTCCTTCAGCAACGCTTCCTCGCAATTGAATGTGGGATTCCCGTTGTCCTGCACTAACGAAGCACTACACCCTTGACTGTGAGGGTGTGGATGGAATTTCTCACACTTTACACTAATCACGCCTACGTATTTCACTGGTGTTAGCAGCAGACATTATCATGCTGGTGGAACTACGTAACATCGATAAACCTCTTGTTAATTCTATTTCCTGAGACAATAATTTTGAAAGATTTTGTAACACAAATTGTAAAAAAAAATAGTAATCAAAATTTAGAGTCACGGGCTTTCAAGGCACGACGTAATGCATTAAACTAACAGTAACGTGAAGCGTTTTATTTGCTACCTATGGTAACAAAGGAAAAGCTAATGCTTTTGCATAACCAAATTCGCGCAAACAAAGATCTATTTTAGATTCGTTGGGGTTAGAAAATTCAGGAACTACAGTACCAACTGTCTTTACAAGTGAATGAGATAACTGTTCATAAGAAGCAACCTCTTTTTTTCTCTACTAAACCTGCTACAACTGTATCACCATTTTTAGAAACACTCAAGTTTTAAAACTGTGTTTGAATAAACCAAAGTATGCACTACTCTAATAAGAAAAAGGAGGCCACGAAAACTAGATCGCACACAGTTTAAATATAGCAAGACCAATTCACAAAAAAACACAATTAGTATAGCTAAGTATAACTAAGTCAATCTTCCGTAAAAACAACCACGTGCGGTCGGGTTTTCCAAGTTCTACGACTTTTATTTCTAACAGAAAAGCAACAAAAACAATTTGTCGTGCAACGCGAGTTATAGGAACCCCCATCTATTATATATATAAAACTAATATCTGTATTAGGAAATATTAGGAAACATTAAGAAATGTTAGGACAGTGCAACAATGTCGTTGCAACATTTTATTACATTATATTATGATGATTTCAGTTCCCACGAGTGGAAACGCTACAAAGTAGCACAATGATAAGTGACACTGCAAAAGTCAGGTCACAGACGGTCGACGGATGTCACGTACCGAGATTACGCAGAATAAGCCTGCAACAATGTAATTATGAATAGCTTTTAAGATAGCAACTAAGTATTGTAAAGTGTAAGCGGACATTACGTCCGCAGGTTCCCACAGTATTGTGAGGGGGAGAAAGTTATATAAGGACCAGGAGCTCCACTCCTAGTCAGTTCATCAGACGTTCAGCTTTAACCTTGCAGTTCACTGGTAACTCACTGTACAATTAATTAATGTATTTCGACTTAGCTTTATAATTCAAGTTTGTTAAAATTCAATAATTAAATTCTGTATAAAACCAAATAAATGTGTTAAAGACCAAAGAAGTCTTTTTAAAAAGGACCGCTCGAAGCCACGAACCTTAACTCGCGTAATCACTAAGTCAATGTTCCGTAAACCTTTTATTTTACAAGAAAAAAAACTAAAGACACAATCAGCAAAGCAACGCGTATCACTCAAAGTACTTAATCTACCGGAACCAAGAACAAAGACCGACTACGCATCTGTTCATAACAACTCGTTGTTATTACCACTGCACTTCTTGTCAATCCAACACGTTACATACAAAAGCATACCTCATTCAAAGGTAATCAGAACTACACTTCTTATCTGTTTATATTTAGACTCGTATATCCACATAAGGAACAACATTTATATGAATAGCAATTTATCATTAATTCCAAGCGGTTTGTAATTTTCACTAAGTTGGAAAACAATTTACGAATAATTCTATTTAAAATTCATTCATTGCAATGTATTTATTAATGAAAACCAATCTTCAACTAAACCATCTTTTAAAAGTAATACCCGCGAGTTAAATTGCATACAATATAGAACTATTAGTTGCAGAAATGTAATTACGAATTGGGAAAAAGGCGAAACAAGGTTAAGCTGTAAAAATGCCCGTTACAAGTTACATGTTCGAATCTTGTCGGGGATCTTACATTTTCTATATTTCGTTTATTAGCTCGATTTTGAAATGATCATGTAGACTTTTTATAAAATTCTAAGTTATTATTTCATCTTATTTATGCCTTGTTCGATTACCTAATATATATATGTATATATATATATATATATATATATATATATATTTGTTTGAAGATGATTTTCTTGGGATATAGGTCAAAACATTAATATATACTTTTACATTTTATTGTGCCATAACCTCACTCGACCATACGTACGTTTCGACTGCTTGAGCCTTTTTCAATGGTTCAGTCATTCCTATAAATTAATTTACTAATATACTAACCTACCCTTATATAATTTTGTCACTTACCCTAAACTATTCTATTCGTTATACATTTAACAACTAAATACACTAAGCCTATTTGTATGTCATTTACAAGTACGTTATAAAATTCTTAACCTACCTTATTGATGAATGTGTGTATATAACCACATGTGTTGTATTAATACAAAATGTTATCCTAAACTATCTATTATCTATTAATACATAGATATGTTGATGATTGTATTTGTGCTGTTCCAATGGATAAAATAGAATATACTCTTAAATTATTTAATAGTTTTCATGAAAAACTACAATTTACCATAGAAATTGAAAAAAACAACAAACTAAATTTTCTAGATATGACTATACACACCAAAAAAGAACAGGTACTAAAAACTGAATGGTATAATAAGAAAACGTGGTCGGGAAGGTATATCAACTACCACTCGCAACATCATATTGCCCACAAAAAGGCCGTGGTAATAGGTTTGGCAGACAGAGCCATAAAATTGTCAAATCCTGAATACAGACATAAAGCAATTATAAAAGCTAAACATGCTCTTATGGAAAACAATTACCTAAACACTTTATAGATGCAATCTTTAAAAAACAAATAAATAAATACTACAACATAACAAAAAATATAGGCGATAATAAAAAAAATGACAAAAAGTATATAACTTTACCATATATTAATGGGTTATCTGAGAATATTCAAAAACTAGTTAAAAAATACAATATAGATACAACTCATAAAAGTATTAACCTAAATAAAAATTTATTTACTAAAATAAAAGATAAAATACCTAAAAATAAAAAAACCCACACCGTATATAAGATCCCATGCCAAGAAGGATGTGACAGTGTATACATTGGCCAGAGCATGCAGCATCTTGAGAAACGTTTGAATGGACACAAATATGATAAAAACAATGCGATCGCCCTAACTAAACATGAAACACAAAATAAACACAAATTTAATTACGAGAAAACGACAATACTTAAAATGGAATCAAACCAAAGAAAAGAGAGTTATATGAAATGATTTTCATAACATTAAATCCCACAGCAATTAATGACAAAATAGATATAAAAAATTTGAGTAAAATCTATCATAATTTAATTAAATAAATGAACAAAAAAAAATAATAATAAAATAAAACTAATGGACATAAAATTGAGAAATATCGGATATAAATATATAATTTAAAATAGAGGATCAGGTGTACTGTAGTGATAGCAATGTATTAATAGATAATAGATAGTTTAGGATAACATTTTGTAGTAATACAACACATGTGGTTATATACACATTCATCAATAAGGTAGGTTAAGAATTTTATAACGTACTTGTAAATGACATACAAATAGGCTTAGTGTATTTAGTTGTTAAATGTATAACGAATAGAATAGTTTAGGGTAAGTGACAAAATTATATAAGGGTAGGTTAGTATATTAGTAAATTAATTTATAGGAATGACTGAACCATTGAAAAAGGCTCAAGCAGTCGAAACGTACGTATGGTCGAGTGAGGTTATGGCACAATAAAATGTAAAAGTATATATTAATGTTTTGACCTATATCCCAAGAAAATCATCTTCAAACAAATATAGAGTAAAAAGGTCAAGAAAAATAAAAACATTTAACATATATATAGCATGGGTGAAAATATGCGAGAACGTCACGTGAGTTATGCCAGTAACGGTAGTGGTACTAAACTTCTGAAGAGTAAACTATTACAATCTTACAACAAGGTAGCGAATCTAAAAAATCGCCGTATATTTTTGTTAAGATGTAAAACTGATATACTAACTCCTAGCTTTCTAAATATTAAGGTTAGACATATCAAGTTTAGAAATCAAAATTTGGAAAAAAAATTTATAAATAACGTTTTAAATAGGTTCATTAGAGGGACTCTAAATCTTCTAGTATCTGACACATGTTCGCAATTAAAAATAATAGACACGGAAATCTCTGAAATGATAAAATTAATTAAAAATACTGTTACTGCTGAGGAGTTTGATCATATAATAAAAGAACACCGTTTAAAATATGAAGACATGTTTGTAAAAATTAAAAATAGAAATATAAGAAAAATTAGTAAATTACAGAGTAAATACATAAACAATACTAATATAAATACGAGTACAGCTAAGTCTAACTGGATCGAAAATTTGTCTGAGGTTACATTACCTGATTATGTTCAAGACACTCTATGTTTAGGACCTCAATTTGCTGTACCGCTTGAAAAACATAATGAACTGCCTCACAATGAAATAATAGTAAATGTGGAAAATGCATTAACAAATTTACCCACTAATAAAAAAGATGAACTAAGATCGCAGGTTTGTAATATAATAACTAATCATGCTCATAGATTTGCAAACAGTAGGCATATGAGCAAAATAAACAAGGATATGTGCAGAAAAGTTAAAAGAACAAAAATGTTTTTAAAACGTAATCCTGAACTTATGGTGATAAAACCAGACAAATCTAATAAAACTGTAATAATGAAGGAGAAGGTTTATGATATAAAAATTAAGGAGCTGTTACAGGACCAAAATACATATAGATTAATAAAGCAAAATCCCACAATAAATTATCAAAAAACAAATAATGAAATAGTTAAACACTGGGAAAATAAAACATATATATCACCAACAATATGTAAGCAATTAACGATTAATAATTCGTTACCGCCAAAGCTATATGGATTGCCAAAGCTTCATAAGGAAGGCATACCAATGAGACCTATTATTTCGTCCATTCAATCACCATTTAATAAATTGGCAGTGTTTTTAAAAAATATCATAAAAAATATTCTATATAAAATGCACACTATATAAAAGATTCGTGGCAGTTCAAAAATAACATCAGTAATATCAAGATTCCTGGAAATTATTTATTAATTTCTTTAGATGTAATATCGCTATACACCAACATTCCTGTCGATTTGGCATTAAATATAATTGAAAATAAATGGCAAGAGATTAAAGAATTTACCGACCTACCATTACAAGAAATAATAAAAACTACTCAACTAATTTTAGAATCAACATATTTCACTTATAGAAACAAGGTGTTTAAACAAATAAATGGTTGTGCAATGGGTATGGCTTTATCTAGCGTGATCGCACAATTAGTGCTAGAAGAACTTGAGACAACCATTTTAAGAAAGATTGAATTTGACATACCTTTTTTCTATAGATATGTTGATGATTGTATTTGTGCTGTTCCAATGGATAAAATAGAATATACTCTTAAATTATTTAATAGTTTTCATGAAAAACTACAATTTACCATAGAAATTGAAAAAAACAACAAACTAAATTTTCTAGATATGACTATACACACCAAAAAAGAACAGGTACTAAAAACTGAATGGTATAATAAGAAAACGTGGTCGGGAAGGTATATCAACTACCACTCGCAACATCATATTGCCCACAAAAAGGCCGTGGTAATAGGTTTGGCAGACAGAGCCATAAAATTGTCAAATCCTGAATACACACATAAAGCAGTTATAAAAGCTAAACATGCTCTTATGGAAAACAATTACCCTAAACACTTTATAGATGCAATCTTTAAAAAACAAATAAATAAATACTACAACATAACAAAAAATATAGGCGATAATAAAAAAAATGACAAAAAGTATATAACTTTACCATATATTAATGGGTTATCTGAGAATATTCAAAAACTAGTTAAAAAATACAATATAGATACAACTCATAAAAGTATTAACCTAAATAAAAATTTATTTACTAAAATAAAAGATAAAATACCTAAAAATAAAAAAACCCACACCGTATATAAGATCCCATGCCAAGAAGGATGTGACAGTGTATACATTGGCCAGAGCATGCAGCATCTTGAGAAACGTTTGAATGGACACAAATATGATAAAAACAATGCGACCGCCCTAACTAAACATGAAACACAAAATAAACACAAATTTAATTACGAGAAAACGACAATACTTAAAATGGAATCAAACCAAAGAAAAAGAGAGTTATATGAAATGATTTTCATAACATTAAATCCCACAGCAATTAATGACAAAATAGATATAAAAAATTTGAGTAAAATCTATCATAATTTAATTAAATAAATGAACAAAAAAAATAATAATAAAATAAAACTAATGGACATAAAATTGAGAAATATCGGATATAAATATATAATTTAAAATAGAGGATCAGGTGTACTGTAGTGATAGCAATGTATTAATAGATAATAGATAGTTTAGGATAACATTTTGTATTAATACAACACATGTGGTTATATACACACATTCATCAATAAGGTAGGTTAAGAATTTTATAACGTACTTGTAAATGACATACAAATAGGCTTAGTGTATTTAGTTGTTAAATGTATAACGAATAGAATAGTTTAGGGTAAGTGACAAAATTATATAAGGGTAGGTTAGTATATTAGTAAATTAATTTATAGGAATGACTGAACCATTGAAAAAGGCTCAAGCAGTCGAAACGTACGTATGGTCGAGTGAGGTTATGGCACAATAAAATGTAAAAGTATATATTAATGTTTTGACCTATATCCCAAGAAAATCATCTTCAAACAAATATAGAGTAAAAAGGTCAAGAAAAATAAAAACATTTTATATATATATATATATATATATATATATATATATTATGTTTTTTTTATAAATTAGTTTTGTAGATGAAAAATTGGGATGATGTAGTCCAAATCAAAATCCAATATTGTATTTAGCACAACATTTAATTAAGACCTTACGTTTCGGCAAAGGTTTTTGCCTTTTCAAAGGTACTGCAAAAAATTGACATATAGAATGACAGTTAGTTAAAGATTAAAAATATTTACTTAAAAGTTGTTAATGCAGAAATACATATATATTGTTAAACACCACCAAAATTGAAATGGTGAGGTCCCAAATCATAATAACAAAATGGAGCACTCACTAGGGTGTACAAAGTCATTTAATAAAGATTGTCGTTAATACGTATTATAATGTCAAGTGACAAGTAATGACTGAAAAATTTGAAAAGAATGCGTTAATCATTTGTAGCCTATTAAGTTATAATAAAAAGCTAATTAGGTGACATTCGGGTTGTTATTAAATGTTTGGTAATTTATTTAAAATCCTGTACAAATTTTCATATATGGGATGCAAATTTTGAGTATCTTGTCTGAAGTTAATGGCATTAAGTTCACTGTATATATAGTAAGCCTCCAAGAAAAGTCTCATTTTATAATTAGTTTCAGAATCCAAGATAACTACCTCTTTATAATTTGGAGTGTGAAGTGTGTTACTAATGTGTTGAGACAAAGCACAGCTGTTTTTTTGTAATTTTGCATCAGACCTGTGTTGAATAATACGATTTTTTAACCATTGGGTGGAAAAACCTATATCGGTAACACCACCCAATGGTTAAAAAATCGTATTATTCAACACAGGTCTGATGCAAAATTACAAAAACAGCTGTGCTTTGTCTCAACACATTAGTAACACACTCACACTCCAAATTATAAAGAGGTAGTTATCTTGGATTCTGAAACCAATTATAAAATGAGACTTTTCTTGAGGCTTACTATATATACAGTGAACTTAATGCCATTAACTTCAGACAAGATACTCAAAATTTGCATCCCATATATGAAAATTTGTACAGGATTTTAAATAAATTACCAAACATTTAATAACAACCTGAATGTCACCTAATTAGCTTTTATTATAACTTAATAGGCTACAAATGATTAACGCATTCTTTTCAAATTTTTCAGTCATTACTTGTCACTTGACATTATAATACGTATTAACGACAATCTTTATTAAAATGACTTTGTACACCCTAGTGAGTGCTCCATTTTGTTATTATGATTTGGGACCTCACCATTTCAATTTTGGTGGTGTTTAACAATATATGTATTTCTGCATTAACAACTTTAAGTAAATATTTTTAATCTTTAACTAACTGTCATTCTATATGTCAATTTTTGCAGTACCTTTGAAAAGGCAAAACCTTGCCGAAACGTAAGGTCTTAATTAAATGTTGTGCTAAATACAATATTGATTTTGATTTGGACTACATCATCCCAATTTTTCATCTACAAAACTAATTTAAAAAAAAAAAAAACATAAAATATTAGACCAGTCCATTAAATAAGAATGAAGCTTATATTTTTATATATATATATATATATATATATATATATATATATATATATATGTTATGGCCATCTATGAATTTTCGACTTAATTTCGAATTTACTTCTGTATTTGACTAGTCTAGTACTAGTGATTACTTACCTGATGGCGTTCTTGCTTTACTCTTGCCATCTTATAGAAGATCTTTCGAAGTTATTTCTGTTTATTGTTTTTGGTTGTTTCATAAGGGTTATAAACCACTTCATCCTGATGAGATCCACTAAGATCGAAACTAGTTGATGAATGTTTATTCCTTTATGAAACAAACAAATTCTTTCATTTATGGCTATGCAAATTACTAGCT